>CAUYUJ010022305.1:15000-60597 GCA_963575745.1 Prorocentrum cordatum | reverse complement strand
CGTCGGGGGGCCACCTCGGTGTTCCCGACCGCGCCAGCTGGCTACTTCGGGCAAGGGCACTCGGCGCCGCCCGCCTCCTGCGAGGGCCGCGGGCGCGCCAGCGGCCAGCACAGCGCCTCCTCCACCTGTCCCAGCAGCTGGGCCCTCGCACGGCCCAAGGGAAGGGCGCTCCGCTGTCCCAGACGTCGAGGTCGGCGGAGGAAACGGCCCACTCCGACGTTCTCGCGTCACCCACGGCGTGGCCCGTATCCAGCAGCAGGAGCAACCACAGCAGCCGCTGCCACCAAGGGGTCGCTGTCCATGAGGGCCGCCCCTTGCTCGGCGAGGGCCTGAGCGAGGCATGGCTCCACCTGAGGCCACGTGCCCAAGGTCGCCCCGTGCTGGCCGCGGGTCGCTGCAGGACCGCAGGGCCCGTCAACTGACCTGGCCCGCGGGCCTGGCGGCCCAGCCGCGGTAGGCCCTGTCTGCGGGGCTGCCGCGGGCGGGGCGGCCGAGGGCCCCCCAGAGACCACGATGTCGAGCGGCATGTCGTCATCATCGGACGCGATGCCATCATCCCCGACGCTGTCGCCCCACCGCGTCCTGGCCGAGCTGCTGCGGGGCCTGAGCGCCTCGGCGACCGCCTCCTTCTGCGTGTTGAGAATCCCGACGACCTCGGAAAACCGAGGGGGCAGCTCCGACCCGTGCTGCTTGAGGAGGTCCGAAAGGGCGCCGACCTGGGTGAGCAGCCCTTGGACGGCGTCCCCAAGCGGGCTCGGAGCACCTCCGACGGCCGCATTGGCCCGCTGGATCGCCTGCTGCGTGACCTTGGCCCTGGTCTCCTCCAGCTCAGCGATCTGCCCCGCGACCTCATCCACTCCCAACTCGGCTGCCGACAGCTGCTCCTGCTTCTCCGCAATGAGCTCGCGCAGCTCGGACGCCTGCAGCTGGAGCTTCTCCTTCTTGGTGCGTGCCGCGGCCAGCTGGCGCTCGACCTTCTGAATGGCGTTGGCCTCGATGTGGAGCACCGAGTGAGGTGGGCGCTCCGTCCGCTGGGCCTCCTGGACGGCCAGCTCACAGGCGGCGACCTGGTCCTTGCCCAGCTGGAGGGCGCTCTCCACCTCACGCTGGAAGTCCGCCGAGAGCCCGAGCGCCAAGGCCTCCTGGAGCTTGCCGACGCGCTCCTTGGCCGCCACGAGCTGCGCCTGCAGCTCCACGCACTGGGTCTTGGCCTCTCCCCAGGGCCGCACCCGCCTTGCCCTGCTGTTGGGGGTGCTGCTGGGCGCGGTGCTCCCCGAGAGGGCCCGCTGGGAGGCCGAGCGCCTCGCTGCCCGCTGTTCGGCCCTTCCCCTGGGTTGCTGAACGAACCCGTCAGCGTCCACTCTCGGGGGCCCTCTGTCGGAGCGGTACTCCTTCGTCCATGGGGGAGCACTGGTACCGCACACCTTGCACGTCCAACGCTTGTCACACCAGTTCCAAGCGTTGCAACCCCGCTTGGCACATAGCCAGTACGCCCGCCTGGCCAGCCCCGAGGCAACCTCCGACATGGCGGCGCACCGTGGGACTGACTGCTGCTCGGCCGAAACTCTCGGCCCTGCAGGAACGAGGAGAACCAAAATTGGCGAAGCTTTTGGCTCTTGGCGAAGCGCCCCTCGCGCTCCAGAACGCCCGACGGACTCGCGGTCGTCGGGTGCGCCATGGCCTTGAGCCAAAATGGCTACGGCCGTGCTCCTGTGTGGTCTGCCGTGCTCCTGTGGTTTGCCTTGCTCCTGTGTGGTCTGCCGTGCTCCTTTTGGGTCTGCTCTGCCGTGCTCCTGTGGGGTCTGCCGTGCTCCTGTGGGGTCTGCCGTGCTCTTGTGGGGTCTGCCGTGCTCTTGTGTGGTCTGCCGTGCTCCTTTGTGGTCTGGCGTGCTCCTGTGTGGTCTGCCGTGCTCCTGTGTGGCCTGCCGTGCTCTTGTGTGGTCTGCCGTGCTCCTGTTGGTCTGCCGTGCTCTTCTGTGGTCTGCCGTGCTCCTATGGGGTCTGCCGTTGTTCGGCCGTCTTGAGGGCACTCTTAGGGCATAGTCTGCCGTGCTCCTCGTCTTGGTCTGCCGTGCTCCTCGTCTTGGTCATCCTTTCCGTCGTCTTGAGGGCGCTCTTGGTGCCTGGTCTGCCGTGCTCCTCGTCTTGGTCTGCCGTGCTCCTCTCGGTTCCTAAGCCTGGTCTGCCGTGCTCCTCGTCTTGGTCTGCCGTGCTCCTCTCGGTTCCTACGCGCGGTCTGCCGTGCTCCTGTGGGGAGCACGGCAGACCACAGGAGCACGGCAGACCACACAGGAGCACGGCAGACCACACCTCGATTTTTTGAGGATGTCTCGAGCGAAATGGCCGTGGTCTGCCGTGCTCCACACGGAGCACGGCAGACCACCTGCTCATTTTCTGAGGACGTCCCGAGCGAAAACGTCATTTTTAACATAAGAGGTTGAAAACACCTCTGTCGGCATCTCATTTTTTTCGAGGATGTCTCGAGCGAAACGCTCATTTTTCATGCATAACAAAAAATTTTGATATTTTTCAACGTCCCGATTTTTTGAGGATGTCTCGAGCGAAACCGTCATTTTTAACATAAGACGTAGGGCATAGTCTGCCGTGCTCCTCGTCTTGGTCTGCCGTGCTCCTCGTCTTGGTCATCCTTTCCGTCGTCTTGAGGGCGCTCTTGGTGCCTGGTCTGCCGTGTTCCTCGTCTTGGTCTGCCGTGCTCCTCTCGGTTCCTAAGCCTGGTCTGCCGTGCTCCTCGTCTTGGTCTGCCGTGCTCCTCTCGGTTCCTACGCGCGGTGTTCCGTGCTCCTGTGGGGAGCACGGCAGACCACAGGAGCACGGCAGACCACACAGGAGCACGGCAGACCACACCTCGATTTTTTGAGGATGTCTCGAGCGAAATGGCCGTGGTCTGCCGTGCTCCTGTGTGGAGCACGGCAGACCACCTGCTCATTTTCTGAGGACGTCCCGAGCGAAAACGTCATTTTTGACATAAGAGGTTCTAAAACACCTCTGTCGGCATCTCATTTTTTCGAGGATGTCTCGAGCGAAACGCTCATTTTTTCATGCATAACAAAAAATTCTGATATTTTTCAACATCCCGATTTTTTGAGGATGTCTCGAGCGAAACCGTCATTTTTAAAAAAAGACTTTTTAAACGATAGCCTCCAACACCTCGATTTTCGAGGATGTCTCGAGCGAAATGGCCATTTTGGGGAATCCGCCAATGAAAACCCCCGTGCAATCGCGCAACCCATAGATATAAAGATATATATATATATATATACTCAAGGATTCAGCCAGAACGTCCCGCTTGCTTCTCGTACCTCGAAGACGCTTCCCGTCATCCGCCAATGAAAACCCCCGTGCAATCGCGCAACCCATAGATATAAAGATATATATATATATATATATAATATATCCTCTCAAGGATTCAGCCAGAACGTCCCGCTTGCTTCTCGTACCTCGAAGACGCTTCCCGTCATCCGCCAATGAAAACCCCCGTGCAATCGCGCAACCCATAGATATAAAGATATATATATATATATATATTTACTCAAGGATTCAGCCAGAACGTCCCGCTTGCTTCTCGTACCTCGAAGACGCTTCCCGTCATCCGCCAACGAAAACTCCCGTGCAGCGGGCAACCCATATAGTTAAAGATATATATATTTACTCAAGGATTCAGCCAGAACGTCCCGCTTGCTTCTCGTACCTCGAAGACGCTTCCCGTCATCCGCCAACCCCCGTGCAGCCGCGCAACCCATAGATATAAAGATACTCAAGGATTCAGCCAGAACGTCCCGCTTGCTTCTCGTACCTCGAAGACGCTTCCCGTCAAACCCCCGTGCAGCCCCGCAACCCATAGATATAAAGATATATATATATATATACTCAAGGATTCAGCCAGAACGTCCCGCTTGCTTCTCGTACCTCGAAGACAGCGCAGCAACACGACAGACGGCAGCAGCACGGCAGACCAGGAAGGCAGACCACAGGAGCACGGCAGACCAGAACGGCAGACCAGAACGGCAGACCGCAGGAGCACGGCAGAGCAGCACGGCAGACCACAAAGGAGAACGGCAGACCAGCACAGCGTTGTTGCAACAGACGGTGCTGATACACTCTTAATTTATTGAACACGTCCCCAGCGAAATCGTCAGGGTCGGCCGTATTGAGGGCACTCTGCGGGTCATCTTTGGGCCGATTTTGTTTTTGGGGGGCCGTACTGACGCCCTCAAAAACGTTTCCAAGACGACGATAGACTCATTGTTTGTTTGATGATTGTTCGGCCGTCTTGAGGGCACTCTTAGGGCATTGTCTGCCGTGCTCCTCGTCTTGGTCTGACGTGCTCCTCGTCTTGGTCATCCTTTCCGTCGTCTTGAGGGCGCTCTTGGTGCCTGGTCTGCCGTGCTCCTCGTCTTGGTCTGCCGTGCTCCTCTCGGTTTCAGTGCCTGGTCTGCCGTGCTCCTCGTCTTGGTCTGCCGTGCTCCTCTCGGTTCCTGCGCGCGGTCTGCCGTGCTCCTGTGGGGAGCACGGCAGACCACAGGAGCACGGCAGACCACACAGGAGCACGGCAGACCACACCTCGATTTTAGGAGGATGTCTCGAGCGAAATGGCCATTTCGGGGAATCCGCCAACGAAAACCCCCGTGCAGCCCCGCAACCCATAGATACCTGACCGGACAAGAACGGGAAGCGCAGTTTTTTATCCACCACGTGCGTCAGAGACCGTATTGGCGAGAACGTCAGAGAAACCCATAAACGCAACAGAACAGACTAAATGATGGCCTGCCGCGTTCCGACGGCCCAAGACGGCCCAAGAGGCCCCCAAGATCGCTTTAAGATCGCCCAAGAGGCCTTCAAGATGGCCCCGAAACGGCCCAAGAAGTCCCCAAGACGGTCCCAAGAGGGCCCTAACACGGCGCAAGAGGCCTCCAAGACGCCCAAGATGTCTTCCAAGACGGCCAAGATGGCCTCCAAGACGGCTAAGATGGCTCCAAGAGGGCCCCAAGACGGCCCAAGAGGCCTCGAAGACGGTCTGCCGTGCTCCTGTGGTCTGCCGTGCTCCTTTGGGGTCTGCCGTGCTCCTGTGGAGTTTGCCGTGCGAACGTGTGGTCTGCCGTGCTCCTGTGTGGTCTGGCGTGCTCCTGTATGGTCTGCCGTGCTCTTGTGTGGTTTGCCGTGCTCCTGTGTGGTCTGCCGTGCTCCCGTGGGGTCTGCCGTGTCCTGTGTGGTCTGCCGTGCTCCTGTGTGGTCTGCCGTGCTCCTGTGTGGTCTGCCGTGCTCCTTCTTGGTCTGCCGTGCTCATGTGCGGTCTGCCGTGCTCCTGTGCGGTCTGCCGTGCGAACGTGTGGACTGCCGTGCTCATTTGGGGTCTGCCTTGCTCCTTTGTGGTTTGCCGCGCTCCTGTGTGGTCTGCCGTGCTCCTGTGTGGTCAGCAGACCCAGGGCTGAGGGAAGGCTGGAGCAGTGCTCTGGTGGTCCATCACCCGCCCAGCTCCGTCCCCTCCCACTCTGGACCGATCTTGCGGGAAGCTGGCTTGTGGCAGCGCATCGCGCGTCCATAGCGTTCGTGTGCTTGCTTTTACCTCCTTTAATGTCTGCTCCACCTCTCCTTGAGACGCAGAAGCCTCCGAGCGCCGGGAGCAGAAATGATGCACTTTCGAAAAATCTGTTTGGATGAGTTTTGTTAGCGCGGCCTCGGAATTCAATTTTTCCGGCGACGGCCAGAGCCGACGCCAGCGCTGGATCCGGCTCGGCCGCCAGCCCAGGTGCCGGCCCGGGCGTTCGGTTCGAGCGCCGGCCTGGGTGCCGGAATCGGCCCGGAAGGGGTTCCAGGGCGCCGGGAGCAGAAAATCAATATTTTCGAAAGAAAAATATGTCTTGGAGTGGCCTTTTTTCCGCACCGCCTCGGAATTCAATTTTCCGGCGCCGGCCGGCGCCGGAACCGGCCCGGGCGCTGGCCCGGGTGCTGGCCCAGGCGTTCGGCTCGAGCGCCGGCCCGGGTGCCGGAAGCGGCCCGGAAGGGGTTCCCGGGCGCCGGGAGCAGAAAATCAATATTTTCGAAAGAAAAATATGTCTTGGAGTGGCCTTTTTTCGGCACCGCCTCGGAATTCAATTTTCCGGCGCCGGCCGGCGCCGGAACCGGCCCGGGCGCTGGCCCGGGTGCTGGCCCGGGCGTTTGGCTCGAGCGCCGGCCCGGGTGCCAGAAGCGGCCCGGAAGGGGTTCCCGGGCGCCGGGAGCAGAAAATCAATATTTTCGAAAGAAAAATATGTCTTGGAGTGGCCTTTTTTCGGCACC
This sequence comes from Prorocentrum cordatum, assembly GCA_963575745.1. Classification (NCBI taxonomy): domain Eukaryota; class Dinophyceae; order Prorocentrales; family Prorocentraceae; genus Prorocentrum; species Prorocentrum cordatum. Next base: position 54,300 of record CAUYUJ010022305.1, on the reverse strand, counting down.
GCCTCGGAATTCAATTTTCCGGCGCCGGCCGGCGCCGGAACCGGCCCGGGCGCTGGCCCGGGTGCCGGCCCGGGCGTTTGGCTCGAGCGCCGGCCCGGGTGCCGGAATCGGCCCGGAAGGGGTTCCAGGGCGCCGGGAGGAGAAAATCAATATTTTCGAAAGAAAAATATGTCTTGGAGTGGCCTTTTTTCGGCACCGCCTCGGAATTCAATTTTCCGGCGCCGGCCGTGCTCCTGCGCGGTCTGCCGTGCTCCTGTGGCGTCTGCCGTGCTCCTGTGTGGTCTGCCGTGCTCCTGTGGTCTGCCGTGCTCATTTGGGGTTTCCCGCGAGCTTGTGGGGTCTGCCGTGCTCCTGTGGGGGAAACGCCAGCGGCGTTCGGGGTACAACAAAAGGCGCGTTTATGTTGTACCTGCGCGCGGTCTGCCGTGCTCCTGTGGGGATTGCCGTGCTCCTGTGTGGTCTGCCGTGCTCCTGTGTGGTTTGCCGTGCTCCTGTGGTCTGCCGTGCTCCTTTGTGGTTTGCCGTGCTCCTGTGGGGTCTGCCGTGCTCCTGTGGGGTCTGCCGTGCTCCTGTGAGGTCTGCGGTGCTCTTGTGTGGTCTGCAGTGCTTCTGTGGTCTGCCGTGCTCATTTGGGATCTGCCGTGCTCGTGTGGTGTCTGCCGTGCTCCTGCGGGATTTGCTGTGCTCCTTGTGTCGTCTCTTTGGTCTGCCGTGCTCCTTTGTGGTCTGCCGTGCTCTTGTGGGGTCTGCCGTGCTCCTGTGTGGTCTGCCGTGCTCCTTTTTTTCCGCCTGCCGTGCTCCTGCTCATTTTCTGAGGACGTCCCGAGCGAAAACGTCATTTTTAACATAAGAGGTTGTAAAACACCTCTGTCGGCATCTCATTTTTTCGAGGATGTCTCGAGCGAAACGCTCATTTTTCATGCATAACAAAAATTTTTGATATTTTTCAACATCCCGATTTTTTGAGGATGTCTCGAGCGAAACCGTCATTTTTAACATAAGACGTCTTAAACGATAGCCTCCAACACCTCGATTTTTCGAGGATGTCTCGAGCGAAATGGCCATTTTGGGGAACCTGACCGGACAAGAACGGGAAGCGCCGTTTTTTATCCACCACGTGCGTCAGAGACCGTATTGGCGAGAACGTCAGAGAAACCCATAAACGCAACAGAACAGACTAAATGATGGCCTGCCGCGTTCCGACGGCCCAAGACGGCCCAAGAGGCCCCCAAGATCGCTTTAAGATCGCCCAAGAGGCCTTCAAGATGGCCCCGAAACGGCCCAAGAAGTCCCCAAGACGGTCCCAAGAGGGCCCTAACACGGCGCAAGAGGCCTCCAAGACGCCCAAGATGTCTTCCAAGACGGCCAAGATGGCCTCCAAGACGGCTAAGATGGCTCCAAGAGGGCCCCAAGACGGCCCAAGAGGCCTCGAAGACGGTCTGCCGTGCTCCTGTGGTCTGCCGTGCTCCTTTGGGGTCTGCCGTGCTCCTGTGGAGTTTGCCGTGCGAACGTGGGGTCTGCCGTGCTCCTGTGTGGTCTGGCGTGCTCCTGTATGGTCTGCCGTGCTCTTGTGTGGTTTGCCGTGCTCTTGTGTGGTCTGCCGTGCTCCCGTGGGGTCTGCCGTGTCCTGTGTGGGCTGTGGGCTGCGGGGCCTCTAAAGGCTGGAAAAAAGGAGAGCCCGAGGCTCTCACACGGGAGCCTCCAGGGCCAGCAGGAGGGGGCCGCTTCGGGCCGCCCTCCCCGAGGGGCCGCTTCGGGCCAACCCCCAGCACGCCCTCGCGAGGGGCCGCATCGGGCCTCCCCGAGGGCAGGCCGCCAGGGCCAACGGGGGCGCCTAGGCCCCAGGGCCACGAGGGCGGGCGGTGCCGAAAGGCATGCAGAAGCAGCGAAGCTGCACCAAAGATCAAGCTGAAGCAAAAGGACTTCAAAGATCAACGACAACAGCGTAGTGTTGCAAGCTCACGTACACCTTCAAATACAAGACATGCTAATGCACGGAGCAAACGGAATTAGCGTCCGCACGCAAGGCCACGGAGGAAGGACTCACTCACAGACCTCGTAGCCCCAGAGACAACAGCGTAGTGTTGCAAGCTCACGTACACATTCAAATACAAGAAATGCTAATGCACGGAGCAAACGGAATTAGCGTCCGCACGCAAGGCTAACCGTCCTGCACCTGGGCCTCGGCAAGGACGAGGAGCCCCTCGAGCGCGAGCGAGGGCCCGTGAGCAACACAGGCGATCGATGCTACCGAGAGGCCGTCCAAAAAGGCCCAGAGACCGCGGACGGGCTCGCCCACGCCGCCAGCCCCGCCTCCGCGCGGGGGGCCTCCTCCGACTCCTCCTCGAAGGCCGTGCCGATGACGACGGGACGCAGGTCGAAGCGGACGCGACGGGCGCGCCGCCCCGTGCTTGCACCACGCTTCCTGCGGACGCGGCTGCCTTCGAAACCAGCGCCAGGATCAGTGCCGCCAGCCACAGGAGCCGCGAGGGGCCCGCCGCCTCCCGAGAGGAGCGCCGCAGGGTGAGCGTGCAGGTACGCCAGAACCGCAGTGCTGGCCTGTGGCGCCGCCTCCGACACCGAGCAGGCCGTATCCACTTCAGCTTCGGCAGCACCCACCTCCAGGTAGTCGAACTCGGCCGAGTCGGCCGCATTGCCCACGGGGCTGGAGACGGCCTCAACGTGACCACCACTCGAGCCCGCGGAGCCCGTCGGCAGGGGCCCTCCAGCACCAGCCACAACGTCAGCACGCGCGTGAAGACCAGCCGAGGCGTAGACCAAGGCGCCACACGTGCAGCGGATGGACACGGGGGGCAGCGTCTCCCAAGGCCCAACGCTCTGGACCGCGAGGAAGGCGTCCCGCGCCCGCGGCGGCCGCGCCTCCGCGCGTGCAGCACCGCTCGCAGTCCTGCTCTCCCAGCCGGCGCCGCCCAGCTGCTCCCAGACTCCTGGGGGGTGCCGCGGCCAGAACGGGGCAGCCTGCTCGCGAAGCACGGCCGGGTTGCCCGCCACGGCGTACAGCTTCCGCCCGAGCACCTCCGCGCCACCGACGCCCTGCAGACGAGCTTCGAGACGCGCACTCCTCTGCATCTGCCGAAGGCGCGCGGGCCGCGCCTCTGCCACGCTCTCGCCCTCGGCGTCGGCGTGTAGCGCGACGCTGCGCCTGAGCACGTCCTCGGGCGAGGGCGTCTCGCCCTTAAGGAGTGCGCGCAAGGCAGGAATCAGCGCCGCCACGCGGTCCGCCAGCTCCGCGCCCCCGATGAGAACCTCGAAGCCGCCCAGGAGCTGCCGAAGGGAGCGCCTCAGGGAGGCGGCCTCCTCGCGGGCCTCCGCGTGCTGCTTGACCAACTTCTGCACCAGACGGTCTGCCGAGGCACGGGCACCAGCCGCGCCCCGCAGAACCTCCCGCGCCATCGCCTGCCCAAGCACGCCTGAACAAGCTGGCTTGAGCCAAAATGGCTACGGCCGTGTCCTGTGTGGTCTGCCGTGCTCCTGTGTGGTCTGCCGTGCTCCTGTGTGGTCTGCCGTGCTCCTTCTTGGTCTGCCGTGCTCATGTGCGGTCTGCCGTGCTCCTGTGCGGTCTGCCGTGCGAACGTGTGGACTGCCGTGCTCATTTGGGGTCTGCCTTGCTCCTTTGTGGTTTGCCGCGCTCCTGCGTGGTCTGCCGTGCTCCTGTGTGGTCAGCAGACCCAGCGCTTCCCGTTCTCATAAGCCCAGGGGACAAAGAACGCTTCCCGTTCTTTCCCGACAAAAGAACGCTTCCCAGTATGTTCCGCCGTGTTACTGTACAGTCTGCCATGCTCCTGTGCATACAGCCGCGCTCCTGTGCGTTCTGTGTGTTCTGCCGCGCTCCTGCATCGCATGCGGTGCTCCGATATCTGGTACAGAATCTCACAAAGAGGCGCGATGCACAGAACAATGGGGTTTTTTTTTTTTTGAGATTCCGTCGTGTGCAATGCAAGCCGCAATTATGCATGTCACGGTGGCACCACGGAGCGCCAGTGGGTTTAAAGCACCACCACCGTATATAAAGCAGACATACCGTGCTAAGCGCGCGTTTCAATAACGTTCGCTCGAACTCAGAACGCGCGGCGAAGAGTAGGCGCCCCTATCGACGTCTTTGGGTAAAAAGCCTTACTCACACCAAATGCACTAAGATTTCGGACAGTCAGCAAAGTGCACTTGACAGCCCACATCGCAATCGCGCTATCCGCTCACCAGGGCAACCAGCGCCCGCCTTCAGTGTTGTGAGGGTAAGGTAACACAGGTACAAAGTGGTTGCGATTCTCTCTGGCAACGGCGATCCGTCGAGGGGCAGATGGGTTCCCGAGAACGACGCCGCTTCCGTCGTAAGCGAGGTCCATCACGCGCAGACAGTAATGAGACTCATCGACATTCTGAGGCCCTGCACGCGCATGTTGCCCGATGCTCCGTAGCACGGCGGACCAGTGATCTGTACTCAAATAGTTCCGCGGGTAGACTTTCATGCAATTGCCCGTGCAGGCATCAGCGGTGAGAGAGCAGCCGACCCCGCACACGCGCGGGAATTCCACCTGCAAGCTTGTCCTGACAGCGTCCACGCCCGTTGCGATTTCAACACACTGCTCTAAAGAGTACACGAAGCAGTTGCAGTCATGGCCATCAGCGACACCCAAGTAATGATAACCTTCTCCAGGGATGTGCACAATCCGACGTCCCTCAGCATCTCTGCCTTCGCGCTGCCACTGAAATTGCGTACGGTGCCTCCTCCGACCTCGAAGATCGCGAAGAAACCTTTGCGCGTCGAGCATGTCATCCGCGTTCGGTGTCCACGCGAGCTGTCCGCGGTCTCGACCGAAATAAGGACATAGGGGGCTAGTGTTGTCGCGGTGGCAAGTCTTCATACAGCCTTGACATCCGTCGTCACGGTCTTCGCAGCAGCGGTGGCTGTACTGCAAACACGTGCCTGGGGGGGCAAGTGAGGAGTCAGCAGAGGCGAACCCGGCACTCTGTGCGTTGACGGAATCGTCGCGGCTGCCAAGGCACGTCGGAGAGAAGTTCCAGCACCGATTTCGACCACAGGAATGGCATCCATGGCGCCTCTGAAATCCTGAGCACTCAGAGGAACCGGCAGCAACGATCTCGCCGAAACTGAGGCAGAATTCACAAGGTTTATCTTGGCAGAGAACACTTGTGCAATCTGCGTGACACATGCGGGAACACGAGCGACATCCAAACTCTTTGTCAATCGCGCAGACACGCGTGTATTCTGTGCACATGTGGAGGCGCGGCTTTCTCATACTCTCCGCGGCAGCCTTGCGTCCCTCGTCGATGGCCGGGCACAGCTGCTCGCGTCTTCGGTATCCAAAAAAATCCTCAGCGCTCTCGTCCGGACCCGAGGAGGCACACGCTCCGTAGTGCTGCTCAAGCCGAGCCGCTGCATCGGGTCCCAGACCGCGTTCTTTCCCTGTTTCCTGACGCGCCTCGGCAGCAGCCGCCGCCTGACTGCATTTGTAGCGCGTCACTATCGAGTCGGAACTCAGCAGCAGCGTGTCTGAAGCGGCACCAGAGGCGACTGGCGTCAACACATCGCTTCGATTTGCGGCCATCAAGGGCACGCTGCCGCGAGAGATAGCTGACACAACCGCCGTGGAAGTTGCAGCGGGAGGCATGGCTAAGTCTGGCGTGAACATCTTCGGGGATTTTGAATCAAAGCGCGGCGTAGATCTTGGGGGGCACGCCCTGGCGCTCTTAGCTGGTCCCCCGGCAGCGCCTCCGTCGTCGACGACCCTTGCCATTTTATCCGTCCGTGCACTCTTAGCGGGTGGATAAAGTTCGCCAGGATAAGATTTGCCAGGGCCCACCGCAGTCTTCGCGCGGAGGCGTCTCCGAGATCCCTCGGCAAGCGCAGGTGGTCCTGCAGGCTCGTCGTCAGCAGCATCGTGCACAACTGTGCCTGTTGACACTTGCTGCGAACAGGCGGCCTCCGGACGCTTCGCTCTCGCCGCGGCGACTGCCGCCGCCTGTTTTGGGCCACCGTTCCTTGCCAACACGCTGTTCCAGATCTCGGCGCGGATGCTGTCAGGAATGTGGAGGTCGTTCATGTTCTTCATACGTTGGATGAGCTCGCCCAACGCACACTCCTGTCAGCGAGCAACGCGGGGGAGGGTGTTGGAGGTGAGTGCACGATATGTATGGCTATTGGTGGCTAATACCGTTTTTTATAAGAAAAACTAAAGCTTCGAATACGTTTTGAACGGCTTGAGTCCCAGGTCCTTCAGCCTCTCCAACTCTCGTGTAAGGAAAGCAGGCGGCGGCCTTTCGAGCTCGTGTTTTTCGGCGGCACGAAGAATCAGCAGACCCTCTAACGATCTCGGCCGCGACAACATAACGTAACAGGCAAGCCAGTGCGTGTCCGCATCCATTGTCGGCGGCTTCTTCATGTCCACTATCGCCGCGTCGAACGTACCGCCCTGTGCGCCGTAGACGATGATAGTGTCGGCGGGGAGAACTTTGAAAGTGGTACGGCGTACGCTGAATGTCTCCTCCTCCCAAGTCGCGCTTAAGTACTCACACGTGGGACGCAGCTGAAACAATCCTTTGCGGTCCGTCGTGACTGGCATGTCGTCTGGGAAGTGTGACTCATCCAACGTCCACGAGACATCCGCCGCCTGCAGCCACAACGACACTGGCATGCAGCGCAAGTGGACCACATTATCCTCCTCGTTCGGCTTTGGAAATGTCTCGCTCTCCGAGAAAACTATATGCCGAACTGTGCACACGCATCCTTTCATAATTCCGAGGCGCGGACAGTCCTCACGGGTACTGAAAAGACAAGATGAACACGGCAGACGACAACTCCTGTGGTGTCTGCCGTGCTCCTGTGGTCTGCCGTGCACCTGTGGGGTCTGCCGTGCTCCCGTGGGGTCTGCCGTGCTCCTGTGTGGTCTGCCGTGCTCCTGTGGTCTGCTGTGCTCCTGTGTGTCTGCCGTGCTCCTGTGTGGTTTGCCGTGCTCCTGTGTGATCTGCCGTGCTCCTGTGTGGTCTGCCGTGCTCTTGTGGTCTGCCGTGTTCCTATGGGGTCTGCCGTGCTCCTTTGGGGTCTTCCGTGCTCCTTTATGGTCTACCGGGCTCCTGTGTGGTCTGCTTTGCTTCTGTGGAGTCTGCCGTGCTCCTGTGTGGTCTGCCGTGCTCCTGCGTGGTCTGCCGTGCTCCTTTTGTGGTCTGCCGTGCTCCTGTGGGGTCTGCCGTGCTCCTGCGTGGTCTGCCGTGCTCCTTTGAGGTTTGCCGTGTTCCTTTGGGGTCTGCCGTGCTCCTTTGGGGTCATCCGTGCTTCTTTTTGGTCTACTGGGCTCCTGTGTGGTCTGCTTTGCTCCTGTGGAGTCTGCCGTGCTCCTGTGCGGTCTGCCGTGCTCCTGTGTGGTCTGCCGTGCTCCTTTTGTGATCTGCCGTGCTCCTGCGGGGTCTGCCGTGCTCCTGCGTGGTCTGCCGTGCTCCTTTGAACTCTGCCGTGCTCATGTGGGGTCTGCCGTGCTTCTGTGTGGTCTGCCGTTCTCCTGTGAAGTCTGCCATGCTTCTTTTGTGGTCTGCCGTGCTCCTGCGTGGTCTGCCGTGATCATGTGGGATCTGCCGTGCTCCTGTGTGGCCTGCCGTGCTCCTGAGGCGTCTGCCGTGTTCCTGTGGGGTCTGCCGTTCTCCAGCGTGGTCTGCCGCACCCTGGTGGTCTGCCGGTTCTTTTGGGGTCTGCCGTGCTCCTTTGGGGTATGCTGTGCTCCTTTGGTATCTGCCGTGCTCGTGTGTGGCTTGCCGTGCGTCTGTGTGGTCTGCCGTGTTCCTTGAAGTCTGCGGGGATCCCGTGAGGTCTGCCGTGCTTCTGTGTGCTCTGCAATGCTCCCGTGGTCCTGTGTGGTCTGCCGTGCTCCTGTGTGGTCTGCCGCGCTCCTGTGTGGTCTGCCGTGCTCCTGTGTGGTCTGCCGTGCTCCTGTGTGGACTGCCGTGCCCCTGTGGTCTGTCGTGCTCCTTTGTGGTCTGCCGTGTTCATGCGGGGTCTGCCGTGCTCCTGTGTGGTCTGCCACCCTGGCTCTAAAAACGCTGTCTTGGGATACTGGACTCTGGCAGCATTCCCGCTTTTTTGGAGGACGGCTCGGAAGACAAACATGACAAACCACAGAAACACAGCATGCCACCGCAGGACGGCTGCCGCGTAATGCTCCTGTGGACTGCCGTGCTCCTGCGGTCTGCCGTGCCCCTGCTGCCTCCCCCGTACGAGGGTGCAAGGAGCGGAAAAAGACGAGGCCGCTGGAGAGAAGGAGAAGGAAGGAGCACGGACAGGGATCATTTCCAGAACACCCCGTCCTTCTCCTGGAACGTCAACCGCATCCCGACGCACAGTGGAAGTATGCCTGGCAAGCTTTGAGTGTCTCGGGGCGACGCTCTGCGCAAAAGCTCTTCCCTGACGTGTGGCATTTTGCGATCATCTTTCGAATGCACCGCCTCATCCCTGGCCTGTACGATGAATAGCGGCTTATGCCCACAAGACGTAGCTGCCTTGGCGTTCACGAGCGAGCGATGCACGCGGATCTTGTGGCGATGAACAATGAACTGCCAGTCGTATTTACTGAAAGGAGAACTCCCCTCGGAAAGTCTCTGGTCGTTCCGCTCCATGATGCGATCCAGGTACATCTGCCAACACTCGGAAGAGATACCCTTGCCGTCTCGCATCTCCGCGAGTAACTTGCTGAGCTTACCCGGGGCGCGAATGTTCACGTCAAGGCACACGACATGCCGTACCCGTTGCCACAACTGAACCCCCTGAGCGGCATCGGCGAGCTTCTTTCGCTTCACGTCCTGATCCTTTGCGTCGGGGTTCTCAGGGGCCGCGTCCAGGGCGCCAGTCTCCTTCAGAGGAGTCGCTAAACTCTTCTGCGCGTCTCCTGGATCCACGGGGGGCAACTGCAAAAAGTCTCCAGAAAGAATCATACCGAGGCCCCCGAAGGGTTTCCTGTCATCCTTCGCTTCCCTGATGCGGACCTCGGAGGCATGGAGCTGGTCACTGGAGACCATAGAGACTTCGTCAATGAAGCACGCGCGAGCTTTCTTCCAGCGTTGTCTGTGCTTCTCCAGCGCAGCAACGCTCAAACGGGCTTTCCGGTCCCTGACAGAAATGTTCCCGAACGGGAGCTTACACGCAGCGCGTGTGGTGTCGCCGCCGATGAGCCGGGCCGCCGAGTTGGATGGAGCACACTTTCGCACGGATTCGGCTCCCAAAAAATAAGAGACCAATGCCTCCGCAACGCGGAGCACCGCAGTTTTACCGGTGCCGCCAGGGCCCATGAGAGCGAGCTGAAAGCCGTCCGCCAAAGAGGAGCTCGAAGAGCACTGCGATCCGGACGGGTCGTCCAGGGACCATTCCCGATTCATCACGTCTTGCAGCCACAACGCATTCCACAGAAGCGCCCGCGCCTGCTTCACGTTGATACCGCCCACATCAGGGATGTCGAGAACCTTTTGGCTCAACAAGAACAGCGCAGCCTCTACAACAGACGTCGATGACTGACGGGCCAACAAGGGCACCTTGCGCTCATGTGCTACGGGAATTCTCGCCATCGCCGCGTCGATGCGTTGCTGTAGCACATCTGACTTCGTCTTCTCGACTTTCCTGACCATCTCGACCTTATCCTCGCCCTCGTTGACGATCTTGAAAAATTTCTGCTGCATGTCAGAGACGATGAGCGACTTTCGTGCTGACAACGAGCACTCTTGGAACGCACCGTCGCCGTCAGCGGCAGCTGTGCGCCCCGAAACGCACTTCTTTTCCTCTTCGATAAAGCCACGGAGATATTTTGCCTCGTTGGATCTGCTTTTCGCCAGAGTATCCGAGTTGACCAGTTCGTTCAAGTCAATCTCCACGGTTCCGCAAAGCTGGCTGACTGGATCTGCTTCGCGACCCGACGCGCGAGGAACTGCCGCATCACTGGGGGCATCGTCCTCCATCGCAGCATCGCCGCGACTCTCGTCCGAATCGGACTCCATCAACATCTCCTCGTCGTCGGCCCTGTTCGGATCGGGGCCATCGATATCGGCAGCAGCGTCGGGATAACCACGGAGAGCGCCCCCTGTCGGCACACGATCAACAACCGATACGTGGCGCTTTGCGACGAGGTCGTAATTCCTCAGGCATTCACACACGCGACAAGCCCACCATTCCTTGCTGAGAGGTGGCGTATCACTACGTGCTCGAGAAGCGATGGACTCCTGAGTGCTGCGCCAATCCTCGAACTCATTCAAAAATGCGCCGTAGCACTCCGCAGGTTTGTGCGTCCACGGCGCGGGCGGGGCGCGACGCAGCACGTCCTCCACTGCTCGGAAAGGTCGAAAGAGCAGTTGCACGTACACCGCGTACTTAACCTCGTCTTCTAATCTCTTAGCTTCGTCATCTCCGTCTTTCTTTGCCTCCGGGCACGGAGGGAGAAATCCGCGAAGAACAGGTATCCGCCACGCGATGCTCAAGCGGACGGTCACGCAGTACGCGTACTTGTATAGCTCAGGCCCGAGGGGGCGATGCTCCGAAGGATCTCCGCGCAGACGCACTTTTTCGCGCTCCCGGCTGTATAGCTTTTCTGCAGAGAACTGTCGCTTACCGTCGGCCGCGACGTGCCACGCCACAGTGTTCACGGGGCGATGTCCGTCAGGGCGAGCTTGCCGAGCTTCGCAAGCCGCGAAGAAAAAGTACAATGGGAAATCCTCCAGCTCGTCGGGGCGGTAGAGGTAATCGTACTCCGTCAAGAACGGCCTTCGGTAGAGTTTCGTAGAGTACGGACGCGCGGCAGTGGAGGGTCCACTCGTCTCTGCACCCGTTGCGACCTCGCTCAACCTTTTCGAGATTAGCATGTTGAGGCCTGGCGTCAAGACGGTAACGAACTCGTGGCTAGAGTACAGGGTCGGCTCCTCAAGCAGGTAACTGAGCATCTCTGGAAACCCTTTGTGCATCCTGTTGTTCGCCGCCGACAACAGCCTGTGGAGAATCCGCTTCGCCTTCTCGTGCACGCTCTCAGGCTCGTCGCCGCGGCCAGCAGCCTCCTTCGCGTCTTGCTCTTTCTGATGGAGCGAGACTGCAAGAGTCAGCACGAGTCCCTCCGCGTGCGGCGCGGACTTGCTAGAGCATGACGAACAGTAAAACTCATTCGCCGCCTGCTGCTCTATCATTCCCGCTCTGGCGGTGGCAACCTCTGCCTCATCGGGCACGGCGTCTGGGCTGCTGCTCTTCAGAGCGCATAACCGCGGGAGCACTTGGATGTCGTGATTGCACTGCGGGCCGAGAATGATCGGGTAGGAAAGCTTGAAGTGCCACTGGTGCGTCGTCTCCAGAGCCGGCAACCCAACGTGTGGATACCCTAGAACCGGCGGAGGCCCAACGCCATCCCATCGAGGATGCAGCTGCAAGCCATGCTGTCGTTTGGCGACGAGGCGCCCCGTCTTCGGGTCCTCCACCTTCACGAGATGCCAATAGAACATGCGGCAAAAACCACGCTTTCCGAGACGCCCCTTGTGACATACGGACGGTCTGCACACGTGGTTGCCCGTCTTGCGACTCCTTGAAAAAATCTCGACAACAGCGCGGCTGCCCCAGTCGCTACCGGACACGTTCTCGTCGCCGTGATACGAACCCACGAAGAAGGGATACTCAGGCACACTCCTGGATAGAGCAGGCGGCACGTCGAGTCCGCGCGCCACGGTCTGCGCGAGGTTGCTCTCCTCAACGCGAGCGCTGCCGATCATGCTCCGCTGCTTCAGAGTCACCGGGAACAACGGCAGCCCGGCGGTGGTTCTCATCGCCTTGGGAACGGCGAAATGATGCGCTACGGCTTCCTGGCTGCGGAACATGACTGAAGCGTGATAGTAGTAGAGACGCTTAAATTCGTCGAGAAAAAAGTTCTTCTTGAAGATATCGTCGGGATGCGAGAAGCCAAGAATCTGCACGAGCATATGTATGTGCAGCGCCTTCCGCATCTGTTCCTCAACAACTCCGAGATAGGAGCGCACGTACCCGAATACACCCGGCACCTCGCTCGCCGCGATGCCATCCGGAGGCAGGTTCGAGGGTCCATCAGCGCAGTTGAATATATAGCGCATCACGTCTTTGACGGTCGAGTGGAAAACACGTTGGGCATAGTAAGGGTCTTGCGCCACGCGACGGTGGAGAAGACGAGGGTGCTCTGCTTGAAATTCTTTCATCCAGTCCTCCGCCTCCTTGTCGCTCATGTTCAGGGAGAATCGCCTCTGCATCTCTGTGCCGTCCTGCACCAGTAGCACCGTCAGCGGACTGCGAATGTCGCGGGGATTCAGCGTAAAGAACAAAGTCGAGCAGCCCGAGTTTATCTGAAGAGCTCGGAAATTCCACCTGTACGAGTCCCGCTCTTCGGCAGATCCACGCACTTTCCGGGACACGGCCTGCATTTTTTCAGCGGCTGTGCGGACTGGTTGGGTCAACTTTTTATTCCTCAGAAGATCGCTCATGCCCTTCGCATCACCTCCCATCGCGATCGCGGCGGCAACCAAACCTTCCGCTGTGATCTCGTTCACCCTTTGCATCTCATCGGGAGTTATGCCCATGAAGCCGCCGCCGGGCGTCTCCCTCATGCACGCTTCCACCTTGCTCATCTGATCTCGACGCATAAAGATGTTCACCACGGATGCGACGAACTCCAGGTCCTTCCGCCAGTAATCACAATCTGCTCGTTTAAGTAAGCACTGGATCCACTTATTGGAAGACAAGAACGATACGGTACGATCCGCCGCTTTACGTTCTGGGCAAGTTTCCTGACAGTCTCCCCGAGGAAACAGCCGAACGAAGCAGGACGCCCAAAAGTTCGGCGTTCGAGCAGACAAGAACGTGGTCTCGTGCGTGATCTTCAAGGGCGCTCTGTCGTCAGTCTCCGACCGCGCCCACTCTTCCAAACGTTTTCGCATCTTCTCATTCGACAGCTTCTCCAGGTCTTCGATGGCCTGGGCCATGCTCACACCGTGCATTCTCTTCTTCTCGGCGCGAGCAGATAAGTCGGCGGGGTCTAGAGCGGCCAATTCCTCTTTAAACCGCTGTGCCGCCTTAAAGTTTTTGATAACCTGTGTCCACAGCTGGAGGGAGTCGACGTCTGCTAAACCGCCGTTAACGACGGCGGCGTTTTCCGCCTCCTCGGGCCCGTTCTCCTCCGTGTCGCGTTCACCTTCTTCCGTGCAGTCAGCTGGTCCTTTAGACTGCACCGAAGCTCTTGAGCCGCTTATCGACGTCGCCGAGTCGACGAGCTCGCGCGGAACGCCCGAGGATCCACCAACGCTCGTCGCGCACGCGTCCAGCAACTCCTCGATCGACTCGTGGAGTAAGCCAGAATCCGCACATGCGGCATGGTGTCGCGCGGCTTCCATGTGGTTCCAGCTGTTGGAGCACAACCAACGAAATGCTGCTCGAAGTCGCGCCACGGAAACTTGCAAGTCAGGATGATGCCAGATCCCGTCAGCGCGGCTTCCCACGAACTGGACGATCAGAGTGTGCGCCAGGGCCATCGGCGACAGTCCGATGGCAGTCAGAGCCGCGTCCGGGCTCTGAGGGTACGCAACAACGTTCTTCTGGCGATAGCGCGGCGCCTCGTCGGCACTCGTCCTGGCGAAAGACGCCCTGTCCAACAACACGCGCTTCACGCTGACGTACACCCTCGCCAAGTTGATCACCTTGCACTCGGTGTACGTTAAGTGCGTCAGCTCTTCCGGGTCAGGACCACGCCACATGCCATTCGCGAGAGCCTCGCTGGGCATGCGTACGCGCGGGCAGCACCGCCCGCGGCTGTCTGTGTGCGTGTTCGACAATGCTTCGGCGCACTCCTTGCACATGCTCAGGCGAAGATCTCCGCCGCTGCCCTCGGGCGCATCCGTACATACTGCGTACTTGTACAATACCCACCGATGATTCGGATCACCTGGGGTGCGCACAAGACAACATGACAACTTTCCCGGCCAACGTGGGCACGGGGGCCGAGCACGCCAGACAGCAGGAGCACGGCAGACGACTATAGCACGCAATCCAGGGCAGCAGACACGATCACGGCACAGCAACACAGCACGAGTGGGCATAAGAGCACGTCAGACCACAGGAGCAGGAGCAGGAACACCGGAGCACGGCAGACCACAGGAGCACCACGACAACAGAAGCTGGGACAACGAGAGAGAGCGCCACCTGGAGAGACAACGGAGTGCTCCCGCATGTCTCTCCTCAGATTGTCTTCCCAAGGGCGCACGCGGTCGACCCAGTTCTTTGCGTCCTCCACCTTCGTGAACCCGAGCTCGTGCGGCTCCCCGCGGCTGCACGCCTCCACGCTCTCTCGCGCTTCCTGGGCTCGCTCAGACACCTTGAAGAACTTTTTCAAATACTGTTCAATGCTGAGGAGCTTGTCGACCTGCTCGTACCACGTCTCCTTGTTTTCATTCCAGAACTCTTCGGACCACGATAACCACTCCGGGCACTTTGCGCTGCTCGACGATGGGATGTGAACTCGATTCAAGTCGCACTTGGGCGTCTTTCGACAGCAGACGGCACAGGCATCATAGACGTATCGTTCGTCCGTCTGCGCATTCTTGTACTGCGCCACACAAAACCTGCCCACTTGCGGACTGACCGCGTCCAGGCCCTCTGCGCGCGCCCGTTCGAGCACTGTCCTCCGGCACGTCTGGAGAATGTCTTCGCCGTCTCGTTGATGGAGATCATGCCTGCACTCCTCGAGCAGGTGCCGTCGCTTGTCGTCGTCGTCGGAGTCACCCCACGGTTGCTTGCAGAAGCGGCAATGGTTCGGGTCCAGGTACTCGGGCGTCTCCGCGTACTTCGGCAAGGACCCGGGCTCGGGCTTTGCCAGAGCGAGAAGTACCTGCAAAGCGGGTGCGGATCGGGCGACGTCGTCGTCGAGCCTCTGCGGTCGCGGCTCGTCGGCGAGGAACTTCCTGCTCTCGTCACGGACGAGGTCTGCGAGCCTCTCCTCCCCGAAGCATTTCTGGCAAAAGTGCTGATATACCCTGGCGGCCCGGGCTGGTTTGACACCGCATCCGATGCACTTGGAGCCAGCTGCCTTCCAGCACACGTCGCACAGCGCCGCGCTCTGCTTGAAATGCGACGAGCACACAAAGCAGCTCCTCACGACTTTGGAGCAGCTCTCTGTTCCGCATTCAATCATGGACACCTGCAGCGGTTCCTTGGTGGCGGAGTCCTCGGTCCTGTAACAGAATGCGCACCCGGGGGAATCCCAATGTGTTTTACACAGGCCCGCCGCCCGCTGCTCTGGCGTTGTGCACTCAGGACACCACAGAGCGAGGTTGTCGCACATCTCGCACTGCGGGGTCTCCAGCGACGCCGGCGGCACAGCGTGGCAGACGGCGCACGAGCGCGCAGCGAAACAGGCCTTGCAAGCTCGCCGATATATCAGATGTTCTCGCGCTCGCATCCGACCGCAGTGCACGCAGCACCGACCGTCCTGGGCCCAGCACGACTGGCACTTCGCTTTCGACTGCCCGTTAGACATGCCAGAGCACGCGCTACAGAACACCACGGACCCCTCGCAAGATTCGTTGCTACACTTCGACCGAGTCAAAAAGCCAGCAGGAGTCGGCGCCGCGCAGTGCGAACAAGGGATGCGAGATTTAAAGCACTCGGAGCACAGCTTGAGATTGCGTTCCTCAGGCGAAGTGTGCGTCGGACACGCCATGGCACATCTTTTTCCCGCGGCCTGCGGGTTCTTCTCGCGTGACTCGCAGGCCACGCACAGCGTTGGTTCGTCTTCCTCGTTGCACCAGGTACACTCAGGGCAGCTGCGAGACCGATAACACGGCTTACACATGCCACCGCTGAGTTCGCGCTGCGCACCGCAGAATCGACAACATCCCTTTCTCTTCTCCTGCTTCTGGCGGTACAGAGTAGGATGCTTCTCCTTGTAGCAAGACTTGCAGTAACCGTCATAACCGGACTGAGCCATCGGGGGCTCCACGCCACGCCGGGTCTTGTGATACCCTTTGCAATACTTGATCGTCTTAGCAGCACGCGCTCGACAAACAAGAGACCCACAGAACATCATATAGAACGCCAGTCGGAGCATGCCGATAATAAACATCGGTAAGAATCGCCCCGAAGATCACCTACTAGAAAGTTGGATCTCACAGGGCTAATAAAAGCACCTCCACCGCGCACACCCTGCCGCAGCTTTGCATCCACATTGAGCCAAATACAACATATGCCAACAACATAGAGCACGTGAGAGAGCGACCTTAATCGTCGAGGGCTATCAAGAGCACCGACAGCATTGCGCACTGGAAAAAATTGAAGGCGCGCTCCTGTGCTCTGTTATACTCCTGGCGTTGCCGTGCTGATTGGCCGTGTTGGTCTGCTGTGCGTGGTCTGGCGTGTTCCTGTATGGTCTGCCGTGCTCTTGTGTGGTTTGCCGTGTTCCTGTGTGGTCTGCCGTGCTTCCGTGGGGTCTGCCGTGTCCTGTGTGGTCTGCCGTGCTCCTGTGTGGTCTGCCGTGCTCCTGTGTGGTCTGCCGTGCTCCTTCTTGGTCTGCCGTGCCCATGTGGGGTCTGCCGTGCTCCTGTGCGGTCTGCCGTGCGAACGTGTGGACTGCCCTGCTCATTTGGGGTCTGCCTTGCTCCTTTGTGGTTTGCCGCGCTCCTGTGTGGTGCCGGCCCAGGCGTTCGGCTCGAGCGCCGGCCCGGGTGCCGGAAGCGGCCCGGAAGGGGTTCCCGGACGCCGGGAGCAGAAAAACAATATTTTCGAAAGAAAAATATGTCTTGGAGTGGCCTTTTTTCGGCACCGCCTCGGAATTCAATTTTCCGGCGCCGGCCGGCGCCGGAACCGGCCCGGGCGCTGGCCCGGGTGCTGGCCCGGGCGTTTGGCTCAAGCGCCAGCCCGGGTGCCGGAATCGGCCCGGAAGGGGTTCCAGGGCGCCGGGAAGAGGAAATCAATATTTTCGAAAGAAAAATATGTCTTGGAGTGGCCTTCCTTCGGCACCGCCGCGGAATTCAATTTTCCGGCGCCGGCTTTTCCCCTGCGCGGTCTGCCGTGCTCCTGTGGCGTCTGCTGTGCTCCTGTGTGGTCTGCCGTGCTCCTGTGGTCTGCCGTGCTCATTTCGGGTTTCCCGCGAGCTTGTGGGGTCTGCCGTGCTCCTGTGGGGGAAACGCCAGCGGCGTTCGGGGTACAACAAAAGGCGCGTTTATGTTGTACCTGCGCGCGGTCTGCCGTGCTCCTGTGGGGATTGCCGTGCTCCTGTGTGGTCTGCCGTGCTCCTGTGTGGTTTGCCGTGCTCCTGTGGTCTGCCGTGCTCCTTTGTGGTTTGC
The DNA here is from genome assembly GCA_963575745.1 of Prorocentrum cordatum. Classification (NCBI taxonomy): domain Eukaryota; class Dinophyceae; order Prorocentrales; family Prorocentraceae; genus Prorocentrum; species Prorocentrum cordatum. Next base: position 36,957 of record CAUYUJ010022305.1, on the reverse strand, counting down.
CGTGCTCCTGTGGGGTCTGCCGTGCTCCTGTGGGGTCTGCCGTGCTCCTGTGAGGTCTGCGGTGCTCTTGTGTGGTCTGCAGTGCTTCTGTGGTCTGCCTGCAGTGCTACTGTGGTCTGCCGTGCTCATTTGGGATCTGCCGTGCTCGTGTGGTGTCTGCCGTGCTCCTGCGGGATCTGCTGTGCTCCTTGTGTCGTCTCTTTGGTCTGCCGTGCTCCTTTGTGGTCTGCCGTGCTCTTGTGGGGTCTGCTGTGCTCCTGTGTGGTCTGCCGTGCTCCTTTTTTTCCGCCTGCCGTCCTCCTGCTCATTTTCTGAGGACGTCCCGAGCGAAAACGTCATTTTTAACATAAGAGGTTGTAAAACACCTCTGTCGGCATCTCATGTTTTCGAGGATGTCTCGAGCGAAACGCTCATTTTTCATGCATAACAAAAAAATTTGATATTTTTCAACATCCCGATGTTTTGAGGATGTCTCGAGCGAAACCGTCATTTTTAACATAAAACGTCTTAAACGATAGCCTCCAACACCTCGATTTTTCGAGGATGTCTCGAGCGAAATGGCCATTTTGGGGAACCTGACCGGACAAGAACGGGAAGCGCCGTTTTTTATCCACCACGTGCGTCAGAGACCGATTGGCGAGAACGTCAGAGAAACCCATAAACGCAACAGAACAGACTAAATGGTGGCCTGCCGCGCTGGTCTGTCGAGGTAGTCTGCTGCCCTGGCCACATCATGGTGTCGACACCGTGCTTTTCTCTCGGCCACGCGGGCCCCCACCCGTTGTCGCCCAGCCTACTTTTTCTGTTCCAGCCTGTCTTGTCTTTTGTTTGTCCGTCGTCGTCGTCGCGTGCCTTTCCTTTGTCGTGGTCGTCGTTTTCATTATAATCGTCCGCTGTTGCCGTTCTCGCTGTCGCCGTCGTTATCATTTTATGATTGCGGTCGTTTTTCTGATTGTTTTTTTGTTGTTGGATTCCGTGTTCGGTTGGTTTTTGTGTTATGTTTGTGGTCGTTTTCTGTCATCGTTTTTTGTCGTAATTTTCGAGATCGTTATTGACGAAGACGACGACGACGACGATGACGACGACGACGATCTGCCGTGCTTCTGTGGCGTCTGCGGTGCTCCTGTGGTCTGCCGTGCTCCTTCTTGGTTTGCCGTGCTCCTGTGTGGTCTGCCGTGCTCCTGTGCGGTCTTCCGTGCTCCTGTGGTCTGCCGTGCTCCTTTGGGGTCTGCCGTGCTCCTGTGGAGTTTGCCGTGCGAACGTGTGGTCTGCCGTGCTCCTGTGTGGTCTGGCGTGCTCCTGTATGGTCTGCCGTGCTCTTGTGTGGTTTGCCGTGCTCCTGTGTGGTCTGCCGTGCTCCCGTGGGGTCTGCCGTGTCCTGTGTGGTCTGCCGTGCTCCTGTGTGGTCTGCCGTGCTCCTGTGTGGTCTGCCGTGCTCCTTCTTGGTCTGCCGTGCTCATGTGCGGTCTGCCGTGTTCCTGTGCGGTCTGCCGTGCGAACGTGTGGACTGCCGTGCTCATTTGGGGTCTGCCTTGCTCCTTTGTGGTTTGCCGCGCTCCTGTGTGGTCTGCCGTGCTCCTGTGTGGTCAGCAGACCCAGGGCTGAGGGAAGGCTGGAGCAGTGCTCTGGTGGTCCTTCACCCGCCCAGCTCCGTCCCCTCCCACTCTGGACCGATCTTGCGGGAAGCTGGCTTGTGGCAGCGCATCGCGCGTCGGCCGCCAGCCCAGGTGCCGGCCCGGGCGTTCGGTTCGAGCGCCGGCCTGGGTGCCGGAATCGGCCCGGAAGGGGTTCCAGGGCGCCGGGAGCAGAAAATCAATATTTTCGAAAGAAAAATATGTCTTGGAGTGGCCTTTTTTCGGCACCGCCTCGGAATTCAATTTTCCGGCGCCGGCCGGCGCCGGAACCGGCCCGGGCGCTGGCCCGGGTGCTGGCCCAGGCGTTCGGCTCGAGCGCCGGCCCGGGTGCCGGAAGCGGCCCGGAAGGGGTTCCCGGGCGCCGGGAGCAGAAAATCAATATTTTCGAAAGAAAAATATGTCTTGGAGTGGCCTTTTTTCGGCACCGCCTCGGAATTCAATTTTCCGGCGCCGGCCGGCGCCGGAACCGGCCCGGGCGCTGGCCCGGGTGCTGGCCCGGGCGTTTGGCTCGAGCGCCGGCCCGGGTGCCAGAAGCGGCCCGGAAGGGGTTCCCGGGCGCCGGGAGCAGAAAATCAATATTTTCGAAAGAAAAATATGTCTTGGAGTGGCCTTTTTTCGGCACCGCCTCGGAATTCAATTTTCCGGCGCCGGCCGGCGCCGGAACCGGCCCAGGCTGCCGTGCTCCTGTGTGGTCAGCCGTGCTCCTGAGGCGTCTACGGTGCTCTTTTGGGGTCTGCCGTACTCATTTGGGGTCTGCCGTGCTCCTGTGGTCGGCCGTGCTCATTTGGGGTCTGCCGCGCGCCTGTGAGATCTGCCGTGCTCCTGTTGGGGAAACGCCAGCGGCGTTCGGGGTACAACAAAAAGGCGCGTTTATGTTGTACCCGCGCGCGGTCTGCCGTGCTCCTGTGGGTTCCGCCGTGCTCCTGTGGCGTCTGCCGTGCTCCTGTGGCGTCTGCCGGGCTCCTGTGTGGTCTGCCGTGCTCCTTTGTGGTCTGCCGTGCTCCTGTGGAGTCTGCCGTGCTCCTGTGTGGTCTGCCGTGCTCTTGTGGTCTGCCGTGCTCATTTGGGATTTGCCGTGCTCATGTGGGGTCTGCCGTACTCCTGTGTGGTCTGCCGTGCTCCGGTGGTCTGCCGTGCTCCTTTGGGGTCTGCCTTGCTACTGTGGGGTCTGCCGTGCTCCTGTGTGGTCTGCCGTGCTCCTGTGGTTTGCCTTGCTCCTGTGTGGTCTGCCGTGCTCCTTTTGGGTCTGCTCTGCCGTGCTCCTGTGGGGTCTGCCGTGCTCCTGTGGGGTCTGCCGTGCTCTTGTGGGGTCTGCCGTGCTCTTGTGTGGTCTGCCGTGCTCCTTTGTGGTCTGCCGTGCTCCTGTGTGGTCTGCCGTGCTCCTGTGTGGCCTGCCGTGCTCTTGTGTGGTCTGCCGTGCTCCTGTTGGTCTGCCGTGCTCTTCTGTGGTCTGCCGTGCTCCTATGGGGTCTGCCGTTGTTCGGCCGTCTTGAGGGCACTCTTAGGGCATAGTCTGCCGTGCTCCTCGTCTTGGTCTGCCGTGCTCCTCGTCTTGGTCATCCTTTCCGTCGTCTTGAGGGCGCTCTTGGTGCCTGGTCTGCCGTGCTCCTCGTCTTGGTCTGCCGTGCTCCTCTCGGTTCCTAAGCCTGGTCTGCCGTGCTCCTCGTCTTGGTCTGCCGTGCTCCTCTCGGTTCCTACGCGCGGTCTGCCGTGCTCCTGTGGGGAGCACGGCAGACCACAGGAGCACGGCAGACCACACAGGAGCACGGCAGACCACACCTCGATTTTTTGAGGATGTCTCGAGCGAAATGGCCGTGGTCTGCCGTGCTCCACACAGGAGCACGGCAGACCACCTGCTCATTTTCTGAGGACGTCCCGAGCGAAAACGTCATTTTTAACATAAGAGGTTCTAAAACACCTCTGTCGGCATCTCATTTTTTCGAGGATGTCTCGAGCGAAACGCTCATTTTTCATGCATAACAAAAATTTTTGATATTTTTCAACATCCCGATTTTTTGAGGATGTCTCGAGCGAAACCGTCATTTTTGAACATAAGACGTCTTAAACGATAGCCTCCAACACCTCGATTTTTCGAGGATGTCTCGAGCGAAATGGCCATTTTGGGGAATCCGCCAACGAAAACCCCCGTGCGGCGCGCAACCCATAGATATAAAGATATATATATATATATATATATATATATATATATATACTCAAGGATTCAGCCAGAACGTCCCGCTTGCTTCTCGTACCTCGAAGACGCTTCCCGTCATCCGCCAACGAAAACCCCCGTGCAGCGCGCAACCCATAGATATAAATATATATATATATATATATATATATTTACTCAAGGATTCAGCCAGAACGTCCCGCTTGCTTCTCGTACCTCGAAGACGCTTCCCGTCATCCGCCAACGAAAACCCCCGTGCAGCCCCGCAACCCATAGATATAAAGATATATATATATCCGCCGATCCGGCGTGTGAGTTTCAAGGAGTCTCAGCTACAGCCTCGAGGCTGAGCTTCAGCCTCTGGGGGGGTCGCCGGGGTGGCTCTGCCGGGGAAGGGGGGGTGGGGGGGGGGGGGGGGGGTGCGAGTTTCCGGCGAACCCCGGGGCCGCTCCGGGGGAGTGGAAGATAGGGGGGGGGGGGGCGCCATGCTCCGCTTTTTCCGGCGCTTTGGAGGAGGGGGGGGGCCCAAGAGACCCCCAAGGGGTTCCAAGAGGGCCCCGAGTCGCCGAAAAATCGCTCCAAGACGCCCGAGATGGCCTCCAGACGGCCCAAGGTGTCTCCAAGACGCCCCAAGAAGCTTCCAAGAGGCCTCCCAAGAGGGCCCCAAGAGGCCAGAATCGTTGATTTTCATTGGTTTTCTCAGGGTTTTTAGCGTTCTTGCCTTTTCGGGCGTCCGACGCTCGAAGACGGCCCAAGAGGCCCCCAAGTCCGTCCCAAGACGGCCCACGATGCTTCCAACACGGCCCAAGAGAGCCCCAAGACGGCCCAAGAGGGCCCCAAGACGGCCCAAGAGGGCCTCTGGACAGCCCAAGAAGGCCCCAAGAGAGCCCCAAGAGGGGCCCAAGAGGGGGACCACGAACCGAAAGAACCGAGCTTTCCGCCCCAAGAGGCCCCCAGGAGGCCCCAAGAGACCCCCAAGGGGCCCCAAGAAGCCCACAAGAGGCCCAAAAGAGGTTCCAAGAGGCCCCAAAACAGCTCCCCAGAGGCCTCCAGACTGCCTCCGGCAGGCCCCCGGTTTCTTCCGCGGCACCGCCCAGGGCGCCACCGGCAGGATGTCCTCCGTCTCATCGTTTTCCTTCAAGTTATCGCCTCTTCCTCATTCTCCTCCTCCTCCTCTGCGACCTCACTCCTATCCCTCAACGATCGCGTCACCGAGTGCCTCTTCTTTGAAACATCCTCGCTCTTCAAACGCACATCCATACACACATGCATACATACCTACATTTAAACACATTTGCATACATAGAAAAACAATCTTCCAGACATACATACTTACATTCACACACATACACACATATTATCATACACACATACAAACATACATACAAACTAAATACATACATACGCGCACAAGCATACATACATACATACGTACCTACACACAGGCACACATGATCAATGCATGCATACATGCATGCACGCGTACATACACACACATATATCGTGAAACTCACCGCGTGCTCGAAACTTGAGAGAGACCGCGGGAAGTCGAGAGAAGCCGCGGAACGAGGCCTCTACTACTACTACCACTACTACCACAACCACTACTACTACTACTACTACCACTACTACTACTACTACTACTACTACTGCTACTACTACTACTACTACTACTACTACTAATACTACTACTAGTACTACAGGAGCGTTTCCCAACTAGTATGTGTGTGTGGGTGATGCTGTGTGCGCATGTCTGCGGCGCAGGTTAAGTGGTGTGACTGTGTGTGTGCGTTTGAGTGTGCGCCCATAATTTCTGCGTCTGGAGAATAACCCCGAGCGACCCGGATCGGCGGCACTGGCCGAAGGCCACTACAATATATATATATTTACTCAAGGATTCAGCCAGAACGTCCCGCTTGCTTCTCGTACCTCGAAGACGCTTCCCGTCATCCGCCAACGAAAAATCCCGTGCAATAAAGCAACCCATATAGTTAAAGATATATATATATATATATATATATATACTCAAGGATTCAGCCAGAACGTCCCGCTTGCTTCTCGTACCTCGAAGACGCTTCCCGTCATCCGCCAACGAATGATCCCGTGCAGCGCGGCAACCCATATATTAAAGATATATATATATATATATATACTCAAGGATTCAGCCAGAACGTCCCGCTTGCTTCTCGTACCTCGAAGACGCTTCCCGTCATCCGCCAACGAAAAATCCCGTGCGGCGCGGCAACCCATAGATATAAAGATATATATATATATATATATATATTTACTCAAGGATTCAGCCAGAACGTCCCGCTTGCTTCTCGTACCTCGAAGACGCTTCCCGTCATCCGCCAGCGAGGTGCGGGATGCGATCGGTACCCCTTAGTTAGAGAAAATTAAGCCCCTGAACCAACGGTGCACGCCGGAGGCGTTTCCCGTCATCCGCCACCGTGCCTCTGGGCACTGAGTGGCGTCCACAGGTCCTTTGCCTGATCCGCGAAGCCTCAGTTTTCACTTCTGAGAAGTCTCGTGGGGGCCGACAGCCCAAATTCTCAATTCTCTCGGGGCTACCTGCGGCTTATCGGGGATCAGGTGCGTCTTGTCGCAGGATTTCTCCGGGCCCAAGAGGGCCTCCAGACGGGCTAAGTGGGCCCCAAGAGGCCCTAAAGACGGTCGAGTCGAAGAGGGCCCCGAGTCGCTAGAAGGACGTTCCAAGACGCCCAGGCTGGCCTCAAGATGGCCCAAGAGGCCTCCAAGACGCTTCAAAAGGCCTCCCTGAGGCCTCCCAACAGAAACCCAAGGGGCAAACATTATTGATGTTCCGTAGGTGTTTGAAGGATGTTAGTGTTCTCGCCTTTCCTGCTCTCCGACGCTCCTAAACGACCCAAGAGGCACCCAAGACCACCCCAAGACGGCCCAAGAGGTCCCCAAGAGGACCCCAAGACGGCCTGAGAGCGCCCCAAGACGGCCCAAGAGGCGCACAAGACGACCCACGAGAGTACCAAGACGGCCCCCGAAGGAGCCCAGTAGAGGGAGCACGAAACGATAATTCGAGCCTTCTGCCCCAAGAGGCCGCAAAGAGGCCCAAAAGAGGCCCCAAGAGACCCAAACCAGCACCAAGAACTACCTCCAAGAAGCCCCCGAGAGGCCTCCAACGAGACCTCATACCCTCAACCCAGGCAAAGTGGCAGGATGGGCCGAAGACCATCAAATACGAGAGTGGGGGTTAACCAAACAGAGCTCTCCATAAAAACACGTCGCTGAAACACGTCGCTGAAACACGTCGCTGAAACACGTCGCTGAAACACGTCGCTGAAACACGCCGCTAAAACACGTCGCTAAAACACGTCGCTAAAACACGTCGCTAAAACACGTCGTTACAACACGTCGCTAAAACTCGGCACTGCAGAAGGTTGTCGGGGTGGGGAGTTGGCTTGTTGTCCGCTTGCCATCCCGGCAGCCCTCTGGGCGTAAGTGGTTCAGCCGACTGCGTCTTCTTACTGCTCAAAAATCCTCCTTCCTCTGCTCGGGGGAGGGACCCCCTCCCCTGGGCCTGGAGGGAGCGGGCCGCGAGGCGTCAAAGCGTCCTTTTTGGCCCAAGATGGCTCCAAGAGGGCCTCCGAGAGCCCAAGAGGCCTCCAAGATGGCCCACGATAGCTCAATATGGATCTAGATAGCCTCCGACACGCATCTAAGAGGACCCCAGACGGCCCCAAGGTGGTTTCCAGTGCCCTCCGAGCCCTCCAAGGACCACCCCCCCCCCCAAGAGGCCAAACATCCTTCACACATTTCAAGAAAATCAATGTTTTGTGGCCTCTCGCTTTTTCGCCTCCGATGGGCTCTTGAGGCCTCAAGATGGCCCCAAGATGGCCCAACCCCCTCTTTTTGATGATCTCCACGCCACCACCCCCAAGTGGTGGTGGTGGCGTGGTTCTAGTGACGTAATTCTAGTGACATGTTTCTAGTAACGTGTTTCTAGTGACGTGTTTCCAGTGACGTGTTTCCAGTGACGTGTTTCCGGCGACGTGTTTCCAGTGACGTGTTTCCAGCGACGCGCTTCCAGTGATGTGTGTTTCTAGTGACGCGTTTCTGGTGACATGTTTCTCGTGACGCGTTCGCGCTTTTCGCGCCGTGTTTTAGCGACGTGTTTTAGCGACGTGTTTTAGCGACGCGCGTTCCAGCGCCGCGTTTCCTGTGACGTGTTTCCAGAGACGTCGTTCGAGTGACGTGTTTCGAGCGGCGTGTTTCGAGCGGCGTGTTTCGAGCGGCGTGTTTTAGCGACGTGTTTTAGCGGCGTGTTTTAGCGGCGTGTTTTAGCGGCGTGTTTTAGCGACGTGTTTTTGGCACCGCCGCAGCCACGACTCCGACCGCGACTGCGACCACCACTACGACCACGACTACGACCACTACGACGACCACCACCACCACTGCTGCACCACCACGGCTACGACTCCTACCACTACTACCACCACCACCACCACCACTGCTGCATCTACTACTACCACTGCTACTACCACTACGACCACCACTCCTACTACCACTACTACCACCACTCCTACTACCACTACGACCACCACTCCTACTACCACTACGACCACCACTCCTACCACCACTCCTACTACCACTACGACCACCACTCCTACTACCACTACGACCACCACTCCTACTACCACTACGACCACCACTCCTGCTACCACTACGACCACCACTCCTGCTATCACTACTCCTACTACCACTACTCCTACTACCACTACTCCTACTACCACTACTCCTACTACCACTACAAGTACTACCACTACTACCACCACTACTACCACCACTACTACCACCACTACTATTTCCACTACTCCCGCAACCTCTACAGGCCCTACAGCGACGAGTTTAAGCGACGTGTTTTAGCGACGTGTTTTTAACTACGTGTTTTTACGGATACCAGCTCTGTGTGGTTAAACACGTCTTCTGTTTGGTTAACTTACCCCGTTATCAAATACATTCTGGGCATCACGGTTCTGGGCCTTGAGCCACACGGGTGTTCTGGCCCTGTGCTCCATGAACGGTGGTCTACGGCTGGTGCTCCATGACGCCCCCCGTTGCTGCGATGCCTGGTTCTCTCCACGGTGCTCTGTGGGCGGTGCTCCAGGCTCCTTCAGATGCTGCGATGTCCCGTTTTCCCTCTGGGAACCTAACTGAAGGGGCCCCAAGACACACAAATAAATACACACACATAAAATGATGCCCCATATTTTTCCATATTGCTTGAGTTGTTGTCTTCCCCCCACTTCCCATATTTTCCCATATTTTCCCATATTGTCCTGGGAATCGACGATTAATTGTGTCTGTGTGTTCTTTCCCTTCCTGACTAACTGCCCGCGCTCTGCGGTTAGTGATACTGAATGCCGCAGTGGCTGCGAACCTCGCTCTCTCCCCGGCACGCCGTGCCCTGCTGCTCGTGGTAGTCGCTGCCCCAGCTGCTGCAATGTGTGTCTACCTCGCCCTGGTGCTCGCTGGACGGTGCTGCGTGGCTGGCGGTGTCGCAGGTGTTCTGGCCGTGGTGACCTGCGGTGGTGCCCCGGCTGTTGCGAATCGTCGTTCCCGCCCTTCTCCGCCCTGGTGGGTGGGCGGTGCCCGTAGGCGGTACACTGTGATGCCTTGTTTGCACCACACTTACACTGCCTGGAGTCCACGCCGGCAATCAATCAAATGTATATATAGAGAGAGAGAGATGATCTGTATATTCATATATACACACATACATAGTTGTGTGCGGTATATATCTGGAAGTGCGTGAGCATGCATGTGTGCATTAGAGCTTCCAAGACGGACCCGATTGGCCCCCGAGACCCGCCCAGGAGGGCCACCGAGGCACCCAAGATGAGCCGAAGACACCCCAAGGAGGACCCCAAGAGGGTCCCTGGATGGGGAACCAGAAGTGATGTTTGAATCCATCCACCCCCAGATGGGGCCCTGCCCCCGTAAGACCTCCAAGAGGTCCCAAGAGGCCACAGAAACTGCCCCGAGAGCGCACCGATACCATCTCACGAATAAGCACTGACTCGCGATGTTGCATGCTCGGCTCTCCGTGCAGGTCCGACGCGATTCCCGCTCTGCGGGCTCAATTGAGCTCCCCTCAAAACGTGTACCCAAGTCACGCAGATCAGCCTACCATCAAGGGCTGTCCTCGTCGTCCCCATCCGCCTCCTCATCTTCACCCTCATCCTCACCCTCATCGTCCACCATGCTCCTGCTCCGCCTCCTCCTCCTCCTTCTCCTCCTCCTCCTTGTCCTCCTCATCCTGACTCATCCTTCGCCTCACTTCTTCATCATCCGTCTCGTGCACCATCCTCCTCTCCTCCTCCACCATTCTCCTCCAGCATCCTCCTCCACCATCCACCTCCAGCATCCTCCTCCTCATCTTCCCTCCTCTATCCTCCTGACGCCTCCTCCTCCCTGCTCCTCCTCCCTACTCCTTCTCCCCCTCCACCCCTTCTCCGCCCTCAAAGGTGTCCTCTTCCCTCTGGGTCCCCGATGCTGGTCCTCACTGCGGCGCGGGCAAGATACTCACGCGGGCCCGCGACGACCGGAGGAGGCGGTACGACCCTGTGCGGCCTGTGGGGAGGCCGCGGGTCCTCCTGCTTGAGCTCCAGCGACTTCTCCTTGCCGGCGATGTCCTCCTCCGCGCGCGCGCGGGCAGTGGACGTGAAGGAGCGGCATCGGGGGGGGGTCCTGTGGAAGGCTTGGCATGTATTAATCTGGCTACTTCATCGCCCAAGTCGGTACTCCTTGTTAAATGTGTTTTCAGAGGCCATCTCATCGACGCTACGGCGACGTGGGATCTCACAGAAGAGGGGGGTGATTTAGGGAGGAGTCTGGTCTGAGCTGACTTGGAGGTTTCCAAGGGGTCTGAGCGAAAGGCCGGTCTTTCATGGCTGGTTTGAGGGAGTCCAAGGATGCTCGTCAGGGAGGTGTGCGAACCCCCATTCACCTTTCATGGGCAAAACATATATCAGTTATCCGCGGCCGCGGACCGGGCCCCTGGGCTGCGACACTGGTGATACGGGGCGTTTCTCGCGGATGTCCCGCGCGGAGCGTATCATGGCGACCGCGTAGCCGCGAGGGCGCGGATACGGATATGTTCGCCGCTGTGATTTTGTGATAGGTTTGCCGCCGATTTTCGCTGCACGCCCGGGTGCCCGGGGGTGCCCGGATGCCCGGGTGCCAGGGTGCCCAGGGGTGCCCGGAGGTGCCCGCAGGTGCCCGCAGGTGCCCGGAGTTGCCCACTTCGCGGGCGCGGGCACTTACGCTACTCCTACATTACTTAGAAGTACTTAGTGTTAAGTACCCCGTACACACATGTGAACTAGTTATAAGTACCACGTAAGTATACCAAGCGCGCACGTAAGTGTTTCATAACTATACCTAAGTAAAACGTAAGTAACGCCTAAGTATGCCTCTCGTTTGCACACGGCGAAGACACGTCAACAACAGACATGTGCGTTGACACAAATAGGGCAACAGCAATAAATCGCAATGACCATGGACACGCGAGAAGGAGCATACGTTGAATGATCGGCTGCCTCTTAGGGTTTCTCGGGGGCGCGGGGCACTCGCAGGGCTCACTGAAACGATCGGGGCGCAAAATGGATGGCGGCCCTTGGGCCAGGATTTTGACATCTTGGGGGCGGGGGTCGTTGCAAGGTTTGCAATGCACGTGGTATCGGGGCCTTTTGGGGGCATGTATGAGGCGATGTTATGCCGCATTTTGGAAACCACGTTGTGCCATCACAGGCCCTCTTGGGCCCGTACCTCCGCATTTGTTCCCTCGACGTGAACGTGTTTGTGAGTTCTATCGCAATCGCAGTTGCCGTTGTCATCGTCACCCATCCTCCGCCTACTCCTCCTCCTCCTCCTCCTCCTCATCTTCCTTTTCCTCCTCCTCCTCATCCTCTCCCCCTCCTCCTCTTCCTCCTCCTCCTCCTCATCTCATTTACTGTTTGTGTGTGTTGCGTGTATTGGTTTATTGTAACACGTTGAGGGGCGAGCCTCCTCAACGCTCAACAATAACGAACATGTTTTCTTCGTGTGTTGATGCGTGTTTGTTTGTTTGCTTTTTCTGTGTATGTGCGAGCCTCCTCGCCCGCAAAGGTTTCTCCTCGCTGCGCTCGGCACAAGCATTATCAGCCCGAAGTGAAAGGAACGGGCTGCTCCAACGTAAATAATCCTGCCCTCCGCAGGACAAATGGGAACGCACACAAAAGGGCGGAAACTGGCAGAGCAAGCCTCCTACCTGTCGAAAGCCACAGACCGTTCTCAACGGACCGCCTGTAAAGAGTGATCGCCACTGCGATGGTCAGCGCACCGCTATCGAGATCGGCGCCCTGCACAAACAAATCTACGAGCCCGTGGTGGTTGTGTCCATTGTGAGAGCACTGCACGAAGTCACCAGCTTTTACCGCCCCTATCCGAGTCTGAACCACCGAGCACGTGCAAATGGCGGGCCCAACTCGCGGGGAAATCGTCTGAAATAAATGGCGCAACTGCGGCTGTGGCGTTGCAGCCCCATCAATATACTCAGGCACAAACGTGTTCACGTCTTTCAAGTTCTCTTCAAGCTCGCACAACACAAGATCAATGATGTGGGGGGCCGCTTGCTCGGTCGTGCAACGCTGGGCTATAGCTTTACAATCTTTATGTTTTCGTTCACACGCGAAACACGAAACATTCACACGTAGACGGGGGAGGTTGAGTATAGAATGGTGTACGTAATGGATCTTTGGCTTCACAACACCCAAACCGTAAACCGACACGCACCGCTCATGGTGTTCCACTGCAACATTGGCAAGCAGCCCAGAATACTGAACAGCGCGGTCGCCCATCCCTGGGGAAGCAAGTTTGAATAGTGTTGCAATCTCGCTTTTGGTGTTCTTTTTTTAGAGCTAAACTGGTGAAAGCGGGACGCGGGGCGAATGGGGAGGGACACAAAGGGGCCCGTGAGGGATGAGAGGGACAGGGCGAGGAAGGATATGGGAAAATGGAGGACGGGCAGATACGACATTGTTGGTTCTTCGTTTGTCGTTGTTTTTGGGTAGTGTGTGTTCGGTCGGAAAGCGCAATTGCAACACTGTTCACGTTTATCCCACCCGTGACGTAAGATGCCCAGCATGCGGTGCAATCGAGCGAGGCAGTCTCGTTGTCCTTGAAGATGGCCTTGTGGCTCAAGGACCAGAACAGATAGGAACATCAGAACTTCTACGGCCATGATCGTCTCGGTTGCAAAGCATGCTAGGTGGCCAGCATCGCCCATGCGAACTTGTGTTCTAAAGAACTCTTTGCTAAGACCTCGCCCACGCCCTGGCCACCGTATTGTTTGTTGAAACTCGTCTATTTTTGCTAAATCCAGGCCCTGTCGTTTAAGTTCGCTGTTCCTTATTACTGCGACGACAAATGCGTTGCACTCGTATTGCCCGATCCCCCCAGAAGAACAACACCCATGCATCCAATCTTCCGCTATGTGAGAAACCACGCTGAAATGAGGTTTCAGCGTCCTGTCCCATAACAACCCATTGGGTTGGTATTTGATACCAGTTAATTGCTCCATGGTTTCAACGTGAGATTTCGTAACGCGGCGTCCGTCAGCAGGCTCAGCTACATCACGAAGGAGCTTCAACATTTGGTCAACAGTGTCGTCTGTGTGGGGGTCGAAATCAAGCGGTAAAGTGGTCAAGCAATCTCGCCAGTATGGCTCTGTCGGCCCGTAAGATACATTGCGTGTGATATTTTTACATTTTATGCATACCTTTGTTCCACTGGCCCCGCGAAGGGAGCAATACTCTTTATGTGCTTTTTCGTCTTGCATTAGGCATAGGAGCCTTGCGCATAAACGAAAGTGTTGCCCACTTCTGCCAATAGGAAGGACCACGCCCGAAGTCAAATCGCAGTCCGACGAAAAAAAAATCTTCGTAATCAATTTACCAATCTGGGCGAGACCATCTTTTAGTTCTACCTGTCGGGCAACGGGGATAAACGCATATGTGAACCAGCCACAAGCCCTGCTGTGATACCAATCAGGGAAGAACGAAAATGTCCAATATATGCACTGGTACTTGGTCGCGTGGTCGTGCCTGTACGCGTTCCCAGTCGTACACTCATCCGTGTAAATTACAACAGACGAGTCAGAGCTGCGAGCTTGAAACTGCGCGTGCAAGAATGTTGCGAAAGCTGCATTCGCATCGCATAAGTGGTACAGCAAGGCGCACGGGTGCAATACTAAAGCAAGGTACTCAGAACCATCGGTACATTCTAAAGGTATGTGCGATTTCACTGGCCCGACTGGCGTCCGAATGTCGACTCGCTGACCCAAGTCCCGCCTGATGTCCCACCGTGCAGACTCGACCGACTCGGCAAGCCCATCCCGAACTAACTGCCTAGCCCGAGCCCTCGAAGAAACGCGTATATCGTGAGAAGCAGGTCGTTTCATACAAACATGTGCACAACATCGTTCGGGCCTACACTGCAACTGCGTAGGCACGCGCGATGAAACGAACAGAAGATGGGGGGAGACGACGGGAGGAGAGGATGGGATTGCAGGAGAGGAGGTGAGGACAGGGTGAGGATAGGAGGAGGATGATGAGGAGGAGGAGGATGGGGAGGGAGGAGGGGGAGGAGGAGGAGGAGGAGGAGGAGGAGGAGGAGGAGGAGGAGGAGGAAGAGGAGGAGGAGGAGGAGGAGGAGGAGGGGAGCAATGGGAGCAATGCAGAGAGCGTGCAAGCGAATCACGATCACACCTCGAACTAGGGAAGACGGAAACGACCACTTTGGGACGAAAGGGGTCGGTTTAGGGGAAGAGGAGGCGGAGGCGGAGGAGGAGGAGGAGGAGGAGGAGAAGGAGGAGGAGGGGGGGAGGAGGGGGTGGAGGAGGGGGGGGAGGAGGAGGAGGAGGGGGAGGAGTGACGTTGAGGAGTTCCTTGTTTTTCAAGTTGCTGTTGCGTTAGGACATAGGGGATATCCCGACGAGCAGGTGCATTGCCAGTTTGCTAGATTTCTGTTTGGTGTGGTCTGTCTGCTCGGTGTTTCCCGTTGGGCTCTTTTTCTGGTGTAATTTTCTGATCTGTCTGTATGCTTTTCTGTTGTGCTAGCCCCGCTCCCCTTTCCTCAGCCCCTCCCTCCCTCCCCGTTCATATGTTTTGAAGCTCTGTGCGGCACGGCTCACGCGCTCTCACGGCGCGCCGCCTCGGTGGTGCCGTCGACTTCGCCCATGGCGATCTCGTGCTCCCAAGTGCCCCAGTGCGGCGGTTCGGCCCGAGCCTTCTGCATCTCGGTCGGGTTGCCAGCGGCTGCGCCAGACTCGTGCCCAAGACCTGGAGGCGGCCTCAACAGCGTTGCCGACGCCGTGCTCGCCGTTGGCCTCGACCTTCTCCCGCCGTGCTCGCCGTTGGCCTCGACCTTCGTCAGCGCCAGGTAGCAAGCGTACCTCAACCACTCTGGTGGCCCGTGGACTGTCAAGAGCCGCTTGCCAGGATGTTGCCGACTACGTTCTCGCACTGATGCTTTACATCCCGTGAGGCGCTGTATCTCAGTTTGGTCCTCGGCAGTCACGGTGCCGCCATCTGGGAGCACGAATGGGCCGAGAAGACCAGTGAGATCATCTTGGAACGCTGCCGCCGACAACATCCTTGAGCCGCTCGGCTACGGAAAAAAAAAACAAAGAGGAGGTGAGAGGGCGCTTGGGGGATGCCGTCATCGCACTGCATTGTTGCACCCCCGCATTCCAGAGCGCGCCACGCACGTCCCCAACAGCACCGATCTTGGCCAGGCCAATCTCGGGCCCAAGATAGGAGGAGGGGGGGGAGGAGGCGGAGGAGGAGGAGGAGGGGGAGGAGGAGGAGGAGGAGGGGGAGGAGGAGGAGAAGGAGGACGAGGAGGAGGATGAGGCGGATGAGGAGGAGGAGAAGGAGGGAGGAGGAAGGGGATGGGCGGAGGATCAGCTCGGACGCGCCCCGCCCTGCCGTCTGGGTAGGTAAATGTATGTGCATGGTAGATACGGGGTAGATACGGGGTAGATACGGGGTAGATACGGGGTAGATACGGGGTAGATACGGGGTAGATACGGGGTAGATACTGTGGTGTGTTGCAGTGCGTTCTTGTAGTGTGGTGTGCGTGTGTGCTTCTGTGTGCGTTGTGTCACTTTACGTTGATTGTGCATGTTGCAGTGCTTTGTTTATTTGTTGTTAGCTTGCGTGGTTTGGTCTGCGCTGCGTTTCCGATAAACCAAGACGGCCCAATCGTGATTCAGATTCGTCGTATCCATTTCCCCCCAAGAAGCCAACTTACTCAAGCTGTTCTTCACGTAACCAGTTGCCGAAACTCTCGCCACCTCAAGCTCGACCCTACCGCCAGACTGACCCAAGCATCCCCTCTCCCGTCACCCATGACGGGCTATCGCGTAGCAGCGCCTAGGCTGGAACGCAGGCGCCTATAGCTGCAGGGAGAGGGCTGCGCGCGCAACTAGCACATGCGATTCCAGACTGCATCTCTCGGCATCCTCTCCCCAGGTCCTGGGCCCGATTTCCAAGTCTGGTGTTCGGGGCAGCGATTTTCACACACTGTTGTTTTGTTTAAGGGACTGTTGTAGACAACTGGAGTCGCACCTAGAGCCAACATCAGGAGGCCACATATCAGTCCTCAGTGGCCTGCTGGAAGAGGAGCTCCACCTGCGAGATTATGGTAGATGCTTTGTTGACCACCTCCGTCACATCGTTGCTCAGCTTTGTGTAGACAAACTTAGGGGCCTGGCCACCCTCGATGGTATCCTTGATGAGCTTGCTCGTCTCCTCGATCTTGCTTAGGCTGTTCGCGAGCTTGGTGACGAAGTGCTTGGGCACGTTCTCTGAGCCCTGCGGGCTCTCGGCCTGCTCTTTCGCCTCAGTGGTTCGCTCTCCGATATCCTGCAGCTTGGCGCGCAGACTCTCGAGCTTCTTCTTTTGGGATGAGGTGATACTCTTGATCTGGTTCGGGTCAGCTGCCGCATCGTCAGGCTTGGCCTTCTTCGCCTTCTTGGACTGCAGCTCGGTCTCCGCCTCGCGCTTGCGCGACTCCTCCACGATCGTCTCCTTCTCGGTCTTCGATTCGTAAGTCGGGATCTGGATCATGGTGCAGTTCCTGATGGGGCACTTGATCCGCTGGGCGTTCTGTTCTATACTCTTCCACATGTCAGGGTTCGAAGCGTACCTCTTCTGGGCCTCCTCCAGGGGTTCGAAAGGCCCACCGATACTCATGCTAGAAGTGATCCTCCTCGTCTTCATGACTGTGATCGTGTCCTTGATGAGGGCGCACAAGTCGTTCCCCAATGCTCCGTGGGCCTTGCGCATGAAGTCGTGGCGGTCCGCGGGTTCGAGCGACGTGAGCGAGTCCATGCCCATGCCCTTTTTCATGCGGTTGATCCTGCTGCGCGCGTTGTGGCACCCAGTGCAGCGTAGCTGGTTCTTAGTCTCGTTGACGGCCTTCATGAAGCCGACGCGCCAGAACTGGTTGCAGCTGCAGCACAACTTCGAGGTCTCAGTCTCGTCGGCCGTGGAGGCCGCGTCGCCGAAGCCCGCGGTGGCGTCCTCCTCGTCGCATCCCTCGTTGGGCTCCTCCTGCTCCTCCTTGACGTCCAAAACTGCAACTGCCGCCTCCATGGCGGCGTCGAGGCTGGCCTCCAGCTCCGCTGGAGGGCGGGGGGCAGGTTCATCCTCTGCCAGGCGCGCAGGAGCTGCCGCAGGCCTCTTGCTCACCATCGCAACGGTCGATGCCGAAACTGTCGTTGCCGAAACGATCGGGGACGAGCCTCCGACTTGAGCCGAATCGGTTGCTGTATTCGGCGCGAGTCGAGTCAGGGACGAGCTTCCAACTTGAGTTTACGACGTGTATCCTCCTTCTCCTCCTCCTCCTCCCTCTCCTTCTCCTCCTCCTCCTCCTCCTCCTCCTCCGCCTCCGCCTCCTCTTCCCCTAAACCGACCCCTTTCGTCCCAAAGTGGTCGGTTTCCGTTTTCCGTAGTTCGAGGTGTGTTCGTGCTCCCCCCGCCCGAGTCGATGTGATTTCTGAGGGCCCCTGAAATCACGCCGTCCTCCTTCCTCCTCCTCCTCCTCCTCCTCATCATCCTCATCCTCCTCCTCCTCCTGCCCTTCTCCTTCTCCTCCTCCTCCTCCTCCTCTTCCTTCTCCTCCTCCTCCTCCTCCTCCTCCTCCCTGACCGCGCCCGCTAACTTGAAAACGCAATGGAATTGATGAACCTCCATTTTTTCAGTTGCCAAACTCCCCAGGCGCCAATCTTCGGGGAGCGAACTCTGGCGGGGCAAACTCCCTCAGAGACCGCGGGGGGCGACATCTGGCGGGGCAAACTCCCTGAGAGACCGCGGCAAACAACATCTGGCGGGGCAAAATCTTGAGGAGGAGGGGGAGGAGGAGGAGGAGGAGGAGGAGGAGGAGGAAGGGTGCCCCCCCCCCGCGCGAAGCGCTCACGTCGTAAAACCATATAGAAAATGAACTGCGAGAGAGAAGAAGAAGGATGAGGAGGAGGAGAAGGAGGAGGAGGAGGAGGAGGAGAAGGGGTAGGAGGAAGGTCGGATGGGGGGAGGAGCAGGGGGAGGACGAGGGGGAGGACGGGGAGGGGGATGGGGGCAATGTAAGCTGGCCCCCTCCCTTTCAGGCTCAAGGATTTATTTCGACACCGACGCTGCGCGACCCCTCCCCGAGGGTCCGTTGGGCTGCACAGTACATGTGCACCTCCCCCTTGAGCTCGGCCGCAGATCTGAAGGGATCGCCGAGAGCTCTCTACAAAATCGTTAACTCGCATATCTAACTACTGCCCATGCCCACTCTGTTTCCTCAGTAGGTTTTGTTACTACCCCTCCCCCCCCTGCATCACTCTCTGAGGTCGCCTGCCTCAGCTTGCACGCCTCGCATGCACGGTGGCGAGCCTACCGATCACGCGAAGATGTAGTGGATCGCACGGCGCCACGACCCCTCGCAGTCCACGCCCCAGCCGAAGGCCTTGTCCGTCCTGACGTTGTTCTCCTTGACGCGCCACGCCCGCTTGGTGCGGTCAGTGTAGATGGCGTAGTTGCCCGCCCTCACGGGCTCCATTGGGGCCTTTGGGATGCCTGGGAAGGGGAACTGCTTGAGGTGCTTCTGGAGCTGCTTGGTGTCGATGGCCGCCGCCTTCTTGGATTTCGCACTGCTGGCCGCCTTCTTCTTAATTTTTTTCATGGGTGTCGACGTCTCCTTCTTCGGAGCGGGCTTGGCCTGAGCCGCTGCTGGCTTGCGCCGCACCAACTCGGGGACCTTCTTCGTGACATGCTTCGCCAGGCCATCGATGATGTCGTCGACGCTCTTGCCCTTCTCGATGGCGCCGCCTGAGCCCGCTGCAGGCGCGGGCTCACGCGCCGCCGTAGCTGCTGCGGCGCCTGCAGCCGCAGGCGGTTCCGGACCTGGCGCCGCAAGCACAGGCGCCGCGGGCGCAGGCCCGTCCATCAAGGCAAGTGGCCCTGCACGCGCAAGGGCCTCCTCAGCAGCATGCTTAGCCATCTGCGCAGCGGCGTTGCCCACGGGCAGCCACGCGAAGCCTGGCGCGCCGTGGATCTCTGGCATGCTGCGGGGGCCGCGGCACGACGTCTTGATCGGCGTCGCCACCGTGTGGTGGGTCCTGCGCGCTGGGAGCCGCTGCCTGTCATGGGCGCCACCCCTCCCGAGCTGAAAAAAATAGAAAAAAAAGGAACGTCGAACGTGAAAGAAGCTGAAAAAAACAAAAACAACACACTGGAAAGTCGAACGTGAAGCAAACTACAGACCCTCAATGGCGTCATTTGTTGATTTGCAAAGGTTGCTGGGGAGGGGTGCCGCCCCCCGTGCCTCAGCTCGCAGAGCAGCGTCTCGTCGACGCGGCAGGGCGCTGGTCCTTCTGAGGAGTAGGCCCTCTTGTACATGTCCACGTGGCTCGTGCTCATCGAGTCCACGTTCGAAGGGTACTCGGCGATGGCTCCGTGGCGCGGCAACCTGACCCGAGTGCGAGTGCGTCTGAAGGCCAATTTGACGTCCTGCAACATCTGCCACGCGTTCTGCAGCAAGACCCCAATGTCACGGGCCCCAGGCGGTGACGAAGCCAGAGTGATCAATCCCACGATGTGAGTCATCGTGTGCTCGGACGGGAACACGCAACCGATCGACTCCATACGGTTGACAACCGTTAAAATTTTCAGCTGGACCGAGACGTTCTTATCCATGAGCTTGTTCCAGTCGTCGGTGGTGAGCTGGCGCTGCACGTAGTAGTTTACCTGGTTGTCTGTCCGACGGCCGCCGCCGCTGAGAGAGCCCCCAACCTTGCTGTTCACAAGGTCGATCAAGCCAGTCTTCATCTCGCCATCCAGATCACTGTTGTTGATTGCTTCGATGATGGGGCCAGCCTCGGAGAAGTCGAGCGAAGGAACAGACGCGAACAGTCGAGTCAACGCACCTTGAGCGGCCGCAGCGACCGCCTCACGCGGGACACCAGCCTCTATGTTGGTCCGAACGTACTTCAACGCAGCCTGCGTGCGCACGAAGGTCTGGGAATCATGTGCGATCATGGTTGCCAAATTCGGCGTTCAGAAAGAGGGCGGCGCCTGCTGCTCATGAAACGGCTGCAGTAAGTGTTGTTATGGTTTGGTTGTGTTGTTGCTAGTGTTGGTTATTGGTGTGTTGCTGTCTAAGTAAAACCTATGTAGAACCTAAGTATTGCTATCTCCCGAGCAAGTGTCAGTGCGTAAAAGCTAAATGGCGCGCGCTAGTTACTAAGTGCGAGTATAGACTTAGACTTAAGTCGTGCAAGTCAACGAGTAAGTATTTACTTTGTATTGTAAGCTGGGTATAAGTTCCCCCCCACTTATATGTATTGTTGGCCCCAGATATACCACATATACCATCACATGGGCAACGTATAAGTGCACTCCTATAGCTTATATGTTATGATATATGTAGGACAAGTGCCACGGCCCGCGAAGCAAGGGTGCCTGGAGGTGCCCATGGGGTACCCAGAGGTGCCCAGAGATGCCCGGGTGCCCGGCTGCCCTGGTGCTCCATCGCCCTATAGCCCTATAGCCACATAGCCCTATAGCCCAATAGCCCTATAGCCCAATAGCCCTGCCCTACAGCCCTACAGCCCTATAGCCACAGCGCCCTATAGCCCTATAGCCTTATATAGCCCTATAGCCCTATAGCCCTATATAGCCCTATATAGCCCTACAGCCCTAAAAAGACAATGATTGGGATTTTTCTCCGGCATCATTTTGTTATCGAGCCAGAAGTAGTCAACCAGAAACCGCGCAACGTACGTCAAGAGCACCAGGGGCTGCGACCTCACGAAGAAGAGGAGGAGGAGGAACCCACAGGAGGAGGAGGAGGACGAGGAGGAGCAGGAGGAGGAAGAGGAAGAGGGGGAGGAGGAAGAAGAGGAGGAAGAGGAGGAAGAGGAGGAGGAGGAAGAGGAAGAGGAGGAAGAGGAGGAAGAGGAAGAGGAGGAGGAGGAGGAGGAGGAAGAGGAGGAAGAGGAGGAGGAGGACCCACCCAGGCAAAGGTCCCGAGCAGGGGCCTGCTCAGGACGACACGCCCCAAGGGAGGGCCCGCTACGTCGTCTCTCGGAGGAGAGCGGCGGTGGGCAGCAGCGAGAGCTCCTGCTCCATCCTGCTCCTCTTCCTCGTCCTCCTCCTCCTCCTCCTCCTCCTCCTCCTCCTCTCGCCCTCGCCCTCGGCGCCCGCGCCTTCTTGACCGAGGAGCCAGATGGGGCAGGAGCGGCAGAGGGGGGCGCAGACGGGGGGCACACCTGAGGGGCGACGATAGGGTGGGGGGGGCTGGCATGGGGGGGGACGCGTCGGCCTGGAGTCGGCGATACGTCACCGACAGATCGGCGAGAGGCCTCCAATGGCGAACTCGCACCTTCCTGGGAAGGTTGGGGCCATCGGACGCTTCTCGGCGATCAGTGGGCGGTTGGGGGTCGACGCATCCCCTCCTATGCCTACCCCCCCTACCGTTGCCCAAGAACCCCGGGAGAGGCAACACGCCTGATCTGCTGCTCGGGGACGGGAGCGACCTCCGCGATGCGTTTTTTTTTATCGTGCTCGGCGTACTGGGGGGCAGCCTATCAGA
>CAUYUJ010022305.1:0-10000 GCA_963575745.1 Prorocentrum cordatum | reverse complement strand
AATGGTCGCGACGCGGAAACAGAATGTCACGGAGATGGTGCGTCACGAAATCGGTGGACATGGATCGACCTGGGGTGGATAATTCATGCCCCCCCGACACCTCATCCAAACCTCTGCAGCCTGACCAGCTCTACTTGGCATCGCCTGTGTGGTCGTATGACCAAAGCCTTACCGCAGATCTCGGACTTGACCGTCTTAGGTCACGAATACAAGAAGCGGGATGTCTGGACCAAAGCCTTACCGCAGATATCGAGTTTGACCGTCTTGGGTCGCGAAAACACTGTGCAGTCTCACCATAATTCTACAGCTGTTGCTAGGAGGCCATCGTTGACAAAAAAGATAAGGTAGCTAGAAGCCGAGAGAGGAGGTAGAGGGCGGAGTTCGTGCGCGAACGTTAGTAAGCGACGCGAACAGAGGGCTCGAACGAACAACCTAAGCGAAAGGCTCGACAAAATAGGCGTTGGCACAGTGAGCTTGGTGGAGGCCTCCCGTCTTCTACCTTCCACTCCCTCTCTCTACCCCCTCCCTTCTTTTCTACCTCTCCCCCCCTCTCCTCCCCACCGATCCTCCATGTTGCGCGCCCAGCGCCGGGCCTTGACCCCACCGGCGCGTGAGTTGCACGCACTGCTACGGCGCATGAGATGCAGTGGTGTCGGATGCTCTGGAAGAGCGAAGCTGGAGCCTTGGCGTGCGCGGATCTGCACCACCTGGTTGCTCCAGCACTGCTAGAAGGCGCAAGGGAGAAAGGCCACTGATTTCCGTTGGCGGCGAGCGAGGGGGGGAAGTGAGAAGGAGAAGGCTTTCTCAAAGGCGGCGGGGCTTCTCATAAGTTTTCAGGCCGTCTGAGAAATGTTCTGCGACTTCGGGGAAAGCTCAGGGCACTTCTCAGAAGGCCGGGGGGCTTCCGAGCCGTCAGAGAAGGCCTTCTCCTTCTCACTTACCACCTCGCTCGCCGCCGATTAAAACGGGAAAGACGACGTGATACGATTGACTCGGTACACGCCCCAGTCATTCTGGAGTATCCAGCGGCCCTGATTTCTGGAGCCTGTGCCGAACAACAGGAGATCCGAGAATTGATTACTGGAGGTCTGTGAACTCTTGGCGCGCACAATTATCACTACTCCCTGCAAGTAGAAGACGGGATCGCCTACAGAATCGCTTTACCCCAAAATTGGAATGTTCGTCGAACCTAGGAGTCAAACGTAGAATGATCGTAGATCTACGGACTTTCTCCGACATCCTCGCAAATTCCAGAAAAAAAAGCAAATGATTTTTGGGCCATATCCACTATGCAGTCGATCCCCTACTCGACTCTTGCTCCTCTGGCGCCTGGGCCAGGAAGACTGGCCCCCTCGCGCCCGCTGCCGCGGATACGCGAGCCGCGCCTCGCCACGGATTGGCGGCGCGCACAGGGGGGGAGGGGAGAGGGGGGAGGGCTGCTTAAAGGAGGCCGCTTCTGAGAGGGCGCCGGCCCTACATCTGCAGACAGGGCCCGCGCCTTTTCATGAGCAGGGGCGCGTCTGAGAAGCCTTCCCTCCTCCCCCTGCCCCCTGAGACTCGATCCTAGACCCCATCTCTCTGCAGCATGCTTTGAGCCGGATCGATCTCTGAAGGTCGCGGGGCCCGAAAGCAGGCGAAAACGCCCGGCCCGGAAAAAAGGAGGCGCCAGGATCTCGGGGAGTCCCCCTCTGCGCGCGTGGCCGAACGGAGGTGTCCCTCAAGCTCGTGCAAGCTGGACTGCCGCAGAGGGTCGAAGCGGTATTCGCAGAGCGCGCGGGTGCTGCTGCAGGGACCCGCGCCCGCGTTCGGCGTGGTTTCGCGGCCTGCCCCTCGAGTAGGAGATCGACTGCAGAATGGAGTTACCCCATAATTGACGGCAGGAGATCGACTGCAGACCGCAGTTGTTCGTCACGACTACAGAATACCTCAAACTTGGAGCCTATTTAGAATACGAATGAAAGAAAAAAAACCATTCCGCCGTCGGGGACGCCTGCCCCCGGGCGGCTACAAAATGTATGCCCCCACGGTGCCACGTAGGGGTATTAACTTTGCAGCCGAACGGGGCAGGCGTCCCCGACGGCGGATAAGTTTATTCCCAACCAACCTGTCGTTGGGTCCTCTTGTTGAAGAGACAGCGCCCCGCGTCACTCACTCCTTCTTTCCTTCTGTCCTTCTTTCCTCCTCCTCCTCCTCGACCGCCTCCCTCCTCCCATCCCTGCCTCTGCCCTCCGAATGTCCGCGTCGTCGTCGCCCTCCTCCATCAGCATCGGCATAAGCATCAGCATCAGCATCAGCATCAGCATCAGCATCATCATCATCATCATCATCATCATCATCATCATCATCATCATCATCATCATCATCATCATCGTCATCATCATCATCATCATCATTATCATCAGCGTCACCATCATTATCATCCTCATCATCAGCAGCAGCATCATCATATCATCATCATCATCATCATCATCATCATCATCATCATCAGCAGAAGCAGCAGCAGCATCATCATCATCATCATCATCATCATCAGCATCATCATCATCATCAGCAGCCGCATCATCATCATCATCAGCAGCAGCATCAGCCTCATCCTCATCATCAGCATCCTCATCAGCTTCATCATCGTCATCAACATCGTCAGCGTCAGCATCGTCGTCATCATCATCATGATCATGATCATGATCATGATCAGCATACGTAATCATCATCATCAGCAGCATCATCATCAGCATTAGCAGCATCATTATCATGATCGCCATCACCATCACCTCACCAAAATCAGCATCACCATCACACTCACAATTTGCATCACCATCACCATTATCATAATCGTCGTCATCATCATCCGCAGTATCCTCATCCTCCTCCTGATCATCATCAGCAGCATCAGCATCATCAGCGTCAGCATCAGCATAGGCATCATCATCAGCATCATCGTCATCATCAGCATCATCAGCATCATCAGCATCATCAGCATCATCACCATCATCACCATCACCATCAACATCACCAGTATCAGCATCGGCATCAGCCTCATCAGCCTCATCCTCATCCTCATCCTCCTCATCATCATCCTCATCATCAGCATCATCAGCATCATCATCAGCAGCATCATCGTCATCGCCATCATCATCAGCAGCATCATCAGCTGCATCAGCATCATCATCAACATCGTCGTCGTCATTGTCGTGATCCTCATCAGCATCATCAGCATCAGCAGCATCATCATCAGCATCATCAGCATCATCATCAGCAGCAGCATAATCCTCATCACCATCATCCGCATCATAATCAGCAGCATCATCATCATCGTCATCGTCATCATCATCAGCAACAGCATCATCAGCATCGTCATCATCATCGTCGTCGTAGTCGTCGTCATCCGCGCGTCGTGGTCCCACAGGAAGGTCCACCTAAGGCCCCAGTGACAGTGCCCACATGCGTCTCCCCCACCCAGCACAGCGCTGCGTGGCCCCATAGGGAGCTCCACGTAAGGCCCCAGGACCGTTGTCCACATGCGCCTCCCCCACCCAGCACGGCGCTTCGCGGCCCCATGGGGAGGCCCACCTAAGGCTCAAGTGGCGGTGTCCGCATGCGTCGCCACCACACAGCCAGCGCTTCGTGGCCCCAAGAGGAGCTCCACCGAAGGCCCAAGTGGCGGTGTCCACATGCGTCCCCCCCACTCAGCACGGCACTCCGTGGCCCCATGGAAAGCTTCACCGAAGGCCCCAGTGGCGGTGTCCACACGCGTTTTCCAAACTCAGTGCAACTTCTCGTGGCCCCATCGGGAGGCCCACCTACGGCCCCAGTGGCGGTGTCCGCATGCGTCTCCCCCACCCAGCAGGGCGCTTCGTGGCCCCATCGGGAAGTCCAAGGCCAAAATGGCGGTGTCCACATGCGTCTCCCCCATCCAGCACGGCGCTTCGTGGCCCCGTAAGGAGCTCCACCGAAGGCCCCAGTGGCGGTGTCCACGTGCGCCTCCCCCACCCAGCACGGCGTTTCGTGGCCCCATCGGGAGGCCCACCCAAGGCCCCAGTGGCGGTGTCCGCATGTGTCGCCCCCACACAGCCAGCGCTTCGTGACCCCATAGGGAGCTCCACCGAAGGCCCCAGTGGCGGTGTCCCCGTGCGTCTCCCCCACTCAGTACAACGATTCGTGGCCCCGTAGTGTGCCCCACTGGAGGTCTCAATGGCACCGTTCACACGCGCCCCCCCAAACCAAAACAAAGTTTCGTTGCCCCATACGGAACTCCACCGAAGGCCCCAGTAACAAAGTCCACATGCGTTTCCCCCACCCAGTACGGCGCTGCATGGGCCCCATCAGGAGCTCCTCCAAAAGCCCCAGTGGAACCGTTCACGTGCGGTTCCCCGCCCAGTACAGCGCTTCGTGGCTCCGTGAGGTGCTCCACGAAAGCCTCAATGGACCCGTTCACATGCGTCTCCCCCGCACAGTACAGCGTTTCGTGGCCCGTAGGAAGCTCCACCGAAGGCCCAAGTGGCAAAGTTCGCATGCGTACCCCCCGACCAGTACAGCGTTTCGTGGCCCATAGGGAGCTCCACTGAAGGCGATACCCACAACCACGGCATTGACAACTGCATATGGTTGGGTCCTTCGCCAAGACAATGTTATACCGTTTCTCCCCCGTTGACCTATCCTCTCCCGACTTGCCATCGCTCCGACGTCAATTTCCCGTGCATCGTTCGCTGTCGTCCGTGATAGCTCTTCCGCTCCATGCTTTTGGATGCTCCTCGAGGGCCCTCGCCGAACGAAAAAACAGAAGCACACGCCCGCGCGATGCTGGAACGGGTGAGGGGTATGCTGCAACGGGTGATGATAATGATGATGGTGATGGAGGAGGGAGAAGGGGGAGGAGGAGAGGAGAGAGAGGAGAACGCGGGGCGACGTCTCTTCAAAACGAGGACCCAACACCAAAGGATGGTTGGGAACAAGAGCACACGCCCGCGCGATGCCGGGCCGAAGGCCTCGAAAAAAACACCAGGCCTGGCCTCCCCCGGCAGCCGCGGGCCTTCTCCTCCTCCTCCCTCGTGGTGCGCACCGCGCGGTCGAAGTCCGACTTGATCACCTCGCCGGCGGGGCGGGCGGCCCCCGCGGCGGGCGCCGCAGGGCCGCCGCCCAGGGGGGGGGGGGGGGGAACGCAAGGGACGAGGCTCACGAACGAGACGAGGCCAGGCCGAGGACAACATCGTGGGAGAGCAAAGGGGCGACTTCGAAGACCCTGAACCCGACCTCGTCTTCGCCCCTTGGGGGCGCATGCTATACTTCCGACGCCTGCCGCCGAGCTTCCGCCGGCGGAGGCGACCTCGATTTACTTCCGCCGACCTTCCGCCGCCCTTCCGCCGAGGAAGAGATGACAGCTCATTCGATCCTCAAAAGCACGGCCCCTTTTTGGAACGCCCCGAATCTAGAATCTCTGAGTTCCGGCATGTCTCAAGCCCCCAGCGGCAGGCGCCGCAGGGCCGCAGCCCCAGGGGTGGCAAAACAGCATCTTGCCACGCAGGACACGGTACAATCGAACCTGGGGCAAAGGAACATCCCTCAAGGATCCGAGACCCTCCGCCTGCCAAAGAGTCAGACCGTCCAAGGGTACCCTCCCCAGGGTGCAAAAGAACATCCAACAAGCACGAAGAACATCAGGGTACCCTCCCCGAACCGACCTCGGTCTTAATCCTCGGTCCGACTGTAAACGACATCGGCCGAGGCCCCCGGAGTGGCGGCGCGGTGTCAGAATGGTTTCCAGGTTGGCCGGCTACGACGGCCCCGCTAGGGCCACCGCCCCAGCGGGGGGCTCTGGAATCAGAAAGGTGCCGCGGGAACCACGCCCTGGGCAGACTTAGGGGCCATGTCGCTGTCTTCCCGACCAGAGGGGGGAAGAAAGGAACGAGGATAGTAAAGGGCTTGAGGACTTCTGCTGTCCCTCGACTCGCGCCGTAGCGTCAACGAGCTGCTCACGTCCCTGGAGATCTTTCGGTGTTCATCGATGTGTCCGGGCGTGTCCGGATGTGCCACAACCTGCACGCCTGTACCTCCACCTATCTGACCAGATCCCCGCGGGTCGATTGGCGAAAAGCCGTCAGGCCCCGAGGGCAAGGAGGGGGGCGGTGCTGGAATATGCTGGAGAGCGCACGCGCGGAGGCGGCGGGCCCGCTGCCGAAGTCGCAGTCGTCGGGGAGCGGCGGCAGGCCGCGCGCGGGCCGCGCGCGCCCGCGCGCGCCCGCCCCGTGTCGGCCGCCTGGCCCTGCGTAGCCTCATGAGCCTCCAAGCGAGCATGATCAGCCTCAAAGAGCTCCTCGGGGCCTGGAGCCGGCGACCCCTGCACTCCTCAAGCCAGGCCTCCACAGCAAGAAGGGTCTTCGACGCCTTGGCGAGCTTGGCCTGCTTCTGGGCACAGAGAGATGTGGCTTGACGGAGGACCACGTACGGGCACTGGGGTTTCGGCGTGGGCTTGGCACGCTCAGCAACTGCTGGAACCTGCTGCACAAGGGACAGGGCACCAGCATCCGCTGCGAGACACGTGGGCCAGAGGTACTGCTGCAGCAACTTCTCTGGCTGGGGCGGGGCCTGCGGGAGCGCAGGCCACTCCTCCTGCGACGAGAGCCAGCCAGTCTAGGAAGAGCTGGGGCTGTTGCTGCTGGGACCACGCTGCCACGGGTGCCTGACGAAGACGGACTGGTGGGCACCACAACCCTTGCAAAGTCCCTTCTGTCGAGCCCAACGCCAGTCCCAAGCCCAACTGCCACAGGACGAGCAAGTAGAGTACGTGTCCCTGCGGACAGCCGAAACATTGCCCTTCTGGCGTGGCATCGAAAGCGGGCCGCCAGTGAGCCAGTGAGGTGCTGGCTGGAAGAGGAAATGGATGTCGAGCTAAACAGCTCTTGCACTGGCCGCGGACTAGCGGTATCCGTGCGTTCCGCAGGGGAACTCATAGCCTTGAGCCAAAATGGCTACGGAGGGAAAGGATGGGGAAAGGAGAGGGGGAAAGGAGGCGAGAAGAGGCGGGGGGAAGCGCGGGGATGGCGGACGCGATCCAGGCGGACTGCTAAGAGCCGAGCAGTCATCTACAGGTCCGCCTGCCTCCTCCTCCCTCCCTGTCCCACTCCTCCCTTGATCGTTCCCCTCCCCTCTGGGAGGAGGGATGGGGGAGGAGCGGAGGAGCGGAGCAGATCTGCACACGTCGGTCGGAAGAGGCAGGCGAAAGCATGACGCAAAAAAAGGCGGATACAGAGTAGATTGGGCTCAGGCCCTCCCCGAGCATAACAAGCACGGCAAAAGCACATCGCATCTTGAAGCAGGAAGGCGCTTGGAGTAGGTACTAAGACTATGGGAACTCCGATAACTTCCAACGACCGTCGTGTAATGGCTGCCCTCCTCCGAGGATCGGGACTGCCCGAAAAAAAGACAAAGAGAGAGAGAGAGAGAGAGAGATTAGCATCGGGGGGAAAACGGGTCCTGAGAGAAACGGGTCCTCGACCCCAGGGCCTCCCCCCAGGACGAGATCCTCACCCCGAGCCGCTTTCTGACGGCCCCGGGGCTCGTGGAGGGCCCTGGGAGCCCGAGAACGGCAACAACCAAAGAAACCTCAGGGCCGGCGGGAGAGAGGCGAAAGGGGGGGCGGGGAGCTGAGGCGTGGCGGCGGGGGAATGTGGCGGCACGAGGAGAGGGGCGCGGACAGGGCTGGCCCCGAAGAGGGCGGCGGGGGCAGGCCGGCGGCAGGGTGCCGCCTCGAGGAGCCCGACGATGCCCCTGGCGCCGTCGGCCTTTCCCCGGTAGGAGCCGGAGAACCCGGGCCCCTGGGTGTCCTAGGGGGCACCGCTGCGGATCTTGGCCTTCTCCCTCCGCCAGCACCCCCAGTGCCCTCCCCTCCCACAACCCCTCAGCCCGGCAACTGCCACCGCCCTGGCAACTGGCACCACCACTACCACCTTTCGTCCCCCCTTCCCTCTCTCCCCTCCCCCCTCCCTTCCCACCCCTTCCCCCCTCCCTCCCTTCCCACCCCCTCCCCCCCACCCTTTCCACAGCAAACACCCCCTTCCCCTTCCCTTTCCCCTATCTCCCTCCCGTACCCCGTTCCCTCTCCACTAAGGGATCGCCTTCCGTCCTGAATCTGCCTTTCCTCGCCCTGAGGCCCGAAAGCGGCCCCTGGGGACCGAAATCATTGAAAAAGCGCCAGTTGAGAAGATGACATCGTTGGAGATCTGGGTCCCTCTCGACCTCCCTCCCCCTCCCGCCCGTCCTCCCTCCCCGCCCCCCCGAGCTCCTCGTCGACCGGCGACGCTCTGGCCTGCAGAAACGCATTGGCCTTCGACTTGTAGTACGTCTGCGGATTCGGGCACACGGAAATCAGCACGGCGGAAGTGCAGGGCAAGCACAAGAGCACAAGCGCAGTGGTTGGAGTGCACACAGCGTCTGAAGCAACAAGCAGAAGCACGCGCCATTGCACCTCGTTCGGCCCGAGGACGATATCCCTCACACAAATCACTGAACGCTGGTAGAATCCAAATGCAGGCCCACCTCCCTCTCCCTCCCTCATCCCGGCCTCTTTTCCGTACCCTCCTTTCCTCCTCTCCCATGCTGCTTACGTTACTCTGCCACATCCTCCTCCCTCCTCATCCTCCTCCTTCTCCCTCCCTCCATCCCTCCATCCCTCCCTCTTCCCTTCCTCCTCCCTCCTCCCCCCTCCCTCTTCCCTCCTGCCTCCTCGCTCCTCCCTCATCCCTCTTCCCTCCTCCCTCCTGCATCCTCCCTCCTGCCTCCTGCCTCCTGCCTCCTGCCTCACTGCCGTTCCTGGCTCTCCTGCTCCTGCCGGTTCCGGTGCCTGCCTCCTCCCTTCTCCTCCCCCTTCATCCCTCCCTCCCTCCTCCCATCTCCTCCCCTCTACCTTCCCTCCTCCGTCCCTCCCCTCTGCTGCGCCTTGATCCCCCTCACGTTCACCTCCCTCCGCCACATCCCTCCCTTCTTCTCCTCCTCCTCCTCCTCCGCCCTCCTCCTCCGCTCCGCCTTGCTCCTCATCGTTTCTCCTCCTTCCCCTTCCTCCTCGCTCCCCTCCTCATCCTCCTCCATCCTCCTCCATCCTCCCTCCTCCTCCTCCTCCTCCTCCTCCTCCTCCTCCTCCTCCTCCTCCTCCTCCTCCTCCTCCACCTCATCCTTCTCGCCATCCCCACATCCATAACATCACCACCAACACTCCGGCCTTGAGGAGCACGATGGCCTCCGTCACGGAGGCGTAGCCCTCCTTCGAGACCTCGGGATAATTAGGAGAGTCTGGCCCCCCCACTCACTCTCCGCGCCCTCCGACCCTTCGACCCACCCCCCGTCACCACTTCCCTCCCTGCCTCCACCCCCGTCACCACTTCCCTCCCCGCATCCCCCCCAACCCCCTCCCCCTCTGTGGCTCCCCGACAAGCCCAACCCCTCCCCCACCGACCGGTTCCTGCCCCGACCCCCCAAAAAAAAAAAAAAAACACCCCGTCCTTCTATCGTTTCCTCCTGCCTCTCACCCTCCCCTCTCCCTCGCCCCAAGAATCCGCCCTGGAGGCGTGGGGGGGGGGGGGGGGGCAAAAAGGCACGCACGACTCGAATCGCGAGAAGAATCCAGCCATGGCGACGAGGGCTCTCCAGGACGAACCGCGGCATCGATGCGCCGTCCTCCTCTGACGCCCATCGCCTCTCCAGCCACCTCGCCAGGAAGGGCCCCGCAGAGGCTCCCCCGGCGGGCGGTCCTCGCCAACCCGCACGAGGGGGAAAGGGGGGTCGGCCGGCGTCTCGCCGCGAGGGGCCCGGCGAGCGGATCGGCATGCCGCCTGTCGGGGCGGCAGAGGCAGCGGCAGCTGGGGAAAAAAACGAAAGGGGGGGTCCCAAAACCATGTGGAGACAGAGCGCGCGGAAACCTCGGAATCCTGAGACCTGGGAAAACTGACTACCTACCAGACCACCCCAACCCAACCCGAAGACCCGAATTTCGGGTTGGGGGGGGTAAGGG
>CAUYUJ010022304.1:619110-676610 GCA_963575745.1 Prorocentrum cordatum | reverse complement strand
GTGGGGTTACTTTTTTTTTTTGGTCGCGGGCGGACGCGGAAACGCAGTCGCCGAAGGAGAGGTCCGGGCCACGGGCCTGCCAAATTGGCTACGTGCGAGCCTAGAGCGAAGCGGCCTGGCCCGCACTCAGAGGCAGCCGCCGGTGGGGCTGCAGCTGATGGGAAGCTGGCTGAGCTGCCTGCTGAAGGCCAGGGTAGCAGATGCAACATGCGGGAGATGGCTGCAAATCGCCAAAGGGGAATTAAGTCCTGCACGCCAGGAGAGCATGATCGGCTCTGTATCTGCAAACCACGCATCAAACTAGCGGAGCGCCTCCACCGCCGGGCCAACCCAGTGGGCAGCGCGCTACCAGGAACGAAGAGCTGGAAGCAACGCATTCGAGTTCAGGAACCATGGGCATGAGTGACCAAGTACGAACTGACCATGTCGCTAAAGGGCGCCAAAGGCCAGGGCCACAGCTGTGGCAGGGTACAGGCCGGACAAGCGGTGACAGGGCGCCAGTGGGGAACCACGGTGTCTGCTGGAAGGCTGCACCACTCCGTGACACATCTCGCAAAACCCCGAAGTCGACGCCAGACACGGGCGGCTGCGGCGAGTACTGTAGACCAGGGCCCAGGGAGTGCCAACGCAACAGGGAGCCTGGCCAGGGGTGTACGTCGTGGACGCCGCACGGAGGGGACCGCGTATTGCGCGGGAGGGCGGAATGGGCAGGTGGGAACGGACGTCACCAGGCCGGCGAGAAAGAGGCGTCCACAAGGGGAGTCCAGCGCCAGGGGGCGGTTGGCCACACAGACGATGCGAAGCTGCAGGGTCGTACGGCAACTGGGCGCCCCGTCCTTATGAAGACCCTCGTGTGGCGTGGGCGGGTGGGAACTCACGTCACCAGCCGGCCAGGGTGAGAGGGGCCCACAGGGACTGCCCAGTGCCAGGGGACGGCCGGTAGCCGCACGAACTAATGCGAGTCAGACTGCAAGAACGTACGGCCGATGGCTGCCATATCCTTGTGTATGCGGGAACGAATGGCAGATGGCCGTCCCGCCCGTATGGAAAGAGAGAGAGAGAGGAGAGAGAAGCAAAGACCCAGGGAGCGGCTGACGGCCGCACAGGTTAGTATGAGAACTCCACGGCCCAGGGGAAAGGCATGGGGACGCTCCTTGCCCACAGCGGGTAGACTTCCACTCTCTTGGTACCCCGTGTACCCTCACGGCCCACCCTGTATCCAGTTGGCCCTGGGTGGCGGCTGACATTAGTGTGCACTGCAGCGCTGGGGAGGTGGTCCGTCTCCCGGTTCATGGCCGTCGGCTCGCCAGAGACTGCCAATTCACCGGCTGAATGCAAGTCGGACCGCGGGGACATCCGGCAGATGGCCGATCCACCCTTGCCTGTGCAGGGAAATGCGGCTGATGGCCGTATCGACCGTGGAGAGAGAGAGAGAGAGAGAGAGAGAAGGAGAGAGTCAGGGAACCAGGGAACGGCTGACGGCCGCAAAGGTTAGTATGAGAATTCCACTACTAAGGGGAGAGGCACGGGTAAGCTCCTGACTCGCAGTCGGTAGCCGTCAGTAAGACGGCGGATCCATAGAGAGCCAGGGAGCGGCTGGCGGCCGCCAAGGTAGTGTGAACTCTATCCCAGGTGTTGGCCTGGGGGCGCTCATTGCTCCCAGCAGATGGCCGCACCAGGGTGACCCGGGCGCCTCTCGGCCCAACCTTTGTCCCGGCGGCCCTGGGGGGGGCAGCGGTCGTTAGCCTGCTCTATCGCGCTGGTGCGCTGACCCCTCTCCCAGCTCGTGGCCGTCCGACTGCCAGAGACTGCCAGGGATCCTGCGGACGGCCAGATGTTCTTGTAACATCCTAGAAGCACCAGAACAACAACAACAGCGGCCCCACTGGTGCCGGGGGTTGTGCCCTCGGCGACGCGCTCCCGTGCCAGTTGTTGTCTGGAGCGGTGGCTGTCCAGCGCCTGACCTCGCAGATGACAGTCCTCCGTCCGAGGAGCTCCTCCGCGGAGTTGGGTGCTGCTGGGGTCCTGGCCCGAGCCACGCCCGACGGATCATGCCCGGAGCGAATCCATGGCAGCTGGAGCGAGCCGCCAGCGCCAGGGGACAGCAGATGGCCGCGCGAGCACTGGAGGTCTAGCTGCAGGAGCATACGACTGATGGTCACCTCATTCAAATGATGCGAGAGAGAAGATAAAAGAGAGAGAGAGAGAGAGAGAAAGAGAGAGAGAGAGAGAGAGAAAGAAAGAAAGCCAAGGAGCGGCTGACGGCCGCAACGGTTAGTATGAGACCCCAACGAGCCAGGGAGACACCTCGTGTCCGGAAGCTAGAGGGTGGTGAAACAAGTCAGGCGCCGGGGGAGTATGAACGTCCAGGGCGCCCGAAAGTGATTGACACGAAGCGTCAAGAATGTTACTTGGCTCTGCCGGGGAAACAAATACTCCTATTGGCGGGGAGATGGAGGGGAAGGGGGAGGGAAAGGGGGATAGGCAGCAGGAGGAACAAGGGTCCGGGGGGTCAGGGAAAGGGGGGAAGGGAAGGGGCGGAGGAGGAGGAGGACGAAGAGGAAGATCAACAAAGAGTGACGGAGGAGGGCAAGGATAGGGAGAAGGGGGAGGAGAAGGAGGAGAGGGAGAAGGAGAAGGACGAAGAGGGAGGAGAGAGGAGGAGAGGGGACAGGGAAGAAGGCAGGACATGACGGAGGATAAGTAGGAGAATCAAAAGGAGAAGGAGGAGAAGGAGGGAAGAAGAGGAAAAGCAGGTGGAGTGGACATAGCCCCTCTTCCTCCTCAATATCCTGAAACATGTGCCGCTGACCTTTCCCTGCACTGCTGCAGGCAACGTCGGCGTGATCACCATCACCCGCTGTGGGAATGCCACTGACATTGGCACTGGCATGGCCACGGCCCCGACTGCTGGTGATGCACATGACATTGTGCGCAAGACTACAATGATTATTATCATTACGTCATCGTTGTTGTCACCATCATCGCTATCACCGTGGATCACCTGTCGCACCAGCGCCGCCGCCATCGCCTGCGTCATCGACGCTGCTGTATGTACGGCTCCGTTGTCCAACCGCGGCGCATGTGAGTTCTCACCCCCGCCGGCAACGACCAAGAGAGCGCTCGAAGGGGGGCATGCGACGACGCCGAGAAAGGCCAGTCCTCCTGAAGCTCGTGGTTGCTCCTGGCGCTCTTCTTCGGAGAAGAACAGTCCTGTGTGGGGAACGCCAGGCTGGGCGCGCATATCATGTCCATCTGAGCTGCTATCCCCTTAGGCCTGTCCTGCCCGCTGCTGATGGCGTTCCACCTTTTTCTTCTTCTTCTTCTTCTTCTTCTTCTTCGTCTTCTTCGTTTTATTCTTCTTATTCTTATTATTCTTCTTCTTCTTATTATTATTATTCTTCTTATTCTTCTTATTAATAGTATTATTATCATCATCATCATCATCATCATCATCATCGTCATCATCATCATCATCATCACCATCATCATCATCATCATTATCATTCTTATTATTATTATTACTACGACTACTATTATTACTATTACTATTATTATTAATATTATTATTAGTATTATTATTCTTACTAATATCATCATTGCTTGCGATACTGGTAGTACAAATAGTGGTCTGTCTTACCAGTATTAGTGGTACTATCATCAGTACTGCTATAAGTATTAGTTGTGTTGTTGATATTGCTAGTATTGTTTTTATCAGTATTACAATCATTCATACAAATATGATTACTATTAGTAGTGTTATTGCTATCAGAAACACTAGTAGTATTCAACTGCCTAATACAGCTATGGGTAGTTTATGATTACTACTGCTATCAGCATCATCATCATCATCATCATCATCATCATCATCATCATCATCATCATCATCATCATCGTCATCATCAGCATCAGCATCATCATCATCATCCACCACCAGCCCCTTCTCCTCCTTCTCCTCCACCTCCTCCTCTTCCTGACTATACCACTCTCCTCCTCCTCCTCCTCCTCCTTCTCCTCCCCCTCCTCCTCCTCCTTCGCCTCTTCTTCTTCCTCCTCTTTCATACCGACAGCATGCGACAATTGCCGAAACCGTTCGCATCAACACTGCCATCATCATGATCACCACCATATCCGTAGTCACCCTCAGAACCGTCATCTCAAGTGTCATCCTGAACATCATCAGCCGCACCATGGCCATCATGAGAAAAAAAAAAAAAAAAAAAAAAAAAAAAAAAAAACATTATACTCACCCTCGCCACCGTCATCACGAGGAGGAGGCGGAGGCGGAGGAGGAGAAGGAGAAGGAGGAAGATCAGGAGGAGGAGGAGACGGAGGAGGAGGATCTCAATGGTCGATATCGGCATCATGCAATACTTACCCACGACTGGGCAGGGGGAGGGTACGGCAGTACGGGGAGGAGGGGAGAGCGGGCAGAGAACCGGTCGGGAGAAAGGGTGAAGGGGGAGGAGGGTAAGGAGGACGAGGAGAGCGACGAGGAGGAGGAGGGAAAAGGATAATAACACAAGCTTGGTGCGCTCGCGCCATATCTGATATCCTATCCCTCCCTCCCCCATCCCTTCACATTGCGCTGAGATTCTCTCTCTCCGCGGACGCATGTCATGGCCAACTTGGAGCTCCACGAAAGACCCCGTCGTATTTTGCGCAGTCGGAGAAGGGAAACTTGTGGGACCTCTGCGACCTGGGGGACCTCAGTGGCCTGTAGAGCCCGTGAGACCTGCGACACCTGTGGGACCCGTGGAACCTGTGGTACCTGTGGGACCTGTGGGAAATGTGGGACCTGTAGGACCTGCGAGACCTGTGGGACCCGTGGCACCAGCGGGACCTGCAGGACCTGTGAGACCTGGGGGACCTCTGTCGGACTTGTGAGACCTGTGGGGCATGCGAGACCTGCGACAGCTGTGGGACCTACGGAACCTGTCAGACGGGTGGTAGATCGAGACCTGCGGGACGACCTGCGACATTTGTGGGACCTGTGGAGCCTGCGAGACATGCGAGTCGTGTGGGACCTGCGAGACCTGTGGGATCCAGAGAAATGGCACACGCTGGGACGGGAGCACAACGCCGATCGGAAAAAGAGGCCCACGCTGCAGCGAGAGCACCATCATTGAAAAACTGCAAACAGTCGGAATCCAAAAAAAAACAAATGGAGAGCCAAGAAGCGCAAACCCTAAATATAAACAAGACGCGGAGGGGGCGAATACTCTCAAAATACATTCGGGAGGAAAGGAATGAAGTACTCATATGGTGTAGCTGTTAACGAAGGGAAGGAGGAGGAGGAAGAAGAAGAAGAGGCACAGAGTTGCTGAAGGAGGAGAAGAATGTAGTGGTGCTCGAGGGTCGACTGGGTCGACATGTCTTGAGCCATGCGGGCACAGGTGAAATCGTTCAGCTGGCCTTTTTGCACTGGTTGGCGTGGTCGTTGGGTGCAGGTCGGCCTTGCGCTGTTGGAAGAACGTGATGATGTCGTTGTCCCAACGTTTGCGTTGGTCACCTTGTTGTCGGTGTACTCGCTGGCGTAGATTTTCTGCCCGTCCTCAGTTGAGCGCGCGCCATGTCCATCTGGTGGCCTCGTGGCTTGCAACCCTCGACGCCATGCACCCAGATCTCTGCTTGCGAATCGTCTCCCATTTTGCAACGTAGTGGTGCTGAATGAGCTGCTATGCGCGCTGCGTGGTTTGCTGGATGCAGTCGACCCATGGAGCCAACGTGTCTTCATCGTCGTTGCTGCCTTTGCTGTCGCTTTGCTGATCTGTTGTGTCTTGCTGAGGCGCGCTGCTGTCGGCGACGTCGCTGCTGCTGTTTGCGTCGAGGTCTTTTTCTGGTGTTTCGTTGGTCGTGCTGTCAGCCGTGTCGCCGTGGTTACTGCTAGGGGTCGCTTGGTGGAAAATGCATCGCCTTGGTGTTATGATACTGTATAGTGCTGTATTATGCTGTCGGTGTCAAGGTGCTGTCGGAATCGGTGCGCCAATGGGTAATTTTTGCTGGTCAGCTCCTGCTTGCGCGAGGTGAGCGATGCCCATGGAGCTCTCGTGCGGCCATGAATCTCGACGTCCATCGCGTCGCGAAAGCCAACGAGTTGACCGAGGGAGGCATTGCATGATGCCCACGTGCGGAAGAATATCGATGTCCGCGCCTTGAACGCGCACTATGCGCGAGCTTGCTTTGCCGGTCCGCCCCGCCCGGTTGCTGAGTGTTTGGTTTTGGAATGGTGACGCTCGAATCCGTCAGGTCGCGCTGCGCGCGCCATGTCGTCGAGCGCGGCGTCGAGGCGCGGGGGAGTTTGGCTGGCGCGTCGGCGGAGCGAAAGTTGGTGAGCACGGAGGCGGTGGCGAATCCCAGCCACACTCCTTTTGCCCATGTTCTGCCAGTCGGCGATGAGCGGTGCGTGGATGCGCTGTAGAAACGCGTTGACGGGTAAGAAACTGAGCGGGTCGCCTTGCTTCGCGCCCCGTCAGGGGCTGAAAGGTCAGCTGCTCGCGTCTGTCTCGACTAGGGCCGTCTGTCCGAATAACGGCATGTACCCTTATTGGGCAACTAATGCGTTCAGTGCTGCCCACATGCTAACGCGCTCGGCTGGGTCTAAGGCCTTTTCGATGCCCAGTGCTGCGACCCAGAAGTTCTGGCTCCATTCGCGCGTGTGCTCTCGGAGACAGTCAAATGAGAACAAGTGGTCGATGGTCAAATTCTCTGGTCTGAAACCATCCTGGTCTGCAGTTTGTTGAGAATCAAATGTTGGCTGGAGCCGCTTGCAAAGAAGTCGGCTGGAAACTTGCAAAAATAAAGGCATCGCACAGATGGGCAGGTAGTGTTGCGGAAGTGCGAGATCCATGGTCTGGAATGACCATGACGACTGCGCTCTTCCACCTGGCCAGCGGCGGACCCTTTCACTGGGCGCTCGCGTCGCGAACAGAATAGCGCACCCATGAATCATTCCGGGCAATCGTTCAACATCTCTGCTCGTAGGCCCCCGGCGCCGGGGGGCTGCTAAGCCGGGGCGCGCTGATCGCCATGTCTAACTCAGTCCTTTCAGAAGGTAGGAGATCTTTGCCGCGCCGCCCCCGCGGCGTCGCCTCTGCCGCGGCGCCGCGCAAACACTCGTAGATCATCTGGAACCGCTTAACGCGTCGCGCGGTCTGAGCCTTTCCTGTCTGCCGCGCGCGCAACGAGCGTCCGCATTCCGCGTGTCTCGATGCGCGGGATGCTCCGCGGCTCTCTGAACTTCTCGAGCACGCTTCCCATGTGGACTCGTCATATCTCCCGCTTCTGCGCGCGGGTCTCATGCTGCATGATTCGCACATTAGATTGCAAACTTGGCGGTCGTCGGTCGGACTCTGGCATCGCTGTACGATTAGAAGGCGCAGACGCCACGCGTCTCTGCCTCGTTGTCGGCCCGCCCGCGGCCCCCCGGCGTCGCCGGCAACAGCGGCGTCGACGAGGACAATTCGGATGCGCTCGTTCAGAGATGATGGGTCGGATGGTAGTTCGTCTGGGCTCAGTCGCTGCCGTTGGTGCTCGCGGGACACAATTGGATTCAGAATCTTGCCAATCGAAGGAATTGGGTGGTCCAAATCTGCACTACCGTCGTTCCTCGTCGCGTCGCGGTCGTCTGGTTGCCATAGTCGTCGGCGTCCTCGACTCGGCGGCGACAGCCTTTAGTCGGATCCCAGATCGGTCGCGGCGCCGGCCTCAACGATCGCGCAGCGCTGAAAAAGTTCACGGCTCAATCAAATGCAATCGACCTGTTTCTGTCTTTCGCTATTGAATGATGCAATCCGTTCGTGGACCGCTCGCGGGAAAATGCGTCTGCAATTGCAAGCCCCTCTTGCGCAGCCCAATGTCGTATCTACGTGCCTCTCGAGTTTTCGATCTCATAACCACGGCGGCCATCGCATCCGACGGTGGCGCGGTCGTTGTCGTGGTCGTCGTCTTCGTCGCTTTCTAATATGTTGGAGGCCCTAACCTGCGCGTTGAAGTTACTAGCGAGCACAGTGTGCCGTCGTGTTTTGTTATTATGCCTGTGGACCCCGTGGGAAGCATCGCACACGCGCTGTATACGTGGGTCGCTGCAGCCAAAGCGCGGAAAATAAGCTGCCACCAGCGGCGGTTCCAACCGCCCTCTTTTTCAGCCACATCGCGGCGAGTCTCAACGAGTGCGCTTGAAATCGCAGCATGCACTTTCTCCAACGCTCACGGTCAATAACAGCAACTCCGTGACATGCAGGGTCGTTGCCAGATCTGGCAAATACGCGTCCTGCAGCGATGGTCCACAGTGCTGTTTCCGTCGTCCTCCACGCCTCGTTGGCGAGCGCGAAATCCCAATGGCCAACGTCGAGCTCTGCGATTGGCTGACTGACCCTGTCATCTGTCGCAAGTGCCTGGGCGCTAGTGTGAATAGCCGTGGGGCACGTGCTGGCGGTGGTCGTCGGTGGTCAATTCCTCTGGCGCTGCTGTTGCGCGGCGGTGCCGGTCGAAGCTGGTTAGCACAGGTTTGCTCGGAATGGTCGGTGGTGCGGTTGGCGTTTGGCGGTCGGAGCTGATCGGCGGCGTTGGTGATATATGTGAGCTTTATTCGTGCCCCTGGTCGGCGGTGGGTGGGCGCCGGTGGAGGTTGGTTGGTGCTGGCGTAGAGCTGCTGGCGGATAGCGTAGTCGTTGCTCTGAGCGCGCGTTTCTAGCGCTGCTGGTCTGGAGTCAGTGGCGTAGCTGTTTGCTCGTCGGAAGGGTCAGTGCTGGGCGGCGTTCGTTTGCCGGTGGCACTGGGTTGCGCTGCTGGCGCTGGTGATCGGGGCTGGTCGGCGGCAATGGCATGGTCGTGTTTCTCCTATCTTTTTGGTCGGTGGCCAAAGCTGCTGGCGATGCTCGTCGGTCGCTGAGGGGGTTCGTTGGTTGCGGTCGCTGGCGGTCGGTCGACGCTAGCCGGCAGCGCCGCTGGTCTGCGCGAGCCGGCACTGGGGCGCGCATCGTCGTCAAACTGCTGACTGGTACGGCACCGCCTGCTCGCAAGCAACTTCCCCTGCCGCCTCCCGCGCTGGACGGCGGCGCTGTTGCCGACGGCGGTCTCGGCACCAGTCTAGACGACGCCGGCCCCGAGGGCCGGCCCCCCTCGGTGGGGGGGGGGCAAACAAAAGATTACCGAATTCGTCCTGCAGGCCATTCTGAATAATCCTCGCGCCCACGAAAAGATTCGCTTCGATTCCACTGGGGGAGGGGGGCGCAGGAAGAGGAGAGGTCGAATGCCTGCGCGCGCGAATTCTGGGCGGGGGGCGGAACTCAAGATTCGGGCCCCGCGTTCCCTGGGCGCTTCTTCGCTCAGATTCGGTCTCTGGGCCCAGTCTACCGTTTTCCTCAATGCGCCCACGGACGTTCGTAGGTCCTTCTCGACCCTCTCGGCTACATCCGCAGTGCGCCAGTTCCCAGACTCGTCGATCCAGGCCACCTTTCGGCCAGAAATCTCCACGAGTCCCTCCCGCCCGTCAACCTTGATGGCCTCGCCCTTGACGCGGTCACTGCGGGCGAGATGTAACTGGCGCAACCGCGAAGCTCGACGCTGGCTGGCCCCCTCCTCCATCGCAAGGTTGCTCCAGGAGGACACGGCCTTCGCGCGCTCTCTCCTCAATCGCCCCCGCCCCCTCGTAGAAGACCACCTCTTGCGACACGCTTTCGAAGGTGGTGGTCCCGATCTTGGGCTGACTTCCGCCAGCTTCGATATTGGCGGCGCGGCCATCTCCCAACACTTCGGCGAGCATCGCCTCGATCTTGGCGATGGCCAGCCCCATGCGCCCTTTGAAGTCTAGCGCCAGCACCTGCTTATCCCTGCTGTCGGAGTCGCGTTCCTCATGGCGAGTGCGGATGATTGGTTTTGCGCGTTGCATGTGATTGACCTCTTTCTGCGGCCACGGTCTCGCTGGCCGCTGCGATCTCACCCCTTAAGTTGGCCGGTGCCATCGACGTCTGGGGCGCGGCCTGCTCCGCGGATGCCGCCTCCGCCTTGGCCTCCCGAGCGATGGCAAGGCGCGCATCGACCTTCGCACCGAGGCCCCCCATCAGCCCCCCACACCTGAACCCTGTCAGGTTCAGGGTCGATGTCCGGCTCCTCGCGGCCATCAGAAGAATCGCCCGACTGAGCGCCTTTCGCCAATGATGTTTGGCACGAGATGCGAGGCAAGACGCCAGGTAAAAAGGGCGTCGCGGCAGCCTGTCTTGACCTTGACTTGATCCAGGGGAGGGGGAAATGGAGGGGGGGAAGACGGGGAGGAGAAAAAAAGGAGAAGGCAAGGAGAACGTCAAGCCCAGAGGTCTGGATACCTGATGAGGAGCACCGTGAATCAGAGACTAACGGAAACCAAAACCGCCACTCAGAATGGAACAGCAGACGGGGAAAATAATATCGAGCGACAACCTCAAGGTGATCAATTCGGCCACTGGGAATTGCCTACGCCAGGTGCATATTCGCCACCGTGCCCCGTGCGCGCTGAAGCGTGGAAGAATGTCAATGTCAAAGGCTGTCTGATTGGATCTTGGGCTTTACTTTAAAAGACCCCCCCCTCCAATCGAAGGCAGGGCGACGAGCCGAACCATGGGCTACGCCCCAAGCGCTACCATGGCCCAACCACACTGGAGGCATGAGCGCGAAGTTGAAAGTTGGGACACGGGATGGACGACCGAATCGATGCTGCAAAATGGAACGGGCCCGCGACCACGCGCGGGATGCACGCGGCCATGCAATTCGAAAACAGGCGCCTCCACGGCCGGCCCTCGTAGAGCCGGGCACAGTAGCCGAAGCCTGATGAGCCAGGTCCGGTGAAAATCTCCTCAGATCATGGTTGAAGGACCGAGTACCTGACATCACTTGTAGGAGTAACTCACGGTCAATGCTACCTTGGGCACGTCCATCGGCCGTCATCTCACGCGCAGCACAGCGTTGCACACGATGCACGAGACCCCTGTCCACCACTTGTTAATCCAGCTTATGTAACCTCGCAATGCACAGCATGTCGGTTGACGGAAGACTTGCAGACGGACTCTGCATCGAGGACCAATGTGAACTTGATGCGTAGACCGCCCAGTTTCCATTATCTTTTTCCTAAGCACCCTGTGGTGTTGGGTCCTCCTTGTGAAGAGACGGACCCCGCGTCTCCTCATTGCTTCCTTCCTTCCTTCCTTCCTCCCTCCCTCCCTCCTCCCTCCTCCCTTCTCCTCCTCCCCCTCCTCCCCCTCCTCCTTCCTTCTTGCGTTTCACTCACCCAGTACAGCGTTTTGTGGC
Source organism: Prorocentrum cordatum (assembly GCA_963575745.1). Lineage (NCBI taxonomy): Eukaryota > Dinophyceae > Prorocentrales > Prorocentraceae > Prorocentrum > Prorocentrum cordatum. Next base: position 665,327 of record CAUYUJ010022304.1, on the reverse strand, counting down.
CCCATAGGGAGCTCCACCGAAGTCCCCAGTGCCACCGCCCGCATGCGTCACCCACACCCATTTCGGTACACCTCTCACGCGTTTCGTGGCCCCATAGGGAGCTCCACCAAAGGCCACAGTACCACCGCCCGCATGCGTCACCCAAACCCAGTTCGGGACACCCCTCACACGTTTCGTGGCCCCAAAGGGAGCTCCACCGAAGGCCACAGTGCCACCGCCCGCATACGTCACCCACACCAGTTTCGTCACACCCCTCACACGTTTCGTGGCCACGTAGGGAGCTCCACCGAAGGCCCCAGTGCCACCGCCAGCATGCGTCACCTACACCCATTTCGGCACACCCCTCACACGTTTCGTGGCCCCATATGGAGCTCCCACGCCGATTCCGGCACACACCCCACGCGCTTCGTGGCCCCATAGGGAGCTCCACCGAAGGCCCCAGTGCCACCTCCCGCATGCGTCACCCACACCAATTTCATCACACCCCTCACACGCTTCGTGGCCCCATAGGGAGCTCCACCGAACGCCCCAGTGCCACCGCCCGCATGCGTCACCCACGCACATTCCGGCACACCCCTCACACGTTTCGTGGCCCCATAGGGAGCTCCACCGAAGGCCCCAATGCCACCGCCCGCATGCGTCACCCACGCACATTCCGGCACACACCCCACGCGCTTCGTGGCCCCATAGGGAGCTCCACCGGGCAACAGTACCACCGCCCGCATACGTCACCCACACCCATGTAGGCACACCACTCACACGTTTCGTGGCCCCATACGGAGCTCCACCGAAGGCCCCAGTGCCACCGCCCGCATGCGTCACCCACACCAATTTCATCACACCGCTCACACGCTTCGTGGCCCCATAGGGAGCTCCACCGAAGGCCCCAGTACCACCGCCCGCATGCGTCACCCACGCACATTCCGGCACACCCCTCACGCGTTTCGTGGCCCCATAGGCAGCTCCACCGAAGGCGCCACTGCCACCGCCCGCATGCGTCACCCACACAAATTTCGCCATACCCCTCACACGTTTCATGGCCCCAGAAGGAGGGAGCTCCACCGAAGACCGAAGGCCCCAGTGCCACCGCCCGCATGCGTCACCCACGCACGTTTGGGCACACCCCTCACTCGCTTCGTGGCCCCGCAGGGAGCTCCACCGAAGGCGCCAGTGGCTGCGTTCGCATGCGCCCACCGCACCCATTTCGGCACGGCCCCAGTGGCTGCGTTCGCATGCGCCCACCGCACCTATTTCGGCACACCTCTCACGCGCTTCGTGGCCCCATAGGGAATGTCACCGACGGCCCAAGTGGTTGCTTTCGCATGCGCCCACCAGACAAATTTTGGCACACCCCTCACACGTTTCGTGGCCCTATAAGGAGCTCCTCCGAATGCGGGGCATACAGCGACGGAACTCACAACTGCATATAATTGGGTCCTTCGCCAGGCTAATTCCCAACCCTCCTTGGTTGGGTATTCGTTTTGAATAGAACACTGCGGTCTCCACTTCTCCTTTTCCTTCTCCTCCCGCCTCCCGCTTCCCGCACCTGTCTCCGACCTCGCCGGCCCTGGGGGGCTGCGATCTGCGAATCTGTCGCCATTTTCGAAGGCTGGTGGTGTGTCCAGCGGAGCGAGGCACCGCGCGGATCTGAGCGAGACTTCGCCGTCCCTGAGGGTCTGCGATCTACGACGCTGTCGCCATTTTCGAAGGCTGCTGGTTGGAGTGAGGCACCGCGCGAATCTAAGCGACATCTCGCCGTCCCTGGGCTGCGATCTGCGACGCTGTCGCCACTTTCGAGGGCTGCCGGTGGGCCCAGCGAGCGAGGCACCGCGCGGACCTGAGCAAGACCTTGCCGTCCCTGGAGGGCTGCGATCTGGGAAACTATCGCCACCTTTTCGAGGGGTGCTGGTGGGTCCAGCGGAGCGAAGCACCGCGCGGATCTGAGCGAAACCTCGCCGTTCCTGAAGACTGCGATTTGCGACGCTGTCGCCACTTTCGAAGGCCGCCGGTGGGTCCAGCGGAGTGAGGCACCGCGCGGATCTGAGCGAGACCTCGCCGTCCCTGGGGGGGCCCGATTCGGGAATGTGCCGTTTTTTTGCGATCTGATCCTGGGGGGCCGTGATCTGCGAAACTGTTGCCACGTTCAAAGACTGCTGGTGGGCCCAGCGGAGCGAGGCACCGCGCAGACCTGAGCGGGACCTCGCCGAACTTGGGGTGCTCCGATCTGCCAAACTGTCGCCACTTTCGAAGGCTGCTGGCGGATCCAGCGGGGTGAGGCACCGCGCGGATCTGAGCTGGACCTCGCCATACCTGGGGGGCTGCGATTTGGGAAACTGTCGCCACTTTCGAATGGTGCTGGTGGTCTCTGAGGGGCTGCGATCTGCGACACTGTCGCGACTTTCGAAGGCTGCCGGTGGGTCCAGCGGACTGAGGCACCGCGCAGACCTGAGGGGGACCTCGCCGTCCCTGGGGGGCTGCGATCTGCGACACTGACGGTACTTTCGAAGGCTGCTGGCGGGTCCAGCGGAGTGCAGCGCCGCGCAGACCCGAGCGGGACCCCGCCGTCCCTGGGGGACTGCAATCTGCGACACTGTCGCCACTTTCGAAGGCTGCTGGTGGGTCCAGCGGAGCGAGGCAAGACGTAGACCTGAGCGGGACCTCGCCGTCCCTGGAGGGCTGCCATCTGCGACACTTTCGCCACTTTCGAGTGGTGCTGGTGGTCTCTGGGGAGCTGCGATCTGCAACACTGTCGCAACTTTCGAAGGCTGCTGAATGGTCCAGCGGAGTGAAGCATCGCGCAGACCTGAGCAGGACTCGCCGTCCCTGGGGGGCTGCGATCTGCGACGCTGTCGCCACTTTCGAGGGCTGCCGGTGGGCCCAGCGAAGTGAGGCACCGCGCAGACCTGAGCGGAACCTCGCTGTCCCTGGGGGACTGCGAGCCTCACGAATGCTGCTTGCATCGCATAAGCGCCCATGTCACGTCATCACCTCCGTATAACGTCTCCCAGGCTACTCATGACCCGCAGCGCGCAGGGGTTGGATACGTCGCCAGGGTAATTCAACTGCGCTGGGGTGAGCGGTGACGCCCAGAGCTCGTGCAGCGTCATGGTAGTCGGGCAGCAGTCTTCCAAGTTCTGGGCCGCAGCTAGCAATTCCGCTGAATGGCTGGAACGCACCTGCAGTCGATGGGACTTGCAGCGAGTCTCCACCTGGTGACCGACAAACCTCCGACCTCGCGCGTGCCCACGCCTAAATGAGCCGGCACCTCTGATGTCATGCCCTTTTACCTCGACGCCAGCGTTGCCGTTGAAGCGCCGGTAGCAGGGGGCCCTGCGCAGGTCCAGCTCATCTTGGAGCCACAGCTTGGCATGCGATGTTCCTTGGGCCTGCCTGCAGCGCCCTGGTGATTGCGGTAGGTCGTCGCACGCGCGCGTCGGTCGGTGCTTGGGCACGTTGCAAATATACAACGCACACCACCACATATACTTGAGAGGTTAAGGCACAAGCCAGAGCAAGCCGAAGGCCGACGAACATGCCAACCACAGTCTTGGATGCCTGCTTGTCAGCTGCAGTACCTCTTAGTTCACGACGCTGCATCGCACGACGTCGTCTAATCATTCGCGCTGGTCGAGGGCGGCGCTGCCATCTCCCAGTTGGCGCGCCTCGCCGCGAAAAATGCGCGCGCATGGTGGGCGAGTTTGCACGCGCCGAAGGTGTTCTACAAATTCGACGCACTTGTCAGTCACGCGATCAGCGCTCACAGTTTCTATGTCACCGACATGTCCGGCTGTCAGGAGGCCGCGGCTCGTCTGGAAACCCCCATCGCGCGTCGCGGGTCGCAGTCGGAAACCCCCGAGCGGTCGCGCGAAGACCCAGCGAGAACGCCCTTGGAGCGCCCTTGATCCCAGCGCTTAGTTTAAGACGCCTCAGGCAGCGCTTGGATCCAAGGTGAGACGCGAAGCCTGGGAGGGGCCTCGGGGCGGCAGCTGGCCCTGGCGGCAACGCAGAGCAAGCCATCCGCTCACCGTCGCCCGTCGCCTCGGCCAACTCGCGGCACGCAAGGCCCCTCTCAGAAAGACTTCGTCGACGCCCGTGGACGCGATGACCCATTGCCTCTGGCGCGCGGCCGCGCTGGCGAGCAGCCTCTGGCTCGACCGCCCGGCTGCACCGGAAAAGGCCCCCACGTCAATATCCCCGAGCCCCATGGACCCCCCCCCCCCCCGCGCAATGCGGAGTCGAATGACGAGCCCTATCTCTCTCCTTTCTCGCGCTTGGCGCATTCAGACTCGCACGCGCGTCTCGAAGCAATGTCTGACGCTGTCTTGATTCATTGCAAAGCGTTGCGTGCGTCGCCCGAGCAGGACCTGAGAGCTGCGCGCAGCGCCCTGGATATCTCCCTCTGGGTCGCTTGGATCTCAGCTTTGGCAAGGAGGTCGACCTCCTTGACGACTACGTCCCCTCTGCGGGCCACCGCCACATACTCGCACTGCAGCGACGCAGCTGTCGTCGAGCAGTCGCTGTCGCAGCGCTGTCAGCACGACCTGGGACGCGTCTGCTGCGGAACAGAGTTCGACATATTGTCTATCCTCGTCGGAGTCTAATCCAATTGCGCCGTCGGGGCTAGTTGGGCATGGGGGAGCACGATATGCCCCCTGAACGTCGCACTGCAGGTCGCCCTGCGTTGGCAGGTGGCCCTGCTCTTCGCTGGTGGCTGTCACCCGCTCAGTTTACGGTGATCATCTGGGCTGGTACAGAATATCGGCCCCTCAGTTCGAGCGGCCTCCAAGAACTCCTTATCTTCCACTACTTCGGTCTACCATCTCTCCACGACGCGCGCCTCGAGGTCGCCTCCGGCCTCCTTGTAGACGGCGGGCAAGCGGTTGTCGCCAGGCTCGGGGGGCGCCAGTTCGGCTCTCTCCTAAGCGCGGCCGCGCGGCGGTGGCGGCGCGTCCGCCAGCTCCTCGAACGCGGGAAAATCACCATAGAAGCCTGCCTCTGGCATCGAGGACTCGAAGTATTGGACCATCCGCGCGCGAGACATGCTAGCGATGTCTCATTTGTTCAACACTACGCCATTGGATTCTCAATCGTGAAATCCTGATGCAATGTCGTTGTCGCAGTAGACAAACGCATAGCTGCCAGCGCAGGCGACTGCAATGACACGTCGGGGCAATCTCACTGAGACCACGTTTCAGATCCGGAAGTAAGCCCAGGTAAGACACTGTTGGGCAATAAGGACCTCTGGCGACAGATTACCCTCGGCCGCGCGTCGGGGGCCCCCCAGCCTCGCTGGCGGGCAGCCGAAGGCCGGCACTGCGCGCGCGGCCGCGCCACCGGAGCCGAACTCGCGGACGATGTATGCTTCTATGCATAACCTGCACCGAAACTCGGCCCCGTCCGGGGCCAGTCCTTACGACTCGGCATGGGCCTGACCCACCTCCCCTGTCGCCCTCCGTTGAAATCAATCGGTGGTAGTCCACGAGATCCCCTGGCCCATGCGCGCGATGGCCAGGAGACGCAATCTTCGCGCGCGGTGCACCATTGGTTTCTGCCGCTGCACTGGCTTACGCACTAGCCTCTATGCTGATATCCTTGATCTGTCGCTCGATTTCACGATCTGACATTGTGCAATTCGTGGTCAACGGTTGAAAGATCCGGGGGGCGCGCAAACCGCCACCCGCAAGAGGCCTCGCACGACGATGCACCACCGAATGAAGCGAACGCATCGCTCGCAAAAACGGTTTCGCGCAGCAACCGCGCGAACACGAGAGGCACGTTGTGCCTCCTGCGTTTTCCCGTCACGACGTGAAGAGCGCGTCGACGAATGCGGTTTCTCGCTCCGATGGTAGTAGCGCGCTGGCCACGCGCTTGCAAACGGAGCTCGGTGCCTTGTGATTTCAGCACAGCTTGGCTGCGTTCTTCTTCTAAGCCCGTTCACCATCTGAATGTAAGACCTCGGCAGGTCCGCGCTGCATCCAACACTGATGGTCGGCGCACAGCATTCCGCGCATTGTTCCCTCAAGCACCTGTTGTCCAGCTGCCCGTCGAACGCAGCTACCAATGGCGTGAGATACACTGCGTTGTTTGTACAACATCAAGTCGCATTCGGCTACTTAATCGAAGTGGCCTGGGAGACTGACTGATGGCATAACTGCGTTGCCGGGTTGTCCGCGAGCCCTACGTTCACGGCCTTGGTCACAAACTGCCTTAACCAAACTAGGGCGTACACTATCAAGACCCACCCTTGAAAGGACGAGCATAATCTTCGGCTCCGTGGCGCGATGCCATCGGAAATGTAGATTACAGAGCTCTTTCGCGACTACTGGTTGGTCGAAACTACACAGAATCTGGAGACGAATCTGCACATCGAACAGCGACCAGTCGGGCAGTCGCACCCGCGGCAATGCTTCGGTTTGCGCCTAAGCCGGCGGCGGTGGATCCTCACCGCCCCGTGCGCGTCCCCGCCTTCCTACAACCTGTCTTTGGCCGCCTGATGAGCCGCTACGATCTCCATGAACACCGCGTGTCCTGTCGCAGCGGTTGGCGCCGGCGGTCGGATTTGCCTGTCCTGGTCTCGCCCGTAGCGATTGCGGTGCGCGTGGCCGCGCTGGCCGCATTGAGGCCGCTAGCGCGGCTGGTGCAGGTGCGTCCGCTCCTGCTACAGCTGGCGCCGCTGGTGGCTCTCTGCGGTTGTCGGATGGTTGCCAAAGTAAAACAAGCTTGCAAGCGCCTGGGATGAGTGAATGTCCCAAACTGTTGCTGCCGTAGCCTTCCTTACAGCCGGGGCATTCGCGGCAGTGCGGTTCTTCGTCGTACCATCTGCAAGTCTTGGGCTTACGACTGCGCCGCGGTGAATTAATCTAGACGTTGCCCGCGCAACCAGACCTCCGCCTGGTGGTCGTACAATAGCACCGTTGGGTTGAAGCGGGACGATTGCATCATTCAAGTCGTATCCCGCGCTGTTGCCCACGAAGGTAATAGCAGCACGGGCAGCGAAATGGTTGCGACCGTAGGCGTATAGTTCCTCGGCTGTCTTGATCGCGTCCACGATCAGCGATTGATCTAAGGCGTGTATTAGCTGCCTTGGCGAGCTCTTTGTTACATGCCTGAGCGGGTGCATGATGATCCTGACACCGCGTGTTCTCGAATGGGCGTAATACAATTCGGCGGTTAGATTTCATTCCGTAGATTTACGGATCTGAATACCGTGGGAGCCTCGTACACCGGTGGCACATTGGTCCATGATGTGCCGGCAAGTGACCTTGCAAGTGGCCAGGTCTGACACGGTTTGATCTCGACGACCCAAGTACCCGATGGTTGTGTTCGAAGAATTGACCGTCGGAGATCGTGTTGTAGGACGGCGACCCTGTCACAGAAGTTGAGTTGATGTGTGGCAAGTCCTTTTGGTGGTGGGCGTACCACATCTCGCAGTTGACTTTGAAGTATGATGGCAGCCCAGTGGATCTGCAGCTGGGTTGTATGATGGTTAGCACGTCCGTGACGCGTCCCCCCAGCACGTTCGGCGGTGCGTTCCGTGGCGCGTCCCCATGGCACATCGCGCGGCGCGTCCCCTGGCACGTCCCCTGGCACGTCCACTGGCACGTTCCGTTGCGCGTCGCGTGGCACGTCACTGTGCGGCGCGGCGCAGCGCAGAGCAGCACAACACAGCCCCTGGCACAGTGCCATCACCATCGATATCATCAGCATTGCCACTGCCCATCGCCCAATTGAGGCGCTTGGGAAAGTTTCCATGCCTCGCAGTTCCAAATCCCTTTCTGGGTTCGTGGGTCGATCATGCTGATTCCACCACGTAGGCTGCGCAACATAGACTGCCCCTCACAGAGACTGCACCACGCATACTGCACCACATGAAGTGCACCCCATAAGTTGGCAGAGTCCACTGATTGGAGGCCTCCAAAGGCGCCGAAGGAGCAAAAGGGACAACCAACAGCCTCGATCCTCGATCCTCGGCTTCCAGATTCTTCCCCTCTCCCGTCCGCCCCGACTGACACGCCGCAGCGAGGCTCCGCGCTGCCAACCCCAACCGCCACGAGCGCGCGCGGGAGAGAGAGAGAGAGAGACACAGAGAGAGAGAGAGAGACAGATCGCACCCGCAGGGCCGCAGCCTCGGCGCATGGCTTTGATAGAGGCCCCCAAGGTGGGGTCGGAGTAGATGGGGTCGGAGGGGTGCACCGCACTGCCGATCTATCCGAAATGCATCGGCGACGTTGGCGTGGAGAAGATCGGGCTCCACATCGAGCAGCATCGGCGATGCATCGGCGATGCATTGGCGATGCGGCGCGATCCTTCGACACCACCCACTCCGACCCCATCTGGAGCCCCAGTTTTGACGAGGCGAGGCCCCTTCTCAGACGTCCCCCCCGCCTTCCAAGGAGCCCGCCCCCCTGGCCCTGCCCGCCCCTTGAGCAGAGCACCGCGGCGGAGAGGCCTCGGCCTTCGAAGGGGGCGGGGCCCCCGCCGGGCCGCCCGGGGCCGCAGAAGGACGGCTCGGCACGAAGAGCCTGAGGACGGGGCCGAAAGCTCTGGGTGGTGCAGGTTCCGGCCGCTGGGCGGGATTCCTCGCCGGGCCCCCCGAGGGCCGCACAAGGACGACTCGGGCTGGGGAGCTCGGCCTCTGAGTCAGAGGAGCGGGGGGGGCCTCCCCGGGCTCCCTAGGGGCCGCCGCACCAGGACGGCTCGGACTGAAGAGCTGGTCCCGGGGACGGGGTCGATATCTCCGTGGCTTCGCGCGGTAAACAAATGACGTCCTCGAGGGGCGAGCGACAGACGCACGACGGATGCCCGGGCGCAGGCCCTGGGAGCCGCGAGCGCGCGCACGCGCGCGCGCGAGGAGAGGCCTCTGGGGGCAGATGGCTTGAGCAATCAGGTCGAGTTCAGTCCGAGTTCAGTCTCCCAGGGCCCTCTTGGGGCCCTCGTGGCCCGTCTCGGGCGCCGTCGTGGACGCCGTCTTGGAGATCCTGGGAGCCCCCCTCGGTCTCTTGGGCCGCCTTCGACGCTGGTAAGATCGGCAAAGCGAAGGTGCTGAACGCGCTCGATTCTCCTGAAGAGTATGACGATCCTTGCCTCGTGAAGCATTATTGGGCGTCATGTTGGGCATAATTGGGGCGTTTGGGGGGCCTGCTGGGCGGTTTTTGAACAATCTTGGGCCGTCTGTGGCAGGTCGCGGGGAGGCTCCTGCTGCACGGTGGCCGCCGCGATCGGCAGGGTGCCGGTGCAGTGCATGCAAGCCTTGCCGCACTGCCAGCACGTCGCGCCCTTCGAGCTCCTCAACTTCCACTCCGCCTGTTCGCGCAGGGAGGCAGAGGAGGAGGAGGAGGAGGAGGAGGAGGAGGAGGAGGAGGAGGAGGAGGAGGAGGAGGAGGAGGAGGAGAGGAGAGGAGAGGAGAGAAGAGGAGAGGAGAGGAGAGGAGAGGGAGAGGAGAGGAGAGGAGAGGAGAGGAGAGGAGGAGAGAGAGGAGAGGAGAGGAGAGGAGAGAGGAGAGGAGAGGAGAGGAGAGAGGAGAGGAGAGGAGAGGAGAGGAGAGAGAGGAGAGGAGAGGAGAGGAGAGGAGGAGAGAGGAGAGAGAGGAGAGGAGAGAGGAGAGGAGAGGAGAGGAGAGGAGAGGAGAGAGGAAGAGAGGAGAGGAGAGGAGAGAGGAGAGGAGAGGAGAGGAGAGGAGAGGAGAGAGGAGGAGAGAGAGGAGAGGAGAGGAGAGGAGAGGAGAGGAGAGAGGAGAGAGGAGAGGAGAGAGGAGAGAGGAGAGAGAGGAGAGGAGAGGAGAGAGGAGAGGAGAGGGGAGGGGAGAGGAGAAGAGCGGAGAGGAGAGGAGAGGAGAGGAGAGGAGAGAAGAGGAGAGGAGAGAAGAGGAGAGGAGAGAAGGGGAGAGGAGAGAAGAGGAGAGGAGAGGAAAGGAGAGGAGAGGAGAGGAGAGGAGGAGGAGAGAAGAGGAGAGAGGAAGAGAGGAAAGGAAAGGAGATAGGAGGAGATAGGAGGAGAGAAAAGAAGAGAAAATAAAAGAAGAGGAAAGAAGAGCAGAGAAGGGAAGAGAAGAGAAGAAACCAGGGGGAAGATATGAGAATATAGGAGAAGAGATGAGAAGGGAAGATATCAGAAGAGAAGAGAAGAGAAGAGAAATAAAAAGATAAGAAGGGATGAACAAAGGAGAGAAGAGAAGAGGAGAGAAGAGAAGAGGAAAGAAAAGAAGAGAAGAGAAGAGAAGAGACGAGAAGAGAACGTAATATGAGCGAAGGAAACAGGAACTAGGGGAAGAGAAAAAAAAATAAAATACATAAGATGTGAAGGGATGTAGTGGAGTTGTAATAGATGAGATGAGATGAGTTGAAGTGAAATGAAATGGAATGGTATGATACGATATGGGAAATATCGAAGTGATATGAGATGAGACGAGACGATATGAGATGAGATGAGGTGAGATGAGATGAGACGAGATGGGAAGACAAGAGAATAGAAACGATGATGACACAATAGAAGAGAAGGTAAGAGATGAAAATATACGTTAATATAACCAACGAGAAGAGAAGAGAATACAAGATAAGTGAAGAGCTGAGCAAACGGGCCACGGACAGATCAAATCCGTCTCGAAATTCGGACCACAACGGTTCCCGGAAGAGGTCCTGGTGTCGGTTTTTGGTGAGGCGGAAAAAGAGGAGTAACACTGCCACCAGAAGAGGTCAGAGAAGGTCGGATGGAGAAAAACGTGGAGGAAGGAGGAGGAAGAGGAGGAGGAAGAGGAACTATACTTGCGGGGGTTGGACGACAGCATGAGACATGCCGAACTTGCTTTATTCACAGATGCGCTCGCGCCAGCGCATCCAGCCAAACGGCAACCCGGCATCCCATTCGAGTCGGGATTGCGTGGGCGATCGAAAAGCTCTGGCGGAGCAGAGAATCGAGAAAGAGAAACGCCAGAAGTGTCCAACCCCCGCGCACTTCCCCAATCCGTACAGGATACTGAGCTGCCACATAGGGGCGCACGCGCGGGCGCGGCGGGATGCGTGCTCACCGACTGTTCTCAGCGGGCACGCTCGTGCTCTAAAGAACGGCACACAGCAGCTCGCCTGAGTAGGTGTGGGGCATGCTGCCGCGCGTCGTGTCTGCCTAGGTGGGGGCCGCGCGTTGCGGTCGGAGGCCCCTAAAACTGGTTGACGAGACCTTGGACTGGCAGGTTGGAGCGGGGAAAAAAAGGACTGAGGTTTTCCCTTGACCGGGCGCAGCAGACGTTGTCCTGCGCCTCGCTTCGCCGCTCCGCTCAGTCCACGTCACCCCCACCCGTCGTCACCGCAGGCGAGCGTGAGCTTGCCATGCTTCGTCATCACGTGTCCTGGGCGGCTCGAGTCAACGGCGGTGCTGTCAGCGACGGGTTCCTCTGTGGCGGATTCCTCCGCGGTGGGATCCTCCGCGGCGTCCGCAGCGTGCGCGATGTCCTCCTCGCTGGCGGCGGCGGACTTGTCGTCGCTCCCCTCGCTGGCGTCGGCAACGACGGCGGCCTTGTCCGCCTTCGCCCTGGAAGCTGCCGCCCGTTCCACGTCCCGCGCGCTCTGGGTTTTGAGGCCGCCGCGGCAGGTGCCCTCGTGGGTCTCTGCGAGGCCGCGGGCTCGCCCGTGGAAGCCTCCGCCTACGTTGTCCTCTTCGGCTTGCGATTGCCCCCCTAGTGGTCCTTGCCACCCTTCGCGTGCTGCTGGACGCACTGCTCCTGGCCACGGCTGCCTGGAAACCAGGCTCTGGCGCGCCGTGCCCAGGCGGTGACCCTGGGGGGTAAAGGCGGCTTGCCCGCCAGCTCTGGCCAGGACGGCCTGCTCTTCAGCTCAGGTGAGCGCGAGCGGCGCTGTGGGCGATGCTCGGCAGCCTGGGCGCCCAGGGCGAGCATCGGGCCCGCGTGCGTGCCAGGCCAGGTCAACCCAGCCATGAGCCGCCAGTGGCGGCGGCGCGCGACAGGGCACTCCCTGCCGAGGGGTGCCCGCCCACTGCGTCGCCAGGCGCTTGGCCACCAGCATCGCTGACAGTGCCACCAGCTTGCCTGCCATCGTGGACACCGCGACGGGGTCAACGCGCTACACTCATCATTCAGAACCCCTGCCTCCTGCCCGAGTGCGACGCGCATCTCGAGGCCTGGACAGCCTTCCGAGAACAACATCAACCTGGCGATGTCCTGGGGGAGCTGCGTGGACACGTGGTGCAAGGTGCGCAAGTAGCGGTCAACGAAGGCTGCGTTGTGCAACTCGCTCGTCATGCGCGTCCTCGCCGCGGTCTCCTTCGCAATGTCCTCCGCCCTCTTCCGGCCCTCGTCGGAGTACACGACCGGGCCCTCGACCACCTGCGGCACTGGTGAACGCGACGTGGGCGTCGGCTGCAGGCGGGGTTGCGCTGGCGATGACGATGGGCGAGGGGCGCTGCCGCGTCCGCGCATGGCGGCGGCGGGGCTGCGCAACCGAGAAGTGCGGCGGTGGCGGCGCGCAGCGGGAGACTTGTCGTCCTCGCGGCTGCGGCGGCAGAGCACGCCAGCGAGGGCTGGACTCCCCTGAGTCCGTCGTCGCGGCGGTGACTGCGGCGGCAATGGAGCGCGATGCTTTGGCCCGGCGGCCAGAGGAGGCATCGTGGGAGGCATCCGCGGTGGGCGAACCCTAGTGCCAGCCCTGACGGGGCGGCAGCCTTGCTGGGAGCGCCCCTGACGAGCGCTCGACCGCTGCGCCGTGGAGGAAGGCGGGTGCAGCTCGCCCCCGAGGAGGATGGAGTGGGTTGCCGCTCGGCTGCAGCGGCCTTCTCCCTCGGCATGGTCGCGCACGTTGCCCTCCGGGGCGCGAGCGCGGACCTCGCGGATGGTCGGGCGGCGCCCCCCGCGCGCGCGCAGGCGCCCAGCGCCGCGCGGGCGGCCCGCAAGCGGGGCCGCTGGCACAGGCCAGCGCACGCGCGACCGGCGCCGCGCGCGGCCCGCGGACTGAACATGCAAACGGACGCGGATGTTGCACACGTATTCGCACCTACGCGGCCGCACATGTTTCACTGCGTCCTGCTGCTCATACCTCTGCACCTGCCATTGCACATTCTATCATTTCCACATCGCGCAGGCCGTGCCACATCCCCCAGCCAACTCACGCGATAAAGACACAACGAGCGCGTCGATCCTGACCAACACGAGATGAGACACGGGACTGCCAACGGAGAGATGAGGAATGGGCAACATATTGGGACAGGCCAGACTGGAGCACGGCGGTCACACTGGTCACTGCTGGTTGTCTCCCTCCCTGTGCTTGCGCTCATGACCAAATGATACAGTGAGCTTGGCCGCAGTTTTGAGGGTGACCGCGCGTGGAAGGCGGTCTCGCCTGCGGCGCCCGCTGGAGGCTGCGTGGAAAACTGCAACCTCGATGCCGCGGGTTTCCACCCAGCTCGAAACCGACAGCTGGCCGCAGACCTCCGAAAGCTTCGTGGACGCTGCAAGCGGAAGGGGAAAGATGAAGGGGCACAGGGACACATCAATAAATAGACACAAATCCCAGGACTCCATACAGTTGCCGATATGTTCCAGATTCTCGCCCTCCACCAACTTCCCAGATGCTTCCACCATTCCTGGGGATCGAGAATGATGCGTGTCTATGTGTATGTTCTTTCCTGAAAAGTAACCCTCCCAGTCCAGGACGCCCCGACTCCGCTTCCCGCCGCAGCTGCATCCCCTCTCGCACGGGCTGAGCGTCAGGAGCAGCGCAGACGGTCAGGGAGGGAGGGAGAGAATCCTTTTGATCTCCCAGCCCCATCCTCCGACAGCGGCGACGACGCCCTCCGTCTCCAGCTCCTCCTCCTCCTCCTCCTCCACCTCCCCCTCCTCCCCCACCTCCTCATCCTACCTCCTCCTCCTCCTCCTCCTCCTCCTCCTCCTCCTCCTCCTCCTCCTCCTCCTCCTCCTCCTCCTCCTCCCCCTCCTCCTCCCACCCTCTCCCCCATCCTCCTCCTTCTCCTCCTCCTCCTCCTCATCATCCACCTCCTCCTCCTCCTCATCCTTCGGCGCCCTTCGGCGCATCATGAAGCATCCCGCACCGACAGCGCAACATGCCACACATAAAGGGAGGGGGGCTGCGGCGCGCCTGCTGGGTAGCCGCTGGAGCTGCTGACGAAGAAGCGGCAGCGCGACACGACGCGCCCCAGCAGGCGGCAGCAGCGAAACTCACAAACCAGAGAGTGAGATACTGCGGCCGAACTCTCGGCCTGTGCTTGGGTCGATGCCGCCACGGAGTTTCTTCAAACTGGTGGCGGCGTCGCGATTACGTGGCCTCTCGAGACACTTCCCCACAAGGCACTGGGAACGTGAGGCCCCGAAGGCTCCGCACCGAGCACACCAAACAATACGCCCCCACCCCCCCACCCCCCTCCCAGGAACGAACGATGGGTCGGGTGGCCGCCCTCGCAACCCTGGGGATGCCACGGCGCGGATTCTTGCAAATACCTGCCCTATTGCCTGTCTCTCCGCAGCGGGTGCACTGATGCCTACCTTTTTTTGTCAGCGCGGGTCAGTTGGTGGCCGAGGGCATCTGGCACCAGCTCAAGGTGGTTCGGCGGACGCTTCAACTTCGCTCGGACCTTCTCAACATCAGGGAGGCCGAGCTTGGAGAGATGTCTCATCGTCTCGTGGATGAGGCACACGCCAGCCTGGACCAGGGAAGCCTGCACGGCCATCTGCCGTCGGGTCTCAGGGTTGTGGGGCTGCAGCTCAGCTCCTAGCCTCGCGAGGCGACCCGCCTCTCGATTTCCAGCCCAAGCCCAGTACAGAACGCCCCGATCAACCGCCTGCTCCCGAGACAGGTGGCTCTTGCTTTTGCTCACACGGATGTTGCGCAGCCCCACATCCCTAGCCCTAGCGAAAATGTCACACCAAATCTCGCTCAAGGCCGCATTGGTGAGGTCCTGCTCGGGGCCCAGGCCCCACACGTCGTGGACCATCTGGCAGTCCGTCATAAATTCGATTTCACGCACACCCAGCTGCCTAGGAGCCGTGAGGAACGAGTAAACCTCGCCCCCACCCGCCCATTGGAGCGGGTGGGGGAGGTGCCCATATATGGATCCAGCTATATCCCCCCCGACGTCGACTGCGACAGCAGCCCACCCCGCCCTAGCGAAGAGGTCATGGTCAGGGTCCACCGCGGACCCAGCGAGACACACCATCCCCGTGTCAAAGGTGCCCGAGGGGGGGGTGGACCATCCACCAGATGAACCCTGGGTCCACACGCGGGGTGGGCCAGTTCCACTCGGGGCCGGGGAAAAAGGCTCGGGTCGCGCCAGGGTCCTCGTCGCCTCTGGAATGGCCGAGGGCGAGGAGGTCGGGGAGGTCGAGGTTTTCACGGATCGCTCGGCTGCCGTCGCAGCCAAAAAAACCTATGCTTCGGGGTGTCAGCTGCAGCGCCGCACCACTTACAGAGAGGGCACGGGACGCGGCGTCCAACATACAAGCACTGCTGCGTCGCATAGCCTCCAGCGATCACTCCTGAGACCATCGCAGCTTTTAAGCCACGGCCCGCAGCTCGAAGCTTCTGAAGTTTCTGAACGATCGGCCCCAGGAGGGGCCGAGCGGGAAGGCCTTCAACCTTGTCGGCCATGGATCTGACAAGATGCCGCTGGGTGTCGTGTTCGATGATGACTTTGAGCGTTATCCTGCCAACCGCCCCTGGATCGATCGGGATTCCTCGAGCCGCGATCCAATCCCGATACCCCCGAATCGCCTAGCCGAGGCGACGGAGAGCGCAGAGCACCGCGCCCGCTGGCCCAGCGACGTACCCCCACCCAAACCCAGGAGAGTTGAGGAGGGCATCCAAACTCTTTTTCATCTGGGCGGGCGGGGCCCAGCCTCCATGCAAGGCCAGGCACCACATCAGAAGGGGGGCGGTGTTAGCCGCAAAGGTCGGGTCAGATTTCGGGTTTCCCCCTAACTGAAACTCCACCGTACGCGACCGACCTTTGGGAAAACTGGAAATGGCTTGCCCAAGCATGGAACGGACCTGGCGAAGTCTAGCATCCGCGATGCCCACAACAGCACTGCCGTACATGATCGCGGGCACGCCTCCCGTCTTGACGACTCTAGAGGCTCCGCGGAAAGAAGACCTCAGCCCACGGAAACGTCTGACGCCGGGCTGGATGGAACTAAGCCTTTTCCTTTGGACCCCCGAGCTCCGCCGTCGTTTTTTGATGGGAAAATCGACACCCAGGTCCCGAGTCGCCCTCAAAAGCTTAAACCCCCATCCTTTGATCCTCTTCGTCACCTCTCTGCCCACCTCCCCGTCGGTGGCCATGACCACCACCTTGTCTCTGGAGATGGCCAGGTGGAGCCCCAGAAGCTGGGAGAGGAGATAACTGGCGGCTGCTCTGGGCCGTTGCCCGAGGTGTGAAATAGCTCCTGCCGCGAACAAAGTGATGTCATCCACCACGTCAAACACGCGCGCTCGGCCAGTGGATCACCACGGCAACGAGGGGGGTGAGCAAGATGAGTTTCATCGAACTGGTCGCGAAGGCACAGCCTGCTATGATCCCCTGCCCCGCGTGGATGATGCCTGAAAAAGATCTGCCCCATCTGGAGCAGCTTGGGGGCCTGGCACCTATAAAGTAACAGTCTCAGTCGCACCAGGGGGGAACCCGTGCCTGATAGCGGCATGCACCAGGAGGATGTGCAACACTTGTTCGTAGGCCTTCGTGAGGCCCACAAGGACCGCAGCCGTGCCGATTCCGACCAGCGTCCCATACTCGGTGGCTTGCGCTTGCTCCCAGACCGCTCACTCGCAGCTCTTCCCCGCAGAACCGCAATGGCAATTTCGCAGCTGTCGGCCCTCCCAGGCCACAGCCTCACGCCGCGCGACTTTGCCAAAAGCCCTACAGATGCCAGGCAAGAGCCCGATGGGCCTAAAACCACCGTCAGGTTTGGGAAGAAGGGCCGTGAACATGAGGGCAAGCTGGACTGGGATGCGCCCCAGGGACTCGCACCAGGCCCAGATCGCGCACAGGCTCTCCAGCGCTTCGTCACAGACCAAGGACAGATCACGCGGGTGAATCGAATCTGCCCCGAGCGCCGTGCGCTTCTTGAAACAGGCAGCTGCCTTACGCACTTCACTGGCGGTGCGACGGGCGGGCACGGCAGCGCAGGCATCCCCCTGGCTGCCGGGCAGCTGAACCTGGTGGTCCAGAAAAGGAAGGGCCGCAGGAAAATGTGACGCCCCAGGGGGAGCCTGCCACACTTCTTCCCGAACTTCTTGCATCTGCCCCATCAGGGCTCCAGGGCCAGGAGGGGGGGGTCCAGGTTTGCTTTTAACTGGCTGCCAGCCAATGGGGGCCTCACTGTATTTGTGGGCCGCCCCTCCACCATTGCTAACGGCCTCCTGGACCCATTCCCTCCACCTGGCTCCTCGGACCGACTTGAACTGGTGCTCAAGCATGTCGGCCGTGCTCACAGCTTCGGCCTTGAGGTCATTCAAATCCTGGCCAGCAGCACTTCGTGGAACAGCGGCTTCCAGCTCAACCAGTCCACGTCGTTCCTCAGGCTTGGAGGTCCTCGCACGATTTTGTCTATGATCCGAGACGACTCAGGCCCCCCAAGTGTCTTCCTTGGCTCCCAGGTGGCGCAACTCGCGAAGGAGGATGCTGATCTTCCTCCACCCCCGAGACCGCGGACAACCAATGGGATAAGCACCCCCCGACGTCATGAGAGCGGGAACCTGCTTAAGCTTCTTCTGCTTGCCTCGGCCACGGTACCTTGCATCGCCTTGAACCTGGTACACCGACGCAATTGCAAACTCAAGCTTGTCGAGAAACCTGCCAAAACACTGATCGAGATCAGCCGAAGGCCCCCCGCGCTCGGCCCAGGACAGCTCCGCGCCGTAGCTTGGGGGGCCGACTCTTAGTCCCAGCCGGACCTCCCTGGGAAAGGGGAGGGGTCGAGGCAAGACCCAAACCTTGTCGAGCCTGGGGCTTCCTTTCAGGGTGACTCCAATCGGCCAATGAGGGCTGGCGGCGGCATCGTCGCTGCGACCGATGTCAGTCAAGGTCGGCGCCAACGCAGCCGAGCAAACAAAAGTCAATCGTCTTCCAGCGCTTGGCCACCGAGCGACAAGTGGACACCGAGGGCGCGACGATCTGACCCCCGAGCCTCTCGACCCACCCAGCTTCTCTGAGGGCTGGGGGCTCGCAAGTCCAGACACCCCCCAGGATGAAGGGTAACCCAAGCCCGCACAGCACTTCCCCGGGCGCCCTAAGAGGCGACACCCATCTTCCCCGATGGGGGGCCCCCTGGGGAAGGTACACACTGCCCAGGAAAAAGCCTCCTGGCACGAAGGCGTTGCGCACCTGTGGGGGGCTGGGAGGGCTCTGCGCTGGGGGGGGGCCCGATTCCAATATGATTTCTCACCGCGATTCCGACCCCGCTAGACAGTCCTCCAGCGTCCGTCACGATGGACGGGCGCAGGCAGGCCATCCAACCGTTCTTCCTGAGGGAGGCCTCCGTCTCTGCCCTGCCGGCGTCCTTGAGCGCGAGCTCTTGGAGGCAGACGATCGACGCACTGGTCTCGGCTTCCAGATATTGCTTCAGGGACCCGAGCGAGGTACCGTTGCACGTCTCGAGACGGAGCGAGCTGCACTTGCCCTCCTTCTTCGCCGCAGGGGGCTCGGAAGGGGCATCAGGCTGGAAAATGGCAGAGAGAACAGGCAGGGCAGAGCGAGCGCTCGATTCGCAAACAGGCCAGGTCTCGGGGTCGCTGCTGCCCGAGACCTCTGGAACGTCGTGGCCGAGCTCAGCCTGCTGCAAAACGGAAAATCTATTGCGGAGCCGTTCCCTGCACCTGGCGGCGAGGGAAGCGGCCTCGATGCCCACCTCCTCAGGCCCAGGGACCGTTTCAAAAACCATGGACCGAGACAGAACAGCAGCACGCAGCTCGCGGCATGCCTCGTGCCCACCGTACATCTCCTCCTCGTTCCTCAGCTCTGCTTCCTGGCCGAGCCCCCAGGCAGAGTGCACCCTAGCCTCCTCTGCGCCGCCCGCGGGACGGCGTGAGTCTGGCGGTGGCGGCTGCAGCCTGGGGGGTGGTCGCAGGAAGTGAGTGCTGAGGCGCCATGCTCAGCAGCCACTGCGAAGTCGCCACCTGAGACGTCGCCCCCGTCATCGAACTTGTGGATGTAGCCGTCTTCGTTGCAAGTGTTGACGCCCCCCCGTCGATATCCTCGAAGTCCAGTCCGTCGAACTCCGTCGTGACCCACGGGGGGGGTCATTCCTTAGTCCCTTCAGTTGCCGAGGCAGCTGTTGCGGCACCAGCTCCCCATTGTTCACCAAGCGCACGCTGAGTACGCACCCGCACATTTGAAGGCGCGAAACCAACTTGCTTCTTCCCCTGACACTTGCCACTAGCTCCAGGCGGACCTTCGGGCTTGGCGGCTGCCGCGGCTGCGTCGCCGCACCTGCTGCTCCTTGCGACGGCAGGAAGGCGTTGCTGTGGTTGGCATCCTTTTCCCCCTTGTCACTGGCACTGACTCCGCCTCCGCCGACAGCTGGTTTTGCTGGCTCGGGCTCCTCAACTCGGACTCGTTTGCGTGCCAGTCGACCCACATGTGCCAGGTGTTCAGCTTTGAGACTCTCGACCTTCTCCATCGCGCCCTGAAACAAATCTTTGGTTGCCACTTGCATTTGCTGTCGCAGCTGCTCTTTCCTCGACTGTATCTCACGCTGGTCATCAGGGGTGAGCTCGATTTCCTCGCCGGCCTGGAAGAATCCCTCGAAGTCGATGAGGCTGACCACGTCCTTGTGCCCAGCCAACACGTCCTCCAGCTTGACCTTTGCCGCTTCAGGCTGACTGCCGCCGTCAGCCTCCTTGGCCACCGTGGACGCCAGCTCCGACACAATCGCTGCATATTACGCATGAGTTGCTTGCAGAGTGGGCTCCAGAACTCGAACACACTTGGACTGAATGAAGACCCACTGCTGGTACTGCTCCAGTTTCTCAACCTCCGTGGAAAGCTGCCCCTCGAGTTGCTGGATCCTGTCGTGCACCCGCTGGGCACGCTCCTGCACCGAAAGCTCGGGCTCCTTCCGCATCGCCTCGAGCTGACCACGGTACTTCGCTGCGGTGACCGAGCCCCCCATCTTCTCTGCCATGGCAACGACACTCTCGACCTCGTCGACTGCGGGCCCGCCTGAGGCCACCTTCCCGCTGGCGTTGACTGACGGAACGAGTGGTGGGACGGCGGGGCCTCCTCCTTGGGCAGAGAGTGCGCGGCGCGCTGCGCCACGCGAGGTGCGCCGATCGCCACTGCCACCGCCAGGCTGAAGAAGAGCCAGAGTCGACATGTCCGTAGGAGCCTCCGTCCGCCACTCGTGGCAGTGCTTGCAATACCCCTGCGTGCCGATGTTCTTCTTGCATCCGCAGTGTGCACATGCCCATCGCTTGCCAGCCTGCTGCTGGTTTCCGTGGGTTCCACTGTCATTGCGGGTCCTGGAAGGCTGGCGGCGCGGGGGTGCACGATCTCGTCCGTCAAGAACTCCTCCTTTACGGCTTCGACCTGAGCCTTTGTCTCCCGCCCCGCTCTTACTACCTTTCCAGCCGCCTTCCTCCCGCTATGCACGACCGTCGTGCCGCCACGGCCAGTCGGCCCGATCGCCCATCGCGGCAGAGGAAGAATGGTTGCACACGTCTTCAAGTGCCGCCCTACGGCGGAACACCAACGGCACACGGATATGGAAATATGGAAGGATGAAAACGGAGGCCCCTGTCCTGGGGCATCTCCAGGGCCTCGAGAGCAATGGTCGCTGGACCAGGTCTCGAGCGCGCGGTGGCGACTTGAGCCAAAATGGCTACGGACCCTCCTCCTCCTCCTCCTCCTCCTCCTCCTCCTCCTCCTCCTCCTCCTCCTCCTCCTCCTCCTCCTCCTCCTCCTCCTCCTCCTCCCCTCCCCTCCCTCCCAGGAGGGAGGGGAGGAGGGGAGGCGGAGAAGGACAAGGAGCACGGGAGGCGGAGAAGGGACGACGAGAAGGACAGGGCGGGCCGGGAGGACGAGGAGCGGGAACCGGACCTCACAGGTGCCCCGAGGACAGGCCTCCGACCGCCCCCAGGGCCCGAAACACGGGCCCCCAGAGGCCGGGACTGCAGACAGAGCCCGGCCGTCGTGGCTGCTCGGCCATGACGCTGGAGGGCACGCTGACTGCAATGGGGGCCAGTCCGCAGGAGACCTTCCACGAGAAACCCAACGCTGAGACCCCAGGACGTCCATTGATTTTTGGTGTGGGAACGTCACGCTTTCCATTTCAAAACCATCGAAACCCAAGAAACCCAGGGCACCCTGGAGGCAGCTAGGGTGTTTCTTGGCATGGGTCTCCACTGTACCTACCAGGCCACCCCAACCTAACCCGAAGACCCGAATAATTTCGGGTTGGGGAGGTACAGTTTCCACACGTGTTGTTCAATGTTCCCCGACCCCCGACCACTGGAAATGGACGGCAACTCGGGGCCTTCGGGTTGGGCTGAGGCAGTTTGGTGGGCGGTGACATGCTGCGCCCCAGGAACAGAAGCCTGCACGAACAGGAGCGGCGAAAGGAAACGGGCGTTACGCGAGATGGCACAGCGACCTCACGCGGCGGCTTACGCAGGCCGCCAGCCCGGCACGCCACATCGTTTAGACAAAGGCGCTCGCGACCTTACGCGGACAGGTTACGCGCCGATGCCAGCGCAGTCGAACCCGCTTTTTGTTGGCGTCGCTCACACGAACTTTCGGAGGTCCGCGTGGCATTCCGACAGCTTGTGCTCATTTTATTTTTTTTCAGGGCTCCCTCTTGGTCTGTAAGATATCCCGGTGCCTCGACTGAGGTACACCGGCGGATTTTGTTCTTCGACGAGTCAAGAAGTCACGGTGGGCGGGCGCATAATTTGTTGAGGATGTCTCACGCGAAACGCTGGTGCTTCAAATGCTGGTCGATGAATCACAGGGTGCGGGCCCCGGTGCGGGCCACTGCTTGGTCGAAGAAGTGCGCCCAGCGGGATATCTAGCATAGAGTCGTCGGCCTCTTCGCGCGCAAAAAAACGTGCGCGGAGGGGGTTATCTAACATGCGTCTGGCGCCCGTTCACTTGGCACGTGTTTTCAAGTGCCCAGGCCACCCAGGGAAATTTCTAGCGTGAGGTGTTGAGCTTCCCACGCGTAAAAATGGATGCGAGGAGGGGTGTCTAACATGCGTCTGGCGCCTGTGCATTTGGCACGTGCTCCGCGTGTCGAGGCCCCCCGGAGGAATATCTAACATGTGGTCGTCGGCCTCGTAGCACGTAATAACACGTTTGCAGGGGGGAAGCGAGACGCTTGTTTCTTTCAATTGGTTGAGGATGTCTCAGGCGAAACGCTTGTTTTGCAGAGTTTGAGGATGTCACGAGCGAAACGCTTGTGTTGCAGAACATGTTGAGGATGTCTCGAGCGAAACGCTTGTTTTTACGTGTCCAGGCCTCCCAGGGGGAATATCTAACATGAGGTCGTCGGACTTTTCCCATTCCCCAGAAAAGCTCGGACAGTGTATCTAACATTCGTCTGGCGCCTGTACCTTTGGCACGTGATTTCACGTGTCCAGGCCACCCAGGGGGGGATATCTAACATGAGGTTGTCGGGCTTCCCACGCGAAACGATTCATGCTCGGAGGGGGCATCTAATATGCATCTGCCGCCGGTGTCTTGGCACATTTGTTCCACGTGTCCAGGCCACCCAGGGGGGAATATCAAACATGTGGCCGTCGGGCTCCCCACACGTGAAAATACGCGCGCGAAGGAGATACCTAACATGCGCCTGGCGCCTGTGCCTTTTGAGACGCGCTTTCTCGTGCCCATGCCACACATGGTGATATTTAACAAGTGGCCGTCGGGTTCGCCACAGAGCGGGACAAGCGTGGAAACAAGTGGGCTCCTAACTCCCAAGGGCGGGACAAGCGTGAAAACACTTGGGTTCCCAACTCCCAACGCTCCCGAACGGGGCAAGCGTGAAAACACATGGGTTTCTAACGGGAAAACGCATGGGTTCCTAACGCCCCAGAGCGTGTCCAGGTCGCCCAGGCGGATCTCTACAGTGAGGATGTGTTGAGACTGTCTCGAGCGAAACGTGTGCTTTCACGGGTCCAGGTCGCCCAGGCGGATCTCTTGGTGCAGTTGTCGCGTCGCGGTCCGTCAAATATCGATACGTTCCGTGTCATTTCGGATTCGCTCCCGTTTGATCCGTCCCGCTTCGGAACTGAATCGGATCTTGAGCTCGAGCTGGCTGAGCTTCCCGCACGCGTTGACAGTAAACAGCTGGAGCTATGCGTTCAGACATCTCGAGATTAAGATCCGAATAACGTCGGTCAACATCATAACGCCGAGGACGGCTTGAGGAGGATGGGAGTACGAGGCGGAGGAGGAGGAGGAGGAGGAGGAGGAGCAGGAGCAGAAGAAGGAGGAGCAAAAGGGCCCTTGGGGGGGAGGCCGTGGGGGGGGCTCTGGCGCTCAGGCAGCTCGAGCTTAAGATCCAAACCGGCTAGGGTCGGCTTGAGGAGGATCAGAAGCACGAGGAGGGGGAGCAGGAGGAGGAGGAGGAGGAGCAAGAGGGCCCTTGGGGGGAGGGGCCTTGCGGCGTGTCGCCTGACACGTCCCGTGGGCATCCCGTGGCACGCCCCTTGGCACGTTCCCTGGCATGTCCCCTGGCGTTTCTCCCTTGGCACGCCCCCATGGCGAAGTCCACTGCCAGGTCCCCAGGCGCGTCCAGTGGCGCGTCCCTCGGCACGTCCCCTGGCTCGTCTCTGAGGCGCTCCTTGGCCAGTCCTCTGGCGCTTCCCTCACCCCGTGGTTTCAGATGAGCCGACACGTATTCGGCTCCTCCAAATCTCGGATCGTCTTTCCTCGATTCGATGTGGGTCTGGTTGGCCCACGTCCGGGTTCGTAGTGTCAGTTCGTCCTGTGTCAGTTCGTCGCGTCTCGGTTCCCCGCGTTCGGTCCGTCCATCATCGGTGCATTTCGCCTCGGCTCGGATTCGCCTCCTCTTAGTTCGTGCCGTGCCAGAACAGAATCGGATCTTGAGCTCGAATTGGTTGAGCGCCCCGCGCGGTTCGACTGCGACCAGCTCTCGGCGAGCTATGGGTTCAGGCAGCAGTTGAAGCTTAAGATCCATATCAGTTCGGTCAGGACTCGGATGCCAAGGACGACTGAACCCAGAACGCAATAGAGCACAGCTGAACTTAACACGGCATGATACACGTCAAATCAGCAACGCACAGCACAGCATAACCCCTGGCACGGAGCATTACAATGGATACGCTCAGCATTGCAATTGCCCGTCGCCCATTCAAGTGTTTTGGAAATGCTTATGTGCCTCACATGCTGATTCCTCAAAAACATCGCTTGCACTTCGAATTTCCCACTTGTCTTCTAAGGAATTGGGCCTGGCTGGCGGTCTGGCGGCTATGCTGTCGCCGTCGCTGCCCGTCGCCGCCCGTCGTCTGGGCATGGCTGGCGGTCTGGCGGCTATGTTGTCACCGTCGCTCGCCGCCCCGTCGCCGCCTCGGCGCCGCCCGTCGTCTCGGCCTTGCTGGCGGTCTGGCAGCAATGTTGTTGCCGTCGCCGCCCCGTCGCCGCCTCGTCGCCGCCCGTCGCCTGGAACAAAGATTGCACCACCTAGATCGCACAACACTGATTGCACAACATGTATTGCACCGTTCTGTAAAAAATTAAGATATACCCCCCTCCCCCCCCCCAAGGTCAACGGTTCACGCTTTCGTATTGCAATTTGCCTACGATCCTGCCCCATCGTCCATCCTAAATATAAAATCCGACCATCCCAGCCCAACCAGTATCTACCCCCTCGCCACCCGCTGCAAAAACATCAGGCGCGCAAACTCATTTTTTCAAAAATAATCAGACTGCGGGAACCCTTTTGCAACAAAAATAATGAAACGAAGTTGACGTGCGCGCTCGCCGAAGTCCGCCCACTATTGTAGATTTAGCATGGGTATACACCTATATATATATATATATACATATCCATATACATATACAGATGCATACACATACATATGTATGTGTGTATACGAGTGTGTGATCATTCCTTTAAAGGACAGAATAGAGAAAACAACAACAACAACAACAACTAAAACCAAAACAACAAAAAACGTGCACTGGGGTCCTTGCGAATTCTTAAGACGACCGTTGGTTGTTCAACATGTTCATGGAATTCTGCCAAGCGGGCCTCTTGCGCCGCATGCCGAAATCATTCGAACGCCCTTGCGCGCGTGCTTGCAGGGGGGGGCACGATCCGTGTCAAATAACACCATGTGGCCACCTCGCGCGTCGGCCGCGCTGGCATGTCAAACTCTTTCCAGAACCTTCATCATCGACGCGGGGACGCCGTCATCGTCGTCGGCGTGATCACCATCGGCGCCGTCACTGGCCGTGCCGTCGTCGTCGTCAACATCGTCACCAGCATCGCTACTATCATCATCGCGTCTACCGTCGTCGACGTTGCCATAATACCGCGCCCGCCCAAGTCGCCGATTCGCACTGAAGTGCCCGTTGGGAAGTGCCCAGCGGCCAGCGCCACCGCCGCGCGCGTGCATACGCGGGCTGGCGCAGCCGCACATATGCACCAGCCAGCACCAAGCACTCATCGCATTCGACGCCGCATGGGTTTTGCAAGCCAAGTTGCGGGTGGGTGGGTGGGATGTTGGCAAGAGCACGGAATGGAATAACTCTTTTGCTAAAATCAATTGCATCACGTCGATTGCACCGCATATGTTGCGCTACGTAGATGGTTCCTCAGCGATTGCACCAGAAGTTGTGCACCCCTAGTATTGCACGACAGGAACTTTACTACATAGGTTGCACACCATTTGTTGCACAACATGAACTCTCCTATTCGCGAAATGAATTAGATTCGACCCTCCTTGGATTATCCGACCCCCTATTCGCATTGCAATGTACGTACGATCCTGCCCCATCGTCCATCCTGAAAATGAATTCGTACCATCCCAAAGAAACTGGCCTCGACAACCCCCCCGTCATCCACTGACAAAAAGTACAATGCGCGCACACTCGGTTATCACAAATTCCCAAATTTCAATCACCCCTTGCACAAAACTGGGGCGATGTGCACACGCGCGCGTCGTCCCGCGCGCATGGCGAAAGCAGTCAATAATCTGGGCGTTGCCAAGATTGCATACTAAAGTGTCGAAAAAACGTCAAGAGAAAAAAAAAATGGTTTCGCAACACGGATTTCCCAACAAACAAACAAACAAACAAACAAATTAACCAAAACTTGCGCGCGCTGAAAGCATCCCAGATTGACCCCAACATCATCATGACATGCTACAACACTGGCTTCGCGCGCGCATCGAAATCGTTCGAACGCCCTTGCGCGCGTGCTGCCGCGAGAACCCGTTGCAAGCAGTAGAACGAAGTGCACGCGCGCGCGTCGTCGCGCGCACATGCCGAAATCCGTCAAAAACCTGTTCTGGTTTCGCACGGATGTCAAAACCGAGCGCCCCGTAACCGTATAAGAACACATGGCTTCGCAACACCATTTTTCAAACAAACAAAAAACTGCGCTCGCGCATTGGAGAATCCTTACGAAAAAATGTTTTAACCTGTTCATGGAAAGTTGCCAAGCAGGCCCTCGTGCCGCATGCCGAAATCATTCGCACGCCTTGCGCGCGCTGGGGGGGGGGGGGGGGGGGGGGGGGGGGGGGGCGATCCGTGTTAAATAACACCATGCGGGCCACTCTCGCGCGTCGGCCGCGCGGGCATGTCGCATTCCGACCAAAACCTTCATCACCGATGCGAAGACGCCACCATCGTCGCGGGCGTGATCAGTATCGGCGCCGTCACTGGCCGTGCCGTCGTCGTCGTCAACATCGTCACCAGCATCGCTACTATCATCATCGCGTCTACCGTCGTCGACGTTGCCATAATACCGCGCCCGCCCAAGTCGCCGACTCGCACTGAAGTGCCCGTTGGGATGTACCCAGCGGTCAGCGCAACCGCGGCCGCGTCGGTCGCGCCAAACTAGCTGGCCGCTGCGCGCGCGAGCATGCGCGGGCTGGCGCGGCCGCAGAGATGCACCAGCCAGCGCCAAGCACCCATCGCAATCGCACGCCGCATTGGTTTTGTAAACCAAGTTGCGGGTGGGTGGGTGGGATGATTGCGCGAACAATGGAGTTGACAACTCACTGCGAACATAAATTAGTTCTCTTTTTAAAAAAGAGAATCAACTCTACCCCCCCCCGGCGTTATCCGTACGCCTTTCGGGTATGTAATCATATACGATTATGACCACATGTCCATCCTAAATATGAATTCGCACGATCCCCGAGGGGCCGGTATCGCTCCCCCTAAGGTTCCCTTGTAAAAAACAATACGCGGGGCCTTTCAACATAAAATTTGCTTCGCGAATCCCCTGCAAAAAAGGAAACGAAATGCACACGCGCGCGTCGTCGCGCGCATGCCGAAATCCTTCAAAACCCTTCGGTGCTGGAAGGATTTCGCAATCGAGCTTCCCCAAAAAATACAAAAACACAAGGTTTCGCAACACTGATTTGCTAAAAAAGCTCACGCGCGAGCTCTTGCGAAATCTCAAGAAAAACCATCGGTTTTTCATGAATTTCACAAAATGCACTCAAACGGGATTCGCGCGAACGCAAGTCGAAATCTGTCGAACGCCCTTGCGCGTGTGCCGTCGCGAGAATCCTGTGCAAAAAACGGGACGAAGTGCAGACGCGCGCGTCGTCGCGCGCGTATGCCGAAATCCTTCAAAACCCATCGTTTCCGGAAGGATTCCCATGTGTCCAAAAAACCTACAACAAAAACACAAGGTTTCGCAACACGGATTTTCAACAAAAGCGTGCGCGCGCGCTCTTGCGTCGTCGTCGTCGTCGTCGCCGTCCTCCCTCCTCCCGCGTCGTCGTCGTCGTCGTCGCCTACGTCGTCCTCAATCTTTCCTCGTGTTTGTCGTCGTCGTCCTCTTTGGCGTCGTGGTCGTTTCCGCCGTCGTTGTTGCCGTGGTCGTCCTTCGTCCTCCTCCCTCGTCGTCGTCGTCGTCCGTCGTCGGCGTCTGGTCGTCGTCCCTCCTATTTCGTCGGCGTCGTCGTCGTCGTCGTCATCTTCCCTCCTCCCTCGTCGTTGTCGTCGTCGGCGTCGCCGTCCTTCCTCCTTCTTCGTCGTTCGCGTCGTCGCCGTCCTCCCTCCTCCGTTGTCGTTGTCGTCGTTGTCGTCGTTGTCGCCGTCGTCGTCCTCCCTCCTCCCTCGTCGTCGTCTTCGTTGGCGACGTCGTCGTCGTCTTCGTCGTCGTCGGCGTTGGCGTCGTCGTCGTCTTCGTCCTCGTCGACGTCGGCGTCGTCGTCGCCGCCGTCGTCGTCGTCGTCGTCGTCGTCGGCGTCGTTGACGTCGTCGTCGTCGCCGTCGGTGTTGTCGTTGTCGTCGTCGTCGGCGTCGTCGGCGTCGTCGTCGGCGTCGTCGTCATCGTCGTTGTCATTGTCGTCGAAGTCGTGGGATTCGTCGTCGGTGTCGTCGTAGTCGGCGTCGGCGTCGTCGTAGTCGTCGTCGTCGTCGTTGACGCTGTCGTCGTCGGCGTTGGTGTCGCTGCCAAGTGGAATTTGGTACCTACCGTCACGGTCTTAAGAGGTCTTGCGACCAATTTGCGGGTGGGGGGGTGGGATGTTTGCACGAGCAGTGGGGAGGACAGCTTCAAGACAGGCAAAGTGATTTCTCCTTTCTAAAGAAAGAATAGACTCTACCCCCCCCCCGGCGTTATCACCCCCCCCCGCGTCCGATGTAAATCACATATGATTCGGACCACATGTCCATCCTAAGTATGAAGTCGCAATGTCCCAGGCCAACCCGGTTTCCCCCCCTGAGGTTCCCTCGATAAAAACGGAACGCGGGGACAGTTTTTGTTCTAACATAAGACTTTGTCACGAACGCCTTTCAAAAAAAGGACGAGCATGCCGAAACCCTTCAAAAACCTTCGGTGCCGGAAGGATTTCGCAATAGAGCTTCCAAAAAAAAACATACAAAACACAGGATTTCGCAACACTGATTTGCTAAAAAAGCTTCCGCGCGAGCTTCTGCGAAGTCTTAAGAAAACCATAGGTTTTTCAAGAATTTCGCAAAATGCACTCAAACGGGATTCGCGCGCGCGCATGTCGAAGTCTGTCGAACGCCCTTGCGCGTGTGCCGTCGCGAGAATCCTCTGCAATAAATACGACAAAATGCAGACGCGCGCGTCGTCGCGCGCGTATGCCGAAAGTCTTGAAAACCCATCGGTTTCGGAAGGATTTCAAAATCGTGTGTCCCAAAAACCTACAAAAACACAAGGTTTCGCAACACGGATTCTCAACAAAACCGTGCGCGCGCGCTCTTGCGTCGTCGTCGTCGTCGTCGCCGTCCTCCCTCCTCCCGCGTCGTCGTCGTCGTCGCCTACGTCGTCCTTTGTTTTTCCTTCTGTTCGTCGTTGTCGTCCTCTTTGGCGTCGTGGTCGTTTCCGTCGTCGTTGTCGCCGTGGCCGTCGTTCCTCCTCCTTCCTCGTCGTCGTCGTCGTCCGTCGTCGGCGTCTGGTCGTCGTCCCTCCTATTTCGTCGCCGTCGTCGTCGTCATCGTTGTCGTCGTCGTCGTCTTCCCTCCTCCCTCGTCGTTGTCGTCGTCGGCGTCGCCGTCCTTCCTCCTTCTTCGTCGTTCGCGTCGTCGCCGTCCTCCCTCCTCCGTTGTCGTTGTCGTCGTTGTCGTCGTTGTCGCCGTCGTCGTCCTGCCTCCTCCCTCGTCGTCGTCTTCGTTGGCGACGTCGTCGTCGTCTTCGTCGTCGTCGGCGTCGGCGTCGTCGTCTTCGTCGTCGTCGATGTCCGCGTCGTCGTCGTCGCCGCCGTCGTCGACGAAATCCAGCACCCAGCACTCATCGCAATCGCTCCACCATGGGTTTTGCAAATCAACTTGCGGGTGGGTGGGTGGGATGATTGCGCGAGCAGTGGAGTTGACAACTTCAAGTTCGGCAAGTGGGTTTCTTACACAACATAGATTGCACCACACAGATTGCAGCACCTACATTGGCTGTTCCACCTATATTGCACCACATATATGTTCCTGGCTTTCAAAAAAAAAATGAATCATACCCCCCTCGGAGTTATCAGCACACTGTTTCGCATTGCCATTTACATGAAATCCCGCCCCATCGCCCATCCAAAACATGAACTCATACCATCCCAGCCCAACCGGTATCGACCCCAAACCATCCTCTGCAAAAACTTGTTTGCGCGCACACTCGTTCATCACAAACCATCAGTTTCAAAGAATCCCTAGCAAGGGAAAAAAGCAACGAAGTGCACACACGTGCGTCGTCACGCGCGCATGCCGGAATCCTTCAACAACCTTGGGTTTCGTAGGCATTTCAAAATCGAGTATTTTAAAAAATGTGTAAGAACGAGAACACATGTGGGTTCGCAACGCGGATTTCCAAAAGAAGCTTGCGCGTGCGCTCTCGTGAACCCTTTGGTTGTTCCATTTCTTTGTAAATATACACACACATAGATAGACCTGTCTTTACATATACATATATATATATACATACACATATACACATAATATCAATCCACATACAAAAAAAAACAGTTACACACAATGCTACAAAACGGGCTTCGCGCGTGCGCGTGTCGAAACCGTTCGAGCACCCTTGCGCCGTGCTGTCGCGAGAACCCTTTGCAAGCAGTAGAACGAAGTGCACGCGCGCGCGTCGTCGCGCGCGCATGCCGAAATTCATCAAAAATCTGGGTCCCGTGAGAATTTCACAACGGAGTAGCCCGAAACTTTTTTGAAAATCGAATTTCGTAACACGAACTTCCAGCAAAAAACTGCGCTCGCATTCACGCGAACTCGTAAGCAAACCGTAAACTGTTCAACAGGTCCATGGAATTCTGCCAAACGGGCAACTCGCGCCGCAAGCCGAAATCATTCGCACGCCTTTTGCGCGCGTGCTGGGGGGCACGATCCGTGTCAAATAACATCACGCGGCCACTCTCGCGCGTCGACCGCGCGCGCACGTCGAACTCTTTCCAAAACCTTCATCATCGACGCAGGGACGCCGCCATCGTCGTCGGCGTGATCACCATCGGCGCCGTCACTGGCCGTGCCGCCATCGCTGTCAACATCGTCACCAACATCGCTACTATTATCGCCGTGTCGACCGTTGTCGACGTTGCCATGATACCGCGCCCGCCCAAGCCGCCGACTCGCACTGAAATGCCCACTGGGCAGTGCCCAGCGGTCAGCGCCACCGCGGCCGCGTCGGTCGCGCCAAAATAACTGGCCGCTGCGCGCGCAAGTGCATGCAGGGGATGGCGCGGCCGCAGAGGTGCACCACCCAACACCAACCACTCATGGCAATCGCCACCGCTCGAGTTTTGCGAGACAAGTTGAGGGTGGGTTGGTGGGATGACTGCGCGAGCAATGGAGTTAACAACTGCGACTTCCACAAGTGAATTGCACCACAGAGCTCGCTGCACATACTTTGCACAGCATGGATTGCTAGAAACACACTGTTTGGGGTCCACGCTGGCTAACATATTATTTTCAGGGTCCACGACCACGACCACGACCACGACGACGACGACGACGACCACCACGATCTTGACGACGACGGCAACGACCACCACCACCACCACCACGACCACCGCCAAAACGGCGACGACGACCACCACCACCACGGCGACGACGACGGCGGCGACGGCGGCGGCTGCGGGCGCGCCGTCTGATGGCCCCGCCCTGCCGGCCCGGCCCGCCTCGAGACCCCGGAGTCGCTCGAGCTCTGCCAGGTCCTCGGGGCTGACCTTGGGCTCCTTCTGGGGCGAGGCGCCGCCGGAAGGAGGGGGTGCCTCCAGCAACGCCCCTTCGGGCGCCTTCGGACGCAGACCTCCGACAATGAATTTTGCCGATCCCAACAAAGCTGTTTCTCAACATCGGCCTCGGAGGCCCGGTCTCGGGCCCTACAAGCCTCGTCAAAAATCAATTGAAACGCCGTTCCAAATCGAAGCGCCCGATAGTTCGGGCACTTGTCAGAAAACGTGCTCGTCAATGCTGCGAGGGCACTGCCGAATGTCGGACACCCCTGCGTGTGGGCCAGACGCCTCATGCCAGCATTGAAGTAGCGCTGACCGCGCGAGCGCCGAAAACAAAAACCGTCAATTCATTGTTGAAGAATCTTGTAGGACCTTGGACTATCAAAAATGGATCAGGGGCGGAAAACTAGCCCGAGGGAAGCGGGCGGGACCCCTGGGGCCGCGAGTTGACAAATCAGATCGGCGGACGTCAATCAAGGTGTTCAGAAGCGTTCGGCTGATTTTGAAGCCTTCCAGCGCTTCCCCGACTTGCGGAGGCTTTCGGGCGTTGTCGGAGGAAGTTCCCCAGAAGGCCCCCCCAGAGACGACCGGGCCCCGAAGGCAAGGTGGCGGCATGATCCGCAGGCCAGAGTAGATAGCACATCTTGAATGCAATACGACATGGGAACCTCAAAGTTGTTAAGCCTCTGGCAGGAAAGCAACGTTTCTCCCTCTCTCTCTTTCTCTCTCTCTCTCTCTCTCTCTCTCTCTCTCTAGCTCTCTCTCTCTCTATATATATGTGTCTCTCTTTCTCTCCCTCTCTCTCTCGCTCTCTGAACCTTCGGCTTGCCCCAGAGGTTGTCCTGAGTATGAGTCTGTAGTTACGCATCGAAAATGTCTTCTTCGCCGACCCCCAAAGTTATTCATCATCCCGCAATACATCTGATGGAGCCAGGCCCTTGATCAGAGCTGAACATATTATCCACTACGACTTGAGGATGCAGGGGTGGGACTGGAAATCGAGCCCGCGGAAACGATCTTGAATCCAGCATTCGGCACTCTAGGTCCAGAAAGAGAAGGCTTTCTCTGGAACCCTGAATTCACTTCTGCACAAAGAATCCTGACTGGGCGGGACTTGCTCATGTACAACCGTGGCTACCTCGAGCCATACTGGCTGCTCAACTACATGTCGGTTGATCGGCGTATGAGTATAGATGGTCGCTTGCCTCAGTCATGATGCCACTGAGAAGAGACCACACGCATGAGTAAGGCACAAGTGCAAAACATGTGTACGGCCCAGCACCAGATGTGAAACAACAACTACAATAACCTGGCATTCAATTGGCGATTCTCGCTGGGAGTGGCCAGTGGGTTCCTTCTCTCGATCCGCCATGGCTCCGCGGGCAAGCCTGTCCTTCGCCCCCGAAGCACCACGTTCTACAGCCGCGTCGAACTGCGTAGAACTCCCCTGGAGCAGCACCACCACCCGCCGACAGCCCACGCCGTCCAAACACCACCACGCCGTGAAACCAGAGCTCTCTGCCCAAACCACGCGCCTGGTCCCTTGAGCCAGATCGACCCGCCAAGGCCCCAGAGCCCCCAAAAAGGGCAGAAACGTGCGCTGCCATTGCTTCGCTGCGATGTCGGGGCCCCCATCGCAGCGAAGATCCGCTCAAAAGCGGCCCCTGGACCCCTCCCAGGCGAGCCGCGCCAACCCGTGGCGACGAGGGGGGCTCTCGAAGGCCCATGGCTTCCGAAACGCCATCGGATCTGCTGTTGGTTGCGGAAGGGGGGGAAGGACAGGAAACACGCGAAGCACCAGCCAACGTCCACAGCACGAGGACTCCCAAGTCGGGCTGTGGGCTGCCGAATGCACGCAACCGCGCGTAGCCCGCCGGGCCCAAGACGGAAACCCTGCAGGAGGACGAGGAGGAGGAGGAGGAGGAGGAGGAGGAGGAGGAGGAGGAGGGGGCGAAGCAGGAGGAGGAGGACGAGGAGGAGGAGGACGAGGAGGAGGAGGACGAGGAGGAGGCTCGCCCATCGAGATCGAAGAGCACGCGAACGACATCGAAAGACTGCCCCCAAACACCCTGCCCCTGGTGCCCCGTCCTCCTCCAGCACGCCGGACGGCTCTTTGCTCCTGGCCCCCGCCGAGGCCCAGGCGGCGGGCGGGGCGGGAAGAGGGGGCCGGAACCTCCAAAGCATGGTCCCCCATACCGCCAAAAAAAGTGTGAACATGTGTATTTATATAGGTAATACCGCGAACAACGAAGTGTGTAAAAAGGCAAATGTGCAAATACGATTAAGCCGACACTGGGTCATTTGTACACTAAGCATGTACTCTCAGTGTGTAATGCAAAGCATGCAAAGCAGTGGAATTAGGCCATTTGTAGGTGTTGAACGATGATTGCTCTATGCGTGAGTAAGTACGTGTATGTATATATACACGTACGTATATATATATATATATATGTGTGTGTGCGTACACATACATACACACACACAGATACACCTACGCACAGACCTATGTACATACGCCGTTAGATATTTACGAAGAAACAGATACACATACCTAATCCGACTTTCATGATCGAAAGGGGTGCTGATTTGGGGAGTCTTGTTTGGGCTGTCTTGGAGGAGTCTGCGGATCTGGGCAGAAGGCCGCCCTTGCATGGCTTGTCTGGGGGGGTCTACAACTGCTCGTCTGGAAAGTTTGTGATTCCCCCCCTTGACTATGACCGTCAGAGTATACACACACACTCGCACACACACACACACACACATACATACATATATATATATGTATATACATTTACACGTTTCTTTTGCGGTCGTGGCATCGCGCGCGGTGACAAGGCGGAGCAAGCCGAGCAAGCAGCGCGGAACTAACGCGCACGGTTGGGCCCTCAGGCGCGGGACCGCTTGGGTCAACCGCTAAAAAGCCACCCGGGCGTGAGTGGCGAGCGAGAAAATTGAGACAGCGTCCAAAGACAAAGACAGCAATTCGACCGACCAACTGGCAGCGGCAAGACCGCGGGAAAGAGCGCACGATCATCATCATCATCAACAACATCGCCATCATCATCGTCATCATCATTATCACCATCATTACCAACCTCATCAGCAGCATCATCTCCACCATCATCATCATCATCATCATCATCATCATCATCATCATCAGCATCAGCATCAGCATCAGCATCATCATCATCATTTGCATCATCATCAGCATCATCATTATCATTATCCACACCCGCCTTTTCCTGCGCTCACCCTGCCTTCTGGCCGCCTGGGTCCGCAGTGCTAGGGTGCGGCGTCGAGGTCGCCGCCTCGGCGCCCTCGCTGCCTCCTCTCTCCTCGGCCATCGGCCTCCTCCTCCTCCTGCTCCTCCTCCATTCCTTTTCCTCATAAATAACTTCTCCCTGTCGCACCCCGAGGCCAGTTTTCAGGGCGGACCAGGCGTTTCGCCTGAGACTTCCTCACCACTTACGACCCTGAAGCTTAAAGATTGGCAACAGCTTCACAGACGGAGGGCGGTTGGTTTTCAAAATGTGGCTCTCGCCTTAGCGCCGCGCACATTCGTTCTAAGAAATTGCAAGAGCTCCACGGATGGAGGATAACCCGTTTTAATAATGTGGTTCTCGCCGTAGCGCCGCGCACATTCATTTTCAACATTTGCAAACGCTTCACGGATTGAGGATAAACCGTTTTCAAAATGTGGCTCGCCCCTTAGCGCCGCGCACATTCGCTCGAAAAAACTACAAGAGCTTCACGGCTTGAGGGCGGTTCCTTTTCAAGACGTGGCTCCCGCCTTAGCGCCGCGCACATTCGTCCCTAAACTTTGCCAGAGTTTCACTGTTTCCCACGATCAAAATACCAGAAATGGTGTTTTGGACGGATTCTAGATTTTGCGGGTGCAACAGTCACGTTGGTTCGCAGTGTTGACATCCCAAGAATTGCGTTCTGGTACGGTCCAAGATCGTCAAGACGCAACAGTCAGGTTGATCCGTGGCGGTGGAATCTCGAAGACAATGTTTTTGGCATGCTTCCAGGTCTTCAAACCGTTGTCTTCCAACGAGGCAGATCCCTCAATGGAAATGAACCGTTGTAGGGGCCTATGAAGAGGGAGCTTGGAGGGAGGGTGTATTCCAACATCGTTGATGGCTCTTGGGTTTGCACTGGTCCTCCTCCTCCTCCTGCTCCTCCTCCACCTCCTCCTCCTCGTCCTCCTGCTTCTCCTCCTCCTCCTCCTCGTCCTCCTCCTGCTCCGCCTCCTCCTCCTCTTCCTCCTCCTCCTCCTCCTCCGCCTCCTCAATGGTATCCGCCCTCAGGCCGGCCGCCTCCGCCAAGGGGCCTCACCAGCATACTGCCAGAGAATTGGAGCCCGCCAAGGCGCCACACCGGCGAGGGTCCCGAGAGGCCGACAACGGCAAAACACCTGCCTCCGTGATTGTTGCCCCCCACCTCCCCAGACACGCGAAGCCTTGGCTTTCACATCGCTAGCAGTTCGAGCTCGGCTGCCGGAGGCTCGTCGTCGTCGTCGTCGGCGGCGTCGGCGTCGGCGTCGGCGTCGTCGTCGTCGGCGTCGTCGTCGTTGGTTTCGGGGGCAGGAACATCTCCAGGGCTGGTCTGTGCTGGCCTCTTGGCCTCCACGCCTCGCGGCCTCCTGGCCTCGCTTGGGCCTTTGGGCCTCGCCGTGCGCTCTCGTCTCAGGGCGCGCCCTTTGCGGTTGTGCTGGGTCGGCGCTCCTGCCAGACTGGGCTGACCCTTGGAGAATTCCAGTCCAATAGCCGCGCAAATAGCCGCGGCGGGGATGCGGCCAGGAGCTGTTCTCGGGGGGGGCCCGCGCCGTGCCGTGGGAGCGAGCCACGGCGTCGGGGGGGGCCAGCGAAAACGGGTGCAGGGCCGGGCGGGGCACCCTGCCGAGAAGGCCACCCTCTCCAAACATGTGCGGTGGGGCATCGATCATGCGAGGCCGGTCTTCCGCTCGCCCAACGGTGGCGCGGGAGCGCCAGCCCATCACCGTGGTGGGGCGTGCCCGCAGAGGTCTTCCTAGACGTGGTTCCTGAGAGTCCTGACCCCTTTCCTTCGGGCAAGTCTCGCATCCCGAGCCGCTCTGTGACTGCCCTGGAGCCCAGCGAAGGTCCCCAGGGGCACGGCGCGAGCATGTCCCCGCCGCTGCCCCGCGCGCGGTCCTTCCAGCCGTCCTGAGGGCGGCCTGCGTGGACGCGAGCTGCCCCTTCAGCTGCGCCACCTCGGCCTGCGGGTCGGTTGGGGGCCGGCCAGGTCCAGGGGCGAAAACTCCAGGGTCGAGGCAACAGAGCAGCGGGATCGACTGGAACTGTTGGACGCGCTGCTCCGAGGGGGGCCAATCATGGGCGCGGAGGCATGAACGCCAACCGAAAATACATCGCAGAAGCAAACCACTCACAGGAGGTCGTTGTGGAGCTGAGCTGAGCCACCGTCCTCGGCCACCTGCAAGGGGCATCTAGCTCCGCAGGCCGTGGTCCATCGCGAAGCGGCGCAGGGGGTTCATCCCCCTTCATCCGAGAACACGGGGAGGAGGGGGAGGAGGGGGAAAGGGAGAGTCTGGTGCAACCTGTGGCTCAACCTCTAGTGCAACAGATGGTCGCTGCAGTTCAGTGCATCTTGGTGGGGTGGACTTTGCATCGTAGTGCAGACTTCCGGGTTCATTGCGGGAGGATAACTTGTAGTCAAGATCCTGTCTCGGGATGCAGAGCATCGGGCAGACGACACTGCGGAAGAAACGGGCCAACGAGTCAAGGATGCAAGGATATCCTTGTTGAAGAACTCCAATCGCAAGCACTGTTTTAACTAGGGGACCACGGTGGGCGGAGGGCCACAAGGTGCGGCCAAAGGTGCGGGAACGACAGCTTTTTAGAAAGGGGCCGCGGGTGGTAAGCGAAGGGCTGGGAGCCAGGACCAAAGATGGCGACAAGTGTAGGAGTACTAAGAGGACTGTTGCATTACGAGGCTGACAAAGTGCATCCGCCACCGTGCCCCCTGTCACGTTGAGGCGTGACAGACTGCTGAGTGCCAAGTGCTGGCAGGGTTTCTGCCAAGGCCTCTGGTCACACAGCGTTGTGTGCACCGCCCCATTTTCCCCCCCCCCCCGAGGCTCCCAAGGCCGCCCTGACGCCTCTCTGAGGCCTGCGAAGCCGGTCCGCGGCTTCCAAGACGGCCCAGGAAGCCAACCGAGGCTGCCAAAAAAATGGTTCAACATTGCCTCCAGAGACAACCAGAGAGACACCACAGGGTCCCCAAGAGGCCTCGAAGAAATCAAAGAAGAGGCCAGGAGGCTTTGCAGGAAGAGAGACACCACTCACAAGCCTGAGGACCTTCGTCTGTTTGTTGGCGAAGTGTTATGGGTCTTGCGGCTCAAGGTGCTTCCAAGAGGGCGTCGGAGGAGCCAAATGGGGAACAGAAGAGCCCAATGAGGCCCTCCAGACATCACCTACAATGCGACTCAGGACAGCTCCAAGAGGGCTCCGAATTGGCCCACAAGGGACCCTGGACATCCTAAGAGAACCCCAAGACGCTCCCAAAAGCAGGCTCAAGAGACCCCCCAGGCGGCCGAACGCGGCCCAAGACGGCCCCAAGAGAGCCCAAGAGTGCCCCACCACGCGAGCCCAATACAGCCCCAAAACGGCCCAGCTCCCCATGAGAGCCCTGAAGGAAAAGAAACGGGAGGTGCCACATGTTGGTGACGATGCTGATGATGAACATGCTAGTTGGTGGCGATGGTTAAAATCAGAATGATACAGTGGTGGTGCGGATGACGACTGTGGTGGTGATGGTGATGGTGATGGAAATGTTATTGATGGTGACGGTGACGATGACGATGACAATGACGATGACGACGATGATGATGATGGTGGTTATGGTTATGATGCTGATGATGATGATTATGATTATGATTATGATGATGATGCTGATGATGATGATAATGCTGATGCTGATGCTGGTGCTGATGATGATGATGATGATGAATATGATTATGATGATGATGCTGCTGCTGATGATGACGATGATGATGATAATGATGATAATAATAATAATAATAATGATAATAATAATGATAATAAATAATAATAATAATCCATAATAATAATAATGATGATGATGATGATGATGATGATGATGATGATGATGGCGACGGTGATGGCGATGACGACGATGGTGACGACGGTGGTGGTGATGATGCTGGTGATGATACCAATGATGGTGGTAATGATGTTGAAGAAAACGAAGAAGAAGAAGAAGAAGAAGAAGAAAGTGATGATGACCAGGCTCTGCTTGAAGTGGGGTCGGGGAGCGGCGCTCTCAATCCGCCTGCACCCTTCACGCACACCCCGTGGGACCCACAGACCCCCGGGGACAGGGGAGGCCCTCGGGCGTCCCCCCAAGGCCAGCGACGAGGGAGGCCCTAAGACGCCGAACGGGCGATCGGTCGCTACGGCCCCTGCCGTCGGAAACCAGCAGGACCCGCGGCGGCCGACCTCTCCTCTACGCCAGCCGAAAGGCCAGGCGTAGCGCTGGAACACCCAAATCCCACGGACGAGCCGCCGACGGCCCCCACAGGGCCGTCGGCCGAGCTTTCCGGGCCGCGTCCAACAGGCCTGCCAGCCAGCACACCAGCCTCGAAGGAACAGGGCACGTGCACCACGCTCACTGCTGCTGGCAATCCACGTGGCCTGGCAGCAGCCCCGAAGCGGCGGCCTCGGGCGACCCCGCGCTCACGCCCACCTCTGGGGGGCCTGCACGGCTGGCTTCCCCCGACTGCGGACTCGGCGCGTTGTCCAGGAGGCCTCGCATCATCTCGCTCATAATGCTGGTCGCGGGTCCCGCCGCCCCAACCAGACTGGACGCAGGGTCCTGGCACAACGCCAGCACAGGCCGTTTGTCTGCTCGCACCCTCGGGGCCTGGCACCGCGCGGTCCTCGCCTCCACGGGCGGGCCATCCGGCAGCTGCCGCCAAGGGGGTGGCCTAAGGATCCGAAAGTCACACCCTGCCGCCGCCGCGGCGGGCGGCGGGTCAGCCGCGGCGGTCGGCGGGTGGATCGCGCTGGGCGGCGGGTCGGCCGCGGCGGTCGGCGGGTCAGCGGCTGGCCGACGCGCAACCGCCTGCTGAGCAATTGCGAGCCGCGCCGTCTTGGCCGCCCTGCTCGGCCGCTGGCGCAGCGGCCGCGGCGGGGTGGACCTGCCGCCTTCGCGCCGACGCGCGCGGCCCCCGACGCACACGGCGGCGGCGATCACGGCCAGGGGATGGCCCAGGCTTCCCGCCCAGGCGGCAGGCCGCGCTCCAGGAGGGCCTCGGGCGGGTCCTCCATGGCCTCGGCTTCCTTGGCAGCCAGGGCCAACTCCAAGCGCAGAGAGGCCTCGAAGGCCACGTCCCAAAACGGCGGCCAAAGGTCGACGTGGAAGACGGAGCCCTCCAGCGCGCCCAGCTCCCGCCCGTCGAGGGCGTCCCGCGCGGCCGCTGCCATGCGCGGCTCCGCAAGCTGCACGATGGCGTCGGTGCTGTTGGGGCCCGCAGTCACCGAGCGGACGTCCCCGAACCTTCCGAAGACCTTCGCCATGTCGGCCTCGGTGAGCTCGCACGCGAACTCGGGGCCCTCGACGCGGACGGTGAGAGAGGCAGGGGGGGCCCTCGTCCAGCAGCTCGCACGCCAAGGCCATTGCGACCCCGCTGCCGAGAGTAAGGATGAGCTTGAGGCCCAGGCGCCGCGACCAGGATGGTCGGCGCCTCGGCCACAGCAGGCGGCACCCGGGCATGACGAGTACATCCCGCAGGTCCATGAGCAGTTGCCTGCGCACGGACGCCGACGAGTCCCAGGGGGAGGCCCACGAGCTCCATGCCGCCGAGCACCAGGCCCAGGATGACCTCCAGCTCCTTGATGGGCAACACCACGGTGCCAACCTCCAGGATGCAGGACGGCTCCACGCAGAGCTCCACGGCCAAGCCCACGATGCCGTCGAGCTCGGCCGCGACGGCAGTGGCCTAAGGGCCCCAGGCGGAGGCCCACGGGCTCCATGCCGTCGAGCACCAGGTCCACGATGGCCGCCAGCTCCATGATGGGCGGTGCCGCGACGCCGCACTCCAGCAAGCGGGAGGACTCCACACAGAGCTCCGCGCCATGCCCACGCAGAGCTCCGCGGCCATGCCCACGCCGCGACAGGGTCGACGCAAGTTGGGTCCCCGAACTCCAGCGCCATGGCGGGCTGCAGCGCCAGACCCACGATGACCGCCAGCGCCATGACTGGCGGCACCACGATGCGGAAGTCCAGCCCCGTGCCGTGCCCCACAGTGCGATGACCAGCACGAGCTCCGCGATGAGCCCCGTAGCCGTGGTCACCAGCGCCACCTCTGTTCCAGCACCGGTGGCTGCGCCCGCCGCCCGTGGGCCGCCGCTGGCCTCGTCCCCCTCCAGCACGGGGGTGCCCGCCGCGAGGGACAGCTCCGCGGTGGTGTCCACGGGGGGCGGCGCCTCGGCGGCCTCCGCGACCGTGGGGCTCCAGGGCGGCCTGCACGCTGCGATCCTTGCCCCGCAGGTCCTCCTCGAAGATCTCCACCACCGTCGCGAGCTCCGCGCTCGTGAGGCCGTGCAGGATGTCCGCCGCCTCGCCGCGGGCCGACTCCTTCGGGTCGCGCGGCCACGCCGTCCCGAAGCTGGCTGCCGAGTCCTGCAGGCCACGCCCAGCGCGGTGGCTTCGAACGCCCTGGCCCCGCTGCTGAGCGGCATACGGGCCACCACGATTCGCCTGGCATGACCCCGCTGCTTAACGGCGTCCGGGCCACCACCACCACCACAACCACCATCATCAGTATCATCCACCACCACCACCACCACCACCATCATCATCATCATCATCATCACCACCACCACCACCACCACCACCACCACCACCACCACCATCATCATCATCATCATCATCATCATCATCATCATCATCATCATCATCATCATCATCATCGTCATCAGCATCGTCATCATCATAAGCAGCAGCAGCAGTAGCATCATCAGCATAGTCAACAGCATCATCAGCACCACCATCATCATCAGCATCATCATCATCAACATCATCATCATCATCGTCATCATCATCATCATCAGCATCATCATCAGCATCATCATCAGCATCATCATCCTCATCATCAGCATCCTCATCAGCAGCAGCATCATCCTCGTCATCATTAGCAGCAGCACTGTCAGCATCATCATCATCATCGTCAACATCGTCAGCATCATCATCAGCATCATCATCAGCATCAGCAGCATCATGATCATGACCATCATCATCAACAACATAATCATCATAATCATCAGCATCATCCTTATAATCGTCAGCATCATCATGACGATCATCATCATCATCAGCAGCAGCATAAGCATCATCATCATCATCGTCATACTCCTCATCACCATCATCATCGTCATCAGCATCGTCAGCATCAGCATCGACATCGTCATAAATTCATCATCAGCAGCATCATCAGCATCATCAACATCATCAACACCATCATCCTCATCATCATCATCATCATCATCATCATCATCATCATCATCATCCACAGCATCATCAGCATCCTCATCATCATCATCATCATCATCACCACCAACAGCATCAT
Source organism: Prorocentrum cordatum (assembly GCA_963575745.1). Lineage (NCBI taxonomy): Eukaryota > Dinophyceae > Prorocentrales > Prorocentraceae > Prorocentrum > Prorocentrum cordatum. The sequence goes on along the minus strand of CAUYUJ010022304.1, from coordinate 622,849 downwards.
CAACATCATCAACACCATCCTCATCATCATCATCGTCATCGTCATCGTCATCGTCATCATCATCATCATCCTCAGCATCATCATCACATTATCATCATCGTCAGTATCGTCATCATCGTCATCATCAGCATCATCATGGGCCACATCATCATTATCATCATCATCAGCATCATCATCATCATCATCATCATCGTCAGATACATCATGATCATCGTCATCGTCATCGTCATCATCATCATCATCATCATCATCATTCGTCATCGTCATTATCATCGTTATCATCATCCTCATACTCAGAATCGTCAGCAACACCATCGGCAGCATCAACTTCACCATCATCAGCGTCATCAGCAGCAGCAGCCGCATCAGCATCATCATCACCGTCAGCAGATACAGCATCATCAGCAGCATCATCATCAGCATCATCATCATCATCATCGCCATCATCCTCCTCACCATCATCATCTTCATCAGCAGAAGCATCACCAGCATCATCAGCAGCATCATCATGCTCAGCATCGTCGTCATCATCAGCATCGCCTTCGGTGTTCGATGCGTCGCCACACAGAGTGCTGCGCTGGCACGGCGGCGGGACCTGCCGCAGGCGCCTGGATGACCCGGCGAGGCGTGCGCGAGCGGAGACCAGGCTGGAGAGCAGGTCGCGACTCGCGGAACATCGGGGAGAAGGGCAGACTACCAGAAGGCCCCCAAGAGGCCCCCTGGACCCCCTCAAGAAGCCACCGAGGTGCCCCCAGAAGGCCCCAGGAGGCTCCAGAAATGCCCTCGCGAGCACTGCGGCAACTGCCAACGATCTTACAAACATTGGCCAGCGGAATGGGCGAAGCGATCCGTCGTCCCACGCGGCATTCAACGAAGGCGCCGAGAGAGAGAACGCCGAGACAGGCGCGGTGGCGAGGGCACAGCAGCGCACGAGGCAGACAGGGCGCGGAAAGAGGACCCCTGACGTTGAGGGGCAAGGATGGGGAGGGACTGGCCAAAGGGAGGGGGGATGTGCATCGCCCTGGAATCGGCGATACATCGCCGATAGATCGGCGATAGGCCTCCGATGGTGAATCCGCACCTTCCCGGGCAGGTTGGGGCTCTCGGGCCCCTGTTGGCGATCAATGGGCGATTTGGATGCATCCCCCCTGTGCGTATCCACCCCCATCGTTGCCCCTGAGACGTTCTGACGCCATGGCTTCTCACGACACATGCCCCCGGACCCCTCGACCCCACCCCCAGGACCAATGTTTCCTCCCGGGCTGTTGCCTGCGCCCCCGGGCCCGCAGCGGGTCCAACCAGTGGCTTGGACTCCAGAAGTGACCGGCCGCGGCGCCGCCGCGGCGGTGTGTTTCCCGCGACGCCACAGCCCTGGAGGATCCCGTCGAAACACCTGCCCAACGGGACCTGTCCTCGGCCCGAAGTTCGAGATGGATCCGGCCGTTGCAACGAGGGCGCTCCGAGAGGCCTGTGAAGGCCCCGAGACGTCCGATGAGAGCCTCGACCCTCGGAACCTCCGCCGTCCTCGATCCTCGGCCCAGGGGCGGCACACAAGCGGCGCGACGAGGGGCCCACCAGCAGCTTGCCGTTCTTCTGCCGGAGGTCCTCGAGCTCCTCCCCTCCCGGGCGCCGAACGCCCCTGCAGGTTTTCCGCGGCGCCCCCCTCGCCGAGGCACCCTTGGCAAGGCCGAAGAGGCGGGAGCCGGCCGAGCAGAGGCAGGAGCCGCCCCCCCGACCCCCGACGTCGTGATTCTTGTTCCTGGCGTCGACCCCCCGAGATCTGGACCCCTTCCTCGGGGGCGGCGAGGGGGGCGTCCAAGAGGGGGGGGGCGCAAATCATGGCCGGCGGCGTGTGCGCGGCCCAGGGGGGGGGGTCCAGGGAGGTAATGACATGAGAAGAGGCGCCATGAAATCTGAGGAATGTCATGGTCCCCGCCATGATGTCCACCCCCTCCCCAGTCATCACCCCCCTCTTTGCATCCCCCGACACCCCCGGGACCGGTTTTTCCTACTGATTCGTTTGTGGACGGTCCCGGGGCCCGGTGAGGGCCCCTGGAGGCCGAAGGCAGCGAAGAACCGGTCTCACGAGTGGCGCGCGGGCTGCTCGAGAGGCCGCTGCGTGCGCGAAAAAAGCGGCCCCCCGGTCTTCGGAGCCCGCCCGAGGTCGAGAGGCCTGTGGTGCCTCCCGCGCACGTTCAGGGTCGGGGGCGCAGCAGCAGCAGCAGCAGCAGCAGCAGGCACCGCTTTCAAGCAAAACCACTGTAGACACAGATGGGACGCACAGAGACACACTAGTGCTGCAGGTCCTCCTTGGAGGCGCGCGTCCGACCCGAACATATAGCACAACGGTCTTGAAGTATATAGCGTTTCCCGAGCGGTGTGGCCAGAAAGCGCCCGCCACGCCACATATACTATAAGATTTCTCGGTGCGCGCGCCCCTGGAGAGGGGCGACGCACACGTAATGTTAGAATGTTGGGGTGACGCCGAACCAGAGGCACGGGAGGAGGCGGAGGCCCCGCACAGAAGCCCCTCCCGGTGGGGATCGAGCTCGTTTGGCGGATTCCGGAAAAACCCTGAACCAAAGACGATGTTATCCCTTGGGGGGCGCATCTTTTACTTCCGTCGCCTTCCGCCGCCCTTCCGCCGGCTTCCGCCGGCGGAGGCGGCCTTGTTTTACTTCCGCCGACCGTCCGCCGCCCTTCCGCCGCCTTCCGCCGCCTTCCGCCGACGAAGAGAGGGCAACTCCTTCGATGCTCGAAGGCAAGGCCATTTTTGGAGCGCCTCGTTTGCTTTGCCGCACGTCGATTTTCGACGCCGTCGGGGACGGGTCGTGGGCCATGCCGGAGTACGCCAGACGGAGGTCAAGCATCCCACCAAGAGCGCCGAACCATCTTTGGTGGCTGCAGGCAGGAGGAGGAAACAGGAGGAGGAGCTCTTGGGCCCGTCCCCGTGTGATGGGGGAGCAGCACAGCACTGCACGAGCATGCTTCCTCCGAGCTCCGCGCGGACTTCCTGGGGTCGGGGCGCGCCAGGGGCCAGCGCCAGAGGCCAGCGCCAGAGGGCCCCAGCGCCGATCCAAGAGATCTGCGCGGAGCTCCGAGAAATGACACGCTCGTGCCACTCTGCGCGTCTTCGCTGTGACGATCGAGCTCTTGGGCGCACGTCCTGGGCAGCCGCCTGCGATCCCTGCCCCTGCAAGCCAGACTTCTGAAACACCGGCACCGGCGGGGGCTCCGAGAATGAAGGATATCTGCGGCCGGGTGAGCCCCAGCTGGGGGTGCCCGCAGGGGAACGGCAGGTTCGTGTCGTGCCGACTTCGACGTTACTTCCCGACACCGCGGGGATCGCTCAGCCTTGAACGATCGGCCGTTTCCGAAACGTCCGATCGTTCAACATCGACCGGTTCTGGGTCGCCAGCGGTGTTCAACGTGGAACGCCGGCGACGGGGTCGCAGCCAGTCGAGACGACGCGCAACTGCCGTAGGGACCACAAGTGGTCGCACACGTTCGCCCGTCTGGAGCCACAGCGCTGCGACAATCACTCTCACGAACCTGCAACCATTCCTTTCCCTGCTCGACCTTGGATGGGCCTGTGCCGGCCTGTGCCCAGCAGCACCTGGCACGAACGCCTGTGACGTTCGCCCCTCTTCGGATCTCTGGAGGCCCCCAGAGCCGTCGGGAGTGCACGGTTTCCCCCGGGGCCGTAGGCGACCCGAGGAGGAGGAGGAGGAGGAGGAGG
>CAUYUJ010022304.1:536296-619010 GCA_963575745.1 Prorocentrum cordatum | reverse complement strand
TCATCATCATCATCATCATCATCACCACCATCAATATCATCATCATCATCATCATCATCACCACCACCACCATCACCACCACCACCACCACCACCATCATAAACATCATCATCATCAGCATCACCACCACCACCATTACCACCAGCATCAGCATCAGCATCATCATCATCATCATCATCATCATCATCATAATCATCATCATCATCATCAGCATCATCATCATCAGCAGCAGCAGCATCCTCATCCTCATCCTCATCCTCATCCTCATCCTCACCCTCATCCTCATCCCTCCCTCCCTCCCTCCCTCCCCCCCCTCCTTCCCTTCCTCCCTCCCTCCCCCCATCCATCCCTCTCTTCCTCCCTCCATCCCTCCCTCCCTCCATGCCTCCTCTTCTTTTACCAGCGCAGGGAACTCACCCCGTGGCTAAGCGAAAGGGGAAGAGAGCAGAAAGGGGGGGGGAGGGGAAGGAGGAGAAGCAGCAGCAGCAGCAAGCAGAGGAAGCGCGCGGGCGCGGCCGGCGGCCGACGCCCGCCGCCTGCGCCCCGGCTCAGCGGGGCGTGGGACGCCAGGAGACACTCTAGTGCTAGATGCGTCCTCCTTGGAGGCGCGCGTCCGACCCGAACAGATAATACACCCACCTTGAAGGCATATCGTTTCCCGGGCGGTGTGGCCAGAAAGCGCCCGCCATGACGCCTCTACGACAGAAGTTTTTCTCGGTGCGCGCGTCTCGCCCATGGGGGTGGGGGGTGGGGGGGGGCGACGCACACGTAATATCAGTAGGCTGCGGTGACGCCGATGGGGCTTCGTGCGGCGGATCGGGCTCCTCAGAGCTCCGCCACCGCGGGGCCGCCTCCGAGAGCCGAGGGGCGGCGGCGGCTCCGGAGCCCCGGCCGCCCTGCACCGCCCCCTGCGGAGAGCGCGCTTGCGTCCAGGTGGCCCTCGCCTGCAGGCCCGATCCTGCTCACGGCTGGCCGCTGGAGAGATCGCGTGCGATGCGGCGCCGCCTGCTCTGGATGGGGCAGTAGTCGCCCCCCCCCCCTTGGATCCGCTGGGTGGGGCCGGGCAAGTGCTGTCGGAACCGGGTGGAGGAGGAGGAACAGGAGGAGGAGGAGGAGGTGGAGAAGAAGAAAAAGGAGGAGAAGCAGGAGGGTGAGAAGGAGGAGGTGGAGGAGGGGGTTCTTTTTCGGGGGGGGCGGGGGGGGGAGCGCCATCGCGTGCCAGCAGGGCCTCGGTCTGACAACGCCGCCAGCGACGAAGGCCCAATCCTGCGGCGACAGCCGCGACGTGAGTGACTTCGAACCCTGGCAGGTCTGCTCTGGGCCCCGAACTCACGACGCTTTCACTCGTCGCCGCGGTGCTGCTCCCCTACGTCTTGCCGTTCCCCCCAAAGCTCACGGCATGCTCGTCACCTCAGCGGTCGGACTACGCAGGTGCCAGCAACGAGGAAGATGAGCAATATTCCGCCCACCTCCTCCAGGGGCAGACGAGGAGAACAACGACACACAAAAAGAGAGGCAGCAGCACCACGGCGCAGGAGGAGCAGAGAGCGGAGCGGGAGGCGGCGAGGGAGGGGCGAGGAGCGGCAGCAGCAGACGAGCGAGGCGGCAGCGGCAGCACCAGGGAGAAGACCGGGGGGCCTTGGGCGTCGCCGTCGCCGCCGCCGTCGTCGCTCTCGAGACGACGACGGCAAGAGCGCACGGCGAGCGCCGTCGAGCCGTCCTTCTGAAGCAGCGCCCCAGCGGCACCGGCGGAACCGGCGCTGGCCAATCGGAGCCTCCAGGCGGCCCCCCCGCGGGTCCTCCTGCTCCGTCCCACTCCTCCTCGTCCTCCTCCTCCTCCTTTTCCCTCCTGCTCCTCCTCCTCCTCCTCCTCCTCCTCCTCCTCCTCCTCCTCCTCCTCCTCCTCCTCAAACGTAGCCTCGGAAGGAGTTCGTCCACTCTAGCCCTTACAGGGCTCAGCTTGCTGCAGGAACTGCGATCTCGCATCATCCTCAGCATCATCATCACATTATCATCATCATCGTCAGTATCGTCATCATCGTCATCATCAGCATCATCATCAGCCACATCATCATTATCATCATCATCCTCATCATCATCATCATCATCATCATCATCATCATCATCATCATCATCATCATCGTCATATACATCATGATCATCATCATCATCATCATCATCATCATCATCATCAGCATCATCATCATCATCATCATCATCGTCGTCGTCATCATCATCATCATCATCATCATCATCATCATCATCATCATCATCATCATCATCATCATCATCATCATCATCATCATCATCATCATCATCATCATCATCATCATCATCATCATCATCATCATCATCATCATCATCATCATCATCATCATCATCATCATCATCATCATCATCATCATCATCATCATCATCCTCCTCCTCCTCCTCCTCCTCCTCCTCCTCCTCGTCCTCCTCCTCCATTCCTTATCCTTATGAATAACGCCTCCCTCCCGAGCCGTCCGGAAGGGACGGCCGGGCGTTTCGCCTGACACTTCCTTACCACTTGTGCGCCTGAAGCCTGGAAAATGGTAACAATGTCACAGATCGAAGGCGGGCCGCTTCCAAAGTGTGGCTCTCACCTCAGCACAGCGCATATTCTTTTTCAAAGTTTGCAAGGGCTTCACGGACTGAGGGCAAGTCGTTTTCAAAACGTGTTAGCGTTAGCGCCGCGCACATGCGTCCTAATATCAGGCAGCTTTGACTCCAAAAAGATACGAGGACAGGAGGAGGACGGGAGGAGGATGGGAGGAGGACGAAAGGAGGACGAAAGGAGGACGGGAGCAGGACGAGAGGAGGACGGGAGGAGCAAAATCAAGCAAGCGCAATCAAGCAAGCGGAAGCAAGCAAGCGGAAGCAAGCAAGCCCAAGCAAGCAAGCGCAAGCGAGCAATAACAAGCAAGCAAGAGCCAGCGATCACGCGCAAGCAGTCAAAGGCAAGCAAGAGCAAACAACGATAGCAAGCACGCAAGAGCAGGCAAGCAAGAGCACGCAAGAGCAAGCAAGGGCAAGCGACTCATAGGAATCCATAGGAATCCATAGGACTCGTCATTGGATACAGCTGGGGGGTGCCATTGGAAATAAGGGGGTGCCATTGGCAAAAGGGGGGGGGAGGGGGGGGGGGCATTGGAAATAAGGGGGGGTGCCATTGGACAAAGGGGGGGGTCCTAAAGACCAATTACGTATGATGAGCTAGGACTCCCATAGGGCAAGCATATTTGGAGGGAAACTTCGCAAGAGCTTCACGAATTGAGGGCGGGTGGTCTTCAACATGTGGCTCGCGCCTTAGCGCCGCGCACATTCGTCCCAAAAACTTGCATGAGCTTCGCGGATTGAGGGCAGGTCGTTTTCAAAATGTGGCCCTCGCCTTGCAAGAGCTTGCCGGATTTAGGGCGGCTCGTTTTCAGAATGTGGCCCTCGCCTTAGCGCCGCGCACATTCGCCTAAAACATGTGCAAGAGCTTCACGGATTGAGGCGGTTCCTTTTCAAAATGTGGCTCTCGCCATAGCGCCGCGCACATTTGTTTTAATTACCCCAGTGCGACCCTACCTAGAAGTTGGAGCCCCTCGGAAAGCAGCATTAGTTGCTATGCTCTGCTATGCTATGCTATGATATACCATGATATGCTGTGCTATGCTGTGCTATGATATGATATGCTATGCTGCGCTATGCTATGCTATGCTATGATATGCTAAGCTATGCTATGGCATGCTGCGCTGTGCGATGCTAAGCTATGATATGCTATGGTATGATATGCTAAGCTGCGCTATCATATGCGATGTCATGCTATGATATGCTATGCTATGTTATGCTATGAAATGATATGCTATGCTGCGCTATGCTATGCTATGCTATGCTATGCTTGGCTATGTTATGTTATGCTATGCCATGCTAATGCAGCACTGCGCTATGCTAAGCTAAGCTCAGCTAAGCTAACCCTCTAGACAGAGCCTAGGTAGGGAATTACACCCATTGCTTTGCTTTGCTTTGCGTTGCTTGTGCTTTGCTTTGCTGTCGCTGCTGCTGCGTTGCCTTTGCTTTGCTGCTATGTTATGCTCTGCTATGATATGCTATGCTATGCTGCGCTCAGCTATGCTGTGCTGTGCTGTGCTGCGCTATGCTATGCTATGCTATGCTATGCTGCGCTATGCTGGGCTATGCTGTGCTATGCTATGATATGCTATGCTGCGCTATGCTATGCTACGCTATGTTATGCTACGCTGTGTTCTGCTATGCTGCGCTATGCTGGGCTATGCTGGGCTATGCTATGCTATGCTATGCTGCGCTATGCTATGCTACGCTATGCTATGCTATGCTGTGCTCTCCTATGCTAAAGCTCAGCGAAGCTGAGATGAAGGTAAGCTAACTTAAGATAAAACCTGAGCTAACATGAAACTAGGCTAAGCTAAGATGAAAAGATAAACCTGAGCTAAGATGAAGCTAAGCTAAGCTAAGATGAAAAAAGCTAAGCTAAGATGAGATAAGCAACGCTAAGCTAAGGGGATGTAACTGGGGGAACCGCAGGGCGGATCCTGGGGGAACCGCCCGGGGCGTTTAGCACTGCCCGGCCCCTTTAAGCCAACAGGGTAAGAACCCTTCTAGGCAGAGCCTAGGTAGGGAACAATGTATGAGGGCTTCGCGGCCTTTTCTTGGCTGAACTTCCAGAAATGGTGTCTCGAACGTTTCAGGATTGGGCGCAACAGTTATGCCGATTCGCGGTGTTGAAGTCCCAGGAATGGTGTTCTGACACGATTCAGGGTCGTCAGGACGCAACAGTCAACCTGACTTGTGACGCTGAACTCCTGAGAATGGTGTTTGGCACGCTTGAGGATTTTCGCACGGTTGTCTCCCAACGGAGCACTTCACTCAGTGGAAGTGACTCCTTCTATGGGGCCTATGAAGAGGGAGCTTGGAGGACCCAACATCGTTGACGAGTCTTGGGTTTACACTGGCCCTCCTCCTCATTTTCATCATCATTATCAGCACCAGCAACATCAGCATCACCACCCTCATCATCAGCATCATCAACATCATCCTCATCATCATCATCATCATCATCAGCATCATCATCATCGTCATCATCATCATCACCATCATCATCATCGTCCTCGTCGTCGTCCTCATCAGTTTCATCATCATTAGCAGCATAAGCATCACCCTCATAATCATCATCAGCATCCGTATCATCAGCATCATCATCAGCATCATCATCATCACCGCCATCATCACCATCATCGTCGTCATCATCGTCAACGTCCTCATGATCATCACCAGCGCTGTCATCGTCATCACCATCATCATCAGCATCATCAACATCTTCACCATAATCGTCATCAGCAGCCGCAACAGTCGCATCATCATCAGAATGATCATCAGCATCAGCATCATCATCGTCATCAACAACAGCAGCATCATCATGATCATCATCATCGTCATCATCATCATCGTCATCGTCATCAGCATCAACATCAACATCATAATCATCATCAGCAGCATCATCAGCATCATCATCCGCGTCCTCCTCCTCCAACTACTTCTACTCCTTCTCCCTTTCCTCGACCTCCTACTCCTCCCCCTCATCATCCTCCTCCTCCTCCTCCACCTCCTCCTCCTCCTCCTCCTCCCCCTCCTCCTCCTCCTCCTCCTCTTCCTCCTCCTCCTCCTCCTCCTTCTCCTACTCCTCGTCCCCCTCCTCCTTCTCCTCCACCTCCACCTCTACCTCCACCTCCACCTCCACCTCCTCCTCCTCCTGATCCTCCTCCTCCTCCTCTTTCTCCTCCTCCACTTATTATTATTATTATTATTATTATTCACATTATTCTTCTCATGGTTATTACAATTAGTACTGTTATTAATACCATTATTACTACTAACAGTATTAGCAGTATTGCTAGTATTGCTAGTCTTAGTAGTATTTCTACCATGATTATCGTTATAAGCAGCATCCTCATCATGATTGTTACTCCTGATACTACGACTATTATTACGATTACTATTATTAGTGTAAGTAGTACTAGTTTGTCGCCTTGATCTTAGTGTTATCATTGTTAGTAGTGTTCTTAGTTTGCGTCTTCATCTTATGAGTATGATACTTCGCAGTATGCTTAGTATTCTTCGTACTATGAATGACAATTCTGTGATTATTGCTAATATACAGTATGCTGATTATTGATTGTGCTACTATTATTACTACTATTCGCGTTCGTTTTCTTATTACTATTCCTCCTCCTCCTCCTCCTCCTCCTCCTCCTCCTCCTCCTCCTCCTCCTCCTCCTCCTTCTCCCCCTCCCCCCCCCCGTCCTCCTTCTCCTCCTCCTCCTCCTCCTCCCCCTCCTCCTCCTCCTCCTCCTGCTCCTCTCCTCCTCCTCCTCCTCCTCCTCCTCCTCTCCTCCTCCTCACTCCTCCTCCTCCTCCTCCTCCTCCTCCTCCTCTTCCCTCCTCCTCCTCCTCCTCCTCCTCCCCTCCTCTTCCTCCTCCTCCTCCTCCTCCTCCTCCTCCTCCTCCTCCTCCTCCTCCTCCTCCTCCTCCTCCTCCTCCTCCTCCTCCTCCTCCTCCTCCTCCTCCTCCTCCTCCTCCTCCTCTTCCTCCTCCTCCTCCTACCTGTCCTCCTCCTCTATCTCGTTTCCTCATCCGTCACCGTGCGCAGAGGCACGAAGTGGCGTGTTCTCCTGGCTTCTAGCGTTCTCCGTACCCCGTTTTCAATTCTAATGTATGATCAGACCCACCAGTGTGATCTCGTACTGAGGTATTTCGACCGACCGACCGTGCCTGGGATATGTGCTGGGCTCCGTGTGCTGGGATGCGTGACTGCCTCGCTGTGCTGGGCCAGGCTGCGTGCTGGGATGTGTCGGTGTGTTGCCTCGGTGTGCTGGGTGCTGGGATACTGCCTCGGTGTTTCCGGTGCTGGGAAGTGTCCCTGTACTGCTACGGTGTGCTGGGATCGGTGTGCTGAGATGTGTGGACGTACTCGGATGTGCGCTAGGGATGCTGGGATGTGTGGAGGTGTGCCAAAATATGTATTAGGTTTGTGGTACCCCCCATTCATCCCCCCTTCTGCTTTTTCCGACCGACCGACCGTGCCCCCCCCCCCCTGCCCGACCGTCGCCCCCCATGCCCCCTCTCCCCCTTCCCCCCTTGGCCCCCCCTCTGCTTCTTCCGACCGACCGACCGACCGACCGCGCCCTCCTCCCCCCCCCCGCTGCCCGCCGTGGCTCCCCGTGCACCCCCATTTCCCGTCGTGGCCCCCCTCTGCATATTCCGACCGACCGACCGTGCCTTCCCCCCCCCCCCGCTCCAGCCACCCTCTTTTTGCTTGTTACGACCGACCGACCATGCCTTCCCCCTCCCCTGCCAGACCGTGGCCCCCCGTGCCCCCCCCGCCTCCCGTGCCCCCCCTCTACTTATTCCGACCGCCCGACCGACCATGCCCTCCCACCCTGCTTGACCGTGGCCCCTCGTGCCCCCGCTCTTCCCCCCGTGGCCCCCGCCCTCTGCTTAATCCAGCCGACCCACCGTCCCCCCCCCTGCCGGACCATGGCACCCCCTGCCTCCCACCCTTCCCCCCCGTGCCTCCCTCTGCTTATTCTGACCGACCGACCGTGCCCCCCCCCATCTGCCCGACCGTTGCTCCTTGCCCCCGCCTTTTCTCCGCGCCCCTTCCCTGTGCTTATTCCGACCGACCGACGACCGTGCCCCCCCCACCGTGAACGTGACTCCTTGTGCTGATTCCCCCCCCCCCCCCCCGTGCCCCCTGCCCCCTCTACCGACCGACCGACCGACCGTGCCCCCCCTGCCCGACCGTGCCCCCCCCCACCACGCCCGACCGACCGACGTGCCCCCCCAGCCCGACGTGCACCGTGCTCGGTCGGACCGACCGTGCATACCCCAGCCGTCCCGGCCCCCCGTGCCCCCTCCCCCCCCTTCCTGTGGCCCCCACTCTGCTCTTCGACCGATGCCCGACCGTGCCGCCCCTCTTTGCCCGACCATGTCCCCCCTCACCCCCCTCCCCCCCGTACCCCCCCTCCTCCCTTGCTACTCCGACCGACCGACCGCGACCGTGCTCACCACCCCGTGCCGACCGTGCACCACCGTGCAGTTTCCCCGTGCCTTCCCCTCTGCTTATTCCGACCGATCGAACGTGCCCCCCCCCCCTCTGCTCGACCGTGGCCGCCCCCGGCCCCCACCATTACCCCCTGTGCCCTTTCCCTCCGCTTATCCGGACCGACCGCCTGCCCTCCCTCCCTTCCGACCATGGCCCCCCATGTTCCCCCCCTGCCCCCCCCCCCTTCTGTCAACCGGCCGCGCTCCCCCCATGCCCAACCGCTGTCCCCCGCGCCCTCCCCTTTTTCTCCCGTGCCCCCCCCCCCTTCTGCTTATTCCGACCGACCGATCGTGCCCTCCCCCCCTTCCTGCCCGACCGTGCCCTCCCGTGCCCCCCTCCTTTTCTGCTGATTTCCGACCGACCGACCGTGGCGCCAAATTACACCATGGTTCCGACTAGCTCACAGTGACGTGCTCTCCACACCTAGGCTCCCAAGAGCGGGCAACTTCTCAATTACCCTGCGACGTACCCAACCCTTTCTATACATGTGGCGAGTATACTGGCATTCTGAAGGACTGGCAGTGCGCAAGAAGAGCACCCAGCAGTGATTTCAGAAGAGCGCAGCAAGAAGAGCAGCGGCAAAGAGGCCCCCGAAAGGCCCCAAGAGGCCCTAAGACGACCCTCCGGGCTCCAAAGCTGTTTCCAATTCCAAGAGGCCCCCAAGCCGCCAACCACGAGATCCCAACGATCACTCCAGTGGCCTCTGGCCCACCACCCACGAAGGGTGGCGGGATGGGCCGAAGTCCAGTAGATCCGCCGCCCCCTGCTTGCAGGGGTGCACGGCGTGCTGGACGATTCAGGTTTTGGTTTTGGTTCTTTTTCTAAAAGAACTCCCCAGTGGGCTTCGGCCCGTCCCGCCGGCCACCCGCGCGTTTCCCAAAATCCGTCTGTCAATGCCCAAAAACGGCCGTTTCGCTCGGGACATCCTCAAAAAATCGCGAAGATGGCCCAAGATGGCCTCCAAGTCCGCCCGAGATGGTCCAAGACGGCCTCCAAAACGGCCCAAGAGAGTCCAAGACGGCCCAAGACGGCCCAAGAGGCCCCCCAGAGGCCTCCCAGACGGCCCAAGAGGCCTCCAAGAGGTCCTCCAGGAGAGTCCGAAGAGGCCAAAATCATTGATTTTCCATTGGTTTTTGAAGGATTTTGGCATTTGCGCCTTTTCGGCTCTCCGACGGCTCAAGACGGCCCAAGAAGCCCCCAAGATCGCCCAAGAGGCCCCCAAGAGAGCCCCATGATGGCCCAAGTGGCCTCCAAGATGGCCCCTAGAGTGGCCTCCATGGCCTAGAAGAAGACGGCCCAAGAGGCCTCCAACACGCCCAAGATGGCCTCCAAGACGCCCAAGATGGCCTCCAAGACGGCCCTGGAGCATTCCAAGCGGGCCCCAAGTCGGCCCATAGAGGCCCCCGAAACGGCTTCCGACGGCTTCAGACGTGCCAGGAACCCACCAAGATGGCCGAAGTTGGCTCGAAGCTGGCCCGAGACGGCCCAAAAAGCCCCAAAGATCGCCCAAAGCTTGCCCAAGAGGCCTCCAAGACGGCCAAGATGACCTTCAAGATGCCCACGTGTTCCCCGAAGGCTTTCCAAACCGATTCGGGGAACACGTGGTCCGATAGCTTGGCAGGTCTGGCCTCAACGTTCGGCCACATAGGCGCTTCCAAAAAGGCAGGGGGCGGCGGTGATTCGCCGTAGGCGTCTTCGATATACTAAAATGTCTTGGAGCTCTCTTGAGTCTCTCTTGGGCCGTCTAGTTTCGCAGCCACCCAAGGCACCGTGAGCTATAGTGGTGATCTGCGTATGACGTACCTCCGCTGGGCCTCCCAGGAGCCCACGAAAGTGCCGACTGTTGCGCAGATCGCAGCCACCCCAGGACACCGCGAGCTATAGAGGTGATCTGCGTATGACGTACATCCGCTGGGCCTCCCAGGAGCCCACGAAAGTACTGACAATTTCGCAGATCGCAGCCACCCCAGGGCACCGCAAACTATAGTGGTGATCTGCGTATAAAGTACCTCCGCTGGGCCTCCCAGGAGCCCACGAAAGTGCCGACTGTTGCGCAGATCGCAGACCCCCAGGGCACCGCGGGCTATAGTGGTGATCTGCGTATGACGTACCTCCGCTGGGCCTCCCAGGAGCCCACGAAAGTGCCGACGATTTCGCAGATCGCAGCCACCCAGGACACCGCGAGCTATAGTGGTGACCTGCGTATGACGTACCTCCGCTGGGCCTCCCAGGAGCCCACGAAAGTGCCGACAATTTCGCAGATCGCAGCACCGCAAGCTATCGTGGTGATCTGCGTATGACGTACCTCCGCTGGGCCTCCCAGGAGCCCACGAAAGTGCCGACAATTTCGCAGATCGCAGCAACCCAGGGCACCGCGAGCTGTAGTGGTGATCTGCGTGTGACGTACCTCCGCTGGGCCTCCCAGGAGCCCACGAAAGTGCCGACAATTTCGCATATCGCAGCCACCCCAGGGCACCGCGAGCTATAATGGTGATCTGCGGATGACGTACCTCCGCTGGGCCTCCCAAGAGCCCACGAAAGTGCCGACAATTTCGCAGATCGCAGCAACCCAGGGCACCGCGAGCTGTACTGGTGACCTGCGTCTGACGTACCTCCGCTGGTCCTCCAGGAGCCCACGAAAGTGCCGACTGTTGCGCAGATCGCAGACCCCCAGGGCACCGCGAGCTATAGTGGTGACCTGCGTGTATGACGTACATCCGCTGGGCCTCCCAGGAGCCCACGAAAGTGCCGACTGTTTCGCGTATCACACACCCCCAGGGCACCGCGAACTACAGTGGTGATCTGCGTATGACGTACCTCCGCTGGGCCTCCCAGGAGCCCACGAAAGTGCCGACAATTTCGCAGATCGCAGCCACCCCAGGGCACCGCGAGCTGTAGTGGTGATCTGCGTATGACGTACCTCCGCTGGGCCTCCCGAGAGCCCACGAAAGTGCCGACAATTTCGCATATCGCAGCCCCCAGGGCACCGCGAGCTATAGTGGTGATCTGCGTATGACGTACCTCCGCTGGGCCCCCCAGGAGCCCACGAAAGTGGCGACTTTTGCGCAGATCGCAGCCCACCCCCCAGTGATCGCAACCCCTAGGCAAGGCCACCCAACAGACAAGACAAGACAGCGAGGCAGGAATCAGGAACCAGACGGCAGGAGAGCACAGAAGGCAGGAGCGAGGAGGCGGGAGAAGGAGGGTGGAGACCACACTGCTCTATTCAAACCGAGAATCCAACACGGGAGGGTTGGGAAAAACTTGTCAAACATCTATGCTTTGTCTAGCGAGGCCCTCTCGGAAGGTTGCTTGAAGACCTCTCGGGGCGTCTTGGGGGCACCTTGGGCCTTGTGGAGGCCCCCTTGGGCGTCTTGGCCCGATCGTTCGATGACGAGTCGGGGCCCTTTTTTCCCGCCGTCGTGGGAGCCTCTGATGGCTCTATTGGCCCGCCTTCGGGCCCTCGGGGCGCCCCAAAAGTCCGCGCGGCATACCCCAGGCCCGCGCAAGAGCGCCTGGGAAACCAACGGCCCTCAAGAACCTTACAACCCTCCTGCCTCTAAGGGCTGCATGAGCTGTGGGGCGCTCCACAGCGTGCTGAAGACACGGTGGTGGATCTTGGCTACGCATACCATCGCGCGCCCCCCCCCCTGGGACCAAGCGTCTCGCTTCATACAGGGGGCCTGCATTATGAAATACGCCGTCGAAGCCTCGCAAACCTTCCCCGTCATATTAAGATCGCCTTCAGATCGAACCTGGCGCTGCGTCCACACAGCCATGCTGCTATTCGCCGCTCCCCCGTTATGGTCACTCGCCAGCGTGTCGCAGCACTCGCGCGCTTCCCCGAAACTACCACAGGTTGGTGCCATCTCCATCTCACATTGTCCCGCACCCGCGATTGTATGATCCTTGGCACGCGTGCCTCTTGTTCGAGCTGGGAGCAAGGAGCCCACACTTTCAAATCTTCTGGGCGGCCCCGCGCGTGTTCGGGTTTCCCCGCGTGGTTTTTCCAGCGGCCCACGGGCCCATGAGGGCCAAAAGGGCCCAAAAGGCCTCCTAAGACGGTCAAACTGGCCCCAAGTAACCAACACATCGCCCCAAGGCGCCCAAGATGGCCACAGACGGCCCAAAAGGCCCCGAAGAGGGCTCCACGAGGCCCCCCTAGAGGGTCCCGAGATGCAAAAATCATGGGTGTCCCTTCTGTTCTTGAAGGATTATGCTGCTCTCGCCTCTTCGGGCTTCGACGCTGCAAGACAGCCCAAGTTGCCACCAAGATTGCACGAGAAGACCCAAGCGGCCGCCCACCACAAGGGCGCCCCCAGGCTGCACAAGATGGCTCCGATACGGCCCGAGGGGCCCCCAAGACGGCCTAAAGTAGGGCCCATGGAGGGTCCCAGAGAGGCCCAAGAGGGGGAACACGAACCAAAATTTCGAGCCCTTCGCCCTCGAATGGCCCCGCGACCGCCAGCAGGCCCCTGAGAGGCCCCCCGCAAGCTCCAGGAGGCCCCCAAGAGGCCCAAATCAAGCCCCGCGGGGCCCCCAAGACACCCCCGAGAGGCCCCCAAGATAATCCAAAACCGAATCCGAGGGGCTCCGAAGGGCTTCCCAGAAGATCCCACAAGCATCCCAAAGGCCTGCCCAGACCTGTACACTGCCTTTTGTGGCGCAGATGGAAAACGGGCCTCCGCACCACAGGCCCGACAGCCAGCCCCAAGGAGCACGGGAGGAACACAAGCCTCCGCATCCCCGAACAGCGCCAGGCGAGCCGCAGGAGGCGCACGAGCCTCTGCGACACTCAAAACTTCGCCGTCTTCCCGACCGGCGCCCCGAGCCCCGCGGATATTCCGCCACGGTGACGGCACCGGCGAGGGGCAAATACGACGGCGGCGCTCGCCCGCGCCCAAGGCCGCCTCGCATTTGGCCGCGTGCGCAGCGTTGGCCTCCGCCAGCTCGGCCTCCACGTCCACGACGACGCTCGCGGCCTCGTCCATGCTGCGCGGGGCCGAGCCGACAGCCATCGGCTCAACAGAAGGGCCAGTCTTCATCGAGGTGTTCACGCCCGCGCCGTCGAGGTTCTCCTCACCTCCCACGTTGCTCCCAGCAGCGCAGCCATCACGCTGCTCAGCCACAGACGTGCTGTCTGTCTCGTCGCCCATGGTGGAGCCGCAAGCGCCCTTGTCCTCTTGGAAGACTCCAGGTCGCCGAAGAGCTCCACGTCCAGGTGCGCTTCGGAATTCCTCAACTTGCTGAGGCGCCCAAGCCGCGATGCGAGCGCCCCGCCCCCTCCTGCCCAGTGGCTCGAGCCAAAATAGCTACGGAGAGAGAGGATGGAGGGAGTAGAGGGACAGAGGACGGAACAGGGAGGAGGGCACCCTCCTCCTCCTCCTTCTCCTCCTCCTCCTCCTCCTCCTCCTCCTCCTCCTCCTCCTCCTCCTCCTCCTCCTCCTCCTCCTCCTCCTCCTCCTACTGCAGCCGAGCAAGGGCGCGCGCGCGCGCCCGACGCCACCCACTGACGCCGAGGAGCCACACCAGGAGGGTGTGTCCTCCTCCTCCTCCTCCTCCTCCTCCTCCTCCTCCTCCTCCTCCTCCTCCTCCTCCTCCTCCTCCTCCTCCTCAAACGTAGCCTCGGAAGGAGTTCGTCCACTCTAGCCCTCACAGGGCTCAGCTTGCTGCAGGAACTGCGATCTCGCAGCTCGAGCACATTGATGTAAAACCTCCTCGTCGATGTCATTGAACCGACGGACCGAATTGTACAAGTAAAACGCGATGATGAGCCTCTCGAGCGCTCTCAGTCTCTGGGGCTCCGACATTTCTCGAGCGAGACCGAGGCGACGATCGAGGAACACTTCAATGGGCTCCTGGGGCCACCACACTGAGAGCACCGCCCCCCATAGGTACGGGCACGCCATATAATGAGCTTGCGCGTCCAGGGCGTCCGTGCATCCGAATTTGCAGCGGCAGTCGGTCTGCGTCATCCTCCGCTCCGTCGTCCACCCACCCACCAGAGTTTTGATGACCGAGCTTTGCCACGCAGGGGGAAAGCTAGCCAAGCACTCACGAAGCGCAGGCCAGCTCACCCCCGCACGTGCCCGACGGGATGGGGTCCGAGACGCCCACTTGGCCAGGCGCCTCCAGATGATAGGGGCGAAATCTTCTACAAAAAGAGAGCTGGCCAAGGATCTGGCGAGAGTGCGCTGCACAGGGGCACGTGGGTCCACCCGCTGCGCCTCCTCCTCCTCATCCTCCTCCTCCTCCTCCTCCTCCTCCCTCCCTCCCTCCCTCCTTCCCTCCCCTCCCCTCCCCCCCCATCCCCTCCCCCCTCCCCTCCCCTCCCCTCCCTCCACCAATTACTCAATATGAATACTACTCCCCCTCTTCCCCTGATGACGGTTTGAAAGTGGCCGACCCCCCCCGCGTCCTGTTTTTGTTACAACAGGTTTCCCCGGAGTTGGGTTTTCGCCTGCATTGTTTCAAAATGCTGCTCTCGCTGAGGCGCCGGCCTCAATTTCGGGCCCCGCTCGTTCCGAATCGTGCTCCAGCTGCAGCGCTGGCCTCATATCCATGCTTCCGCTCGTTCCGAATCGTGCTCCCACTGCAGCGCTGGCCTCATTTCCGCGCTTCCGCTCGTTTCGACTCGTGCTCCTGCTGCAGCGCTGGCGTCATTTCCCGTGCCATGCCACGGCATGCAATGCAATGCTAGGTTGATGCTACGCTTTGCGGTGCTCTTCTACGCCATGCCATGCCGTGCTCTACACTGCATCGCGTACCCTTTCGGGATCATTGCCCTGCTCGACATCCGACTGAGCGAGTAGAGAGGGGATCTGCGCTATGGTAAGGGATGGGAGGGAGGGGCAGGATGTCAGATATGACGCGAACGCACCTAGCTTGCCTCCCCCCCCCTCCCCTCCCCCCCCCCCCCCCTCCCTCCCCCCCCCTCCCTCTCCCTCCCTCCCCCCCCTCCCCTCCCCTCCCCCTCTCCTCCCCCTCCCCCTCCTCCTCCTCTCCTCCTCCTCCTCCTCCTCCTCCTCCTCCTCTCCTCCTCCTCCTCTCCTCCTCCTCCTCCTCCTCCTCCTCCTCCTCCTCCTCTTCCTTACAGATAGTTCCTCCCTGTCACACCCCGAAGCCAATCGAAAGGGCGGGCCGGGCGGTGCGCCTGAGACCTTCCCCACCACTGATGACTCTGATGCTGAAAAATTGGCAACACCTTCACAGATGGTGGGTGGTCTTCAAATGTGGTTCTCGCCTTAGCGCCGCGAAAAAAACAATTTAAAAGTTGCAGGAGCTTCACAGAATGAGGGCGAGTCGTTTTCAAAATGCGGTTATCGCCTGAACGCCGAGCACAGTCGTTCTAAAAATTACAAGGGCGCTGATTGAGGGCGGGTAATTTTCAGAATGCGATTACCGCCTTAGCCGCGCACATTCGATTTGAAAAACTTGTAAGAACTACGGATTGAGAGCGGGTCGTTTTCAAAATGCGGCTCTCGCCTTAGCGCCGCGCACATTCGTTCTAAAAAGTTGCACGAGCTTCACGGACTGAGAGCCGGTCATTTCCAAATGTGGTTCTCGCCTTAGCGCCCGCCGCGCACACTCGTCTTCAACATCTGAAACAGTTTTGATGGTTCTTATGGTTAAAGCACCAGACATTCTGTTGGAACGATTCAGGATTGTCAGGACGCAACAGTTACGTTGAGTCGCGGTGTTTGAGTCCCAGGAATGGTGTTCTGGCACGATTCTGGATCGCCTAGACGTAATAGTCAGGTTAATTCGTGGCGTTAAAATCCTGAGAATTGTGCTTTGGCGACTTCAAAATGTTCACACGGATACCCTCCTCCTCCTCCGAATCCTCCTCTCCCCCTGCCTCCTCCTCCTCCTCCTCCTCCTCCTCCTCCACCTCCTCCACCTCCTCCTCCTCCTCCTCCTCCTCCTCCTCCGCCCTCTTCTCGACCGAGCCGCCGCTGGCCCGCGCCTGTCGAGGTCCGCGGCCTGCTGCCGCGCGGCCTCCTGCGGCGCCGGGCCCCGGAAGGGCGACCCCCCCTCGGGGCGGAGGGCAGCCGGGCAGCCAGGCTGAGGTTTGGCGGAGGCTCGGGCGGCACGCCGAAGGGGCACCGCCCCCCAGGAATGGAAGCTCCTCGCGAGTCTTTTGTATACCGCACCCTCCCCGCCCCAGTCAGATTCCCTGCCTGGAGCCACGGTCAGTACACAAAAAGCACGCCCCAGGGAGGGAATGTGGTATACCAAGCCCACGACCAAGACCCTGGGCCACCCCCCAGAAGTTTTGGGTATACTACACCAACTCCTCGGGCGGAGCAGCGGCGGCGCTCGCGCGAGGATCCTAGAGGCCCGAGGCTCCGAAAGGATTGGAGCGGCCGTGCTTGTCCCCATCATATTCGGCCCACGGGGGCCCTCCACGGATGGGGGGCAACGACAGGGGGGGACTGGCATAGGGGGGGATACATCGACCTGGAATCGGCGATACATCGCCGATAGATCGGCGATAGGCCCCAGACAGTGAATCCGCACCTTCCTGGCATCGGGCCCATATCTGTAATCAATGGGCGATTGGGAATCGATGCATCCTCCCCTATGCCTATCCCCCCTATCGCTGCCCCTGAACGGACCCCAGGGAGACCGTCAAGAGCTGCCCCGGACGAAGAACTGGTCCTGCAGGCAAGCCGTCCAGAACCTCAGGGACCCACGCATCGAAAGAAGTGGAGCGCCGGCTGTCTAGGATCGAGGGTGTGAAACCTGGGGGGGGGCTACCCTTGGACCTACCCAAGGCCGTGAGGCAGCATAGGGTAGGGCCTACCCGGGGCCCTGGGGCAGCCTAGGGTAGACCCTGGGGTGGCCGTGGCCTAAGGCGGAGGTGCAGCCTGGCGGCGGCTCCGAAGGGCCCGAGGCCCAGCCACGCTCGCGTCGTGAAAAAAAATCACAGCGGGAGGCGTTGGGCAGTTTTCGGCGTCCTGGGGCCCTCGCCGGCCCGCGGGACCGTCAGAAAAGGGCTCGGGACGAGAAAGTGGCCCTGGGGCATGGGTCGGGACTTCCAGGGAACCACCATCGAAAAAATCAGGACGCGACGGAGCGCACGAGGATCGAGGGCCGAACGAGCGGGCCGGATCGGATCGAAGAGGCCGATGGGCTCGTCAAAAGCCGCGGCGCCGTCGAGGAAAGGGACGCACAAGGACAGACCCGCACTGTGCGTTTTCCTCTCGGAGGCGCGCGTCAGATCCGAGCGGTGTGGTCAGAGAGCGCCCGTGCTAGAAGACTTCTCGGAGCGCGCGTCGCCCCTTGCGGGGCGACAGGGAAAAACCATTAATAATAATAAGAATAATAATAAGAATAGTAATAATAATAATCATAATCATAATCCTAATAACAATAGTAGTAAGTATTATTATTAATAATAATAAGAATAATAAGAAGAAGAAGAAGAAGAAGAAGAATGATGATAATAATAACAATGACAACAATGACAACAACAAAAATAATACTATTAATACTAACAATAACAAAAAACAATACCAATAATAATAATAATCCTATAAAAAGTAATTACACAAAAACACACACACAAAAACAAACAAAAAAAAAAACAAAAAAAAAACGCCTGGAGCCCTAGACCGCATTTTTCTACGTCATGTTTCGAACTGGATCGAGGTGTGAGGGTCCCGGGGCCCAAAGAAAGGCAAACAAAAACGCCCCGATACAAAAAAATAGAGACGCCAGGATCTCAGGGACATGGTATGAGTAGGTTGGGGTTGCGCCGAGGGAGGGTCGAGGATGCAGGGCGGAGGGCGATGGGTCAGGGCCTGGCGGGCGGGGCGGGCGCTTGTGCACTCGACCACGCCAACACACGCCAACCCCAGGGGGAGGAGGAGGAGGAGGAGGAGGAGGAGGAGGAGGAGGAGGAGGAGGAGGAGGAGAAGGAGCAGCAGGCGGAGGAGGACTAGGAGACGGAGGAGGAGGACGAGGAAAAGGAGGAGGAGGTGCGTGGATAGGCCACATGGTGCCACCCTGCTTGGGCCCTTTGGCTCAAGACACCAAGGAAAAGGTCGCGCCGGGGGGACCTCCACCAACCTCAGGTTATGAGCCCTTCGCTCCCAGCGCCGGCACCTGCCCCTCAGCCTCCGCCCGCGCTCGCACGTGATCGATCGGATGGTGGATGCTGCATCTCTTCGGATCCCCGACGACGATGACGACGATCTGGCTGAAGTAACTCCTGATCGACCGTCGGTAGATGTACCATCCACTGCCGTTCCGAAAACACCGTTGACACGTAGGTCATCACCACAGACACCAGCACAGACAAGTAGGCAAGCAGCACCTGTGCCCCTCTGGGCTGGCAGTCGTGGCGAGGCTCCTCGCCCGGCTGGACGCCAGGAGGGGCCACCAGGGCTACCTGCACCACCACAGCCAACTCCAACAACAGCAGCACCGAACGCCCCACCCACCTGACGAGAACGCTTTCCTCATGTGCAAATTTGGGGAGAGCCTCTCAGAGGTCGTGCGTGAGCTGTCTGCAATGCAGTCCGGCGGCGGCGGGGGCGGCGGCAGCTCCAGGCAGCCGTTGCACGCCCTGCCGGAAGGTCCCCGCGCCCTTCCGTCGGTCAAGCCGCGGCGCACGTGGGTCGACACCAAGTTCCCCAGCTGTAGCGGCCTGCAGAGTGCAGGCTTTGCTGACGCGGTACAACTGGTCCTCAGTGACCAGGGCCTGGACACGTCACTGGTGCACGACAGCCCGGCCTACACCAAAGCAAACAAGGCGTTAGCTTTCGAGCTCTGCGGGCTCGCGGACTAGGAACTACGCATTTACTTTGACGAAGACCGCGCCCACGGCACATCGATGCTGGCGGCTTTTGCCAGGGCCGTCCTGAAGCCAAGAGCAGCGCGCGCGTCCGCCCTGAATGCCAAGTTCACTGACCTGGAGCCGGTCACCGACAAAACCGCATTGCAGCGCGCGCTTCGGGCGTGCAAGACTGACTACGACGAGCTGCGGGCGGTAGACTCCGCATCCTCACAACAAACAGCTCTTCGCTCACTGCGGAGGCCGATCGGCAAGCTCAAGCCACTCCAAGTGACCTTGTAAATGGCGTCGCATACGCACCCGAACGATGTCCACGCCATCTACGAGATGGCCGAGCGAAAGGCGGGCGAGTGGGCACTCGCGCACGACGCGCCAACCACCGACACCCCGCCACCGCTGGCAAGCGTCTTAGCCGGCGCTGCAGCAACAGGCAAAGTCGGCATGGGCAAAGGCAAGGACGGCAAGACAGGCACAGGCAAGAACGCGTGGATCCCCTGCTCGTTCTATCTGAGCGGGTGGTGTTCCATGGGCGACAGGTGCCGCTTCTACCACAGCAGCACAGCTCCCGCGCGCGCCCCTGGCACTTCAAGCGGTTCCTGGGGCCAACAAGCACAACGCTTGCCCGACGACGCCCGCGAAAATGCGTGGCCAAACTGGCCACCGGGGCAACGAATGCCCGAACAAGGGCAAAGGTAAAGGCACATGCAGAGGACCAGGACTTGACGACGCAAATCCCAGCTGGATCGGAACCAACAGCTCGGGCGGCGCACCAGAGACGCCCGCGCCGCAGCAAAGTTTGAACGAAAGGAAGAGGAGCCGGATCGGAGCCGGCCAGTTAGCACCTGGCGCAGAGCAGAGTTGGACCGGAGCCAACAAGGCAGGCGCATTCTCGGGCGGCAAATCGACACCGCATGCCCCACCGACAGCAACCGCAGTCACTTTGAACTCACTCGCATCCCAAGCAGAGCAGCACATGGAACAGTTCTAGACAGAGTACAAACGCACCAGGGACCTCCTGCAAAGACTGAATGGTCAAATGGCGCGTCTCGCATTCAAGTCCATCAGCATCGGCGAGCACAGGGTCGCGCGCGAAGTCCTCCGTCCGATCTCCGACCCCGGTGCCGAGAGGCATATTTTGCGCGGCAAAGACTGCCCGCGCGCGGTTTATCGGAGACTTCTGGCGCACCCAATCGCGCTCGCAACCGCCAGCGGCGAGACGCTTGTCACCGAAAAGTAGATGTTGTTTGTGGTGGTCTTCATCTACAATCTTGTCTAATTTGCGCCGCGGCTAACTCCCCCTTGCTATCTCTAGCTCTTCATACGCACAACGGGCGGGAGCACAAAGAGGGCAGGCCTGGAGCGACGCTGGCAGGCACCGCGGGAAAGCAGCATAATTTGGTCAGGGAGGGGAACTAATCCCATTCGGATGGAAGCACCAGTGCCAGATCGAAAAGCACCGCGTCTCCTGCGAGCGCCCCCGCTGCTTTCAATCACGCGCCAGCGCGCAGCGAGGAAGGGGGGCAGGAGGGAGCAGGAGAGGGAGAAGGAGTAGGAACGTCCTGGAGCATGCACGGGGACAGTCGCGGCGAGGAGCCTTGCCCGGCTGGAACCGACCTGTCGTCGCGCCCAGCCCACCCGTCTCTCGGCGCTCTTGAGAACAGTTGCGGCGAGCAGCCTCGCCCAGCTGGAACCGCGACACCACGCATTGGTCCAATGGCCAGTAATTGCGTCGACGCGTATGCCAGAGTCGCCCTGCGAGAAGATACTGTTCCAAATTTCACGAAACTCGATCCTTGCATCGATTTCCCGCGCAACTCAGGCTCCCACACCCCTGTATTTTTCTTCCCGGAGTCTGGACCCTATCCCGAAAAATCCCCCATTGAAGAGGAGCCAATTGTGGATCAAATTCGACGGGGACACATCGATCACGACCCAGATTGCAGCATTTGCGCCCAAGCCAAACTCCGCGCACGCCCCGCCCGGCGCATCTCAGATGAGAGCGGCGAGGGGGGGATATCTGCTGACATGGTGGGTCCACCTTCCTGTCTCTCTGAATTGTAACTGGCAATGGTCATCCGAAAATCTCGCCGCGGACTCGCAGTCGGACTACCCAACAAAGCATCGGCCACAGTGAGGGACGACATGATAACACGTGAATTTCACCAGCGTAGTTCGCGGCGTTTCCATTCCGTTCTCGGCGCGGAATTATTGGGAGAGCGCGAAAATGGTTACGCGAGAGTGGCATTTTGCAGACAGACGCGGGCGGCTGTTTGTCTCGGGCCAATGGCGTTGCCGAGCGTCGCACCCAGAGCGTTCGAAACTATCGGGGGCATTATTCCGCAAGCTTCTGTTCCGAATGCACTTTGGGACGAAGCCTTCCAGCATGCCGGCACCATCCTCAATCATACCTTACAGGTCGCCCCCTCACTAAAACCTCACACGTCGCCCCTGGCTTCGCCGACAAACAGGTCCCACGGGCACCGGACAACCCTGACAGCACGTTTCAAGATGTCTCCAAATGGCCTCCATGGGGATGTCAAGTCTTGCACTTCGTCCGCAAATCGCAGCGGAATGACTGGTTGGACCCCCATGCAAACTCAGGATATTCGTCGGATTCGATTCGAGAACTTCCGGGGGGTGCACGCGTCTCTCCGATCACCGCGCTCGGCGAGCGTTGGGTTGTCGAGCGGCCGATCGTCTGCGCTACAGAGCGCTTCCGCGAGGCGATCCCCCCTCCCCCCTTCACCGCCCTCGAAGCCAGCCCCCTTGGGTGCACCCTTGAATTCGGGAACTGCCCCGAGCGACATCGAGGTAGATGTTCTCCCGGAGAGTTCCCCGCAGCCAGGTAGCGCAGGCGACAGCCGCGGCGAGGCGCCTCGCCCGACTGGCCCCCCGCCGGCGGCTAGGCACAGACGACTTCCGTCCCTGGGTTGAGCAAGAGGGCCACGACCGGAGAGAGAGAGAGAGAGAGAGAGAGAGACGACGCCATTGGCGGGAGCGTTACCATGCGCGCCAGAGCGATCGCACGACAGCTCAGCCAGACGTACCTCCGAGGACCCGTCGCCGTGCTGCCCGCGCAGGTGTAGGCCCGTCAGATCACGCGTCGGGCACGGACTCCGAGCACTACCTCAACACACAATCGTCTGCGGCAGCTCCCGATACATCTGGAGACGACGCGTGCCCGGGTCTATCTCCAGAGGAAGTAGCAACGCTATTTACCAGGACCTCGCTCCCCAATCCCGATCCTCCAATTACAAATCCAACTTCAGATGTGTTCCGAGCCTTTTGGACAGAGATCGCCCGGCTGGAGCTGGAATCCGAGGCGACGCACGCGCTCGGGCATCGGGCGGCGCACGTCACCCAACTCATGGACGCCAAGAAGTACCTCAAGACACCTCGTGGCGTTGAGGCGGCGGCCCAGGGGTTCGCTCGCATGATAGAACGCCCTGCGCGGGCACCACCCCAAGAACTCGAATCAATCCCACATTCGACCCGCGTCGTGAAAGGCGACCTCCTTATCTCCGAAAAAACACTTCGATTTCCCAGTAGCCCTCAATGAGTGCAAGGCCCGATTCGTCGCGGTGTGCAACATTCTCTTCAAGAAGCACACGCAGGTCAGAAAGTCATTTCCCGACCTCTTGTGGTCTCCTGTTGCCAGCCTGGCCGGAGCTCGCTTCGTAAAGGCACGCAGCTTGGCCATGGGGAGGGAAACCGAAGCTATAGATTTGCTGAATGCGTACTTGCAGATCTTGCCGGTGGGTGACATCGAATACTACAGAAATCATACCAACTGAGGTCATAGACATTATCCCTGAAGATGTCCGTCGTCTTTTCCGCGCGTGCTGTGCATGGTGCTGTGCATGGTGCCCAACGCCCGTCGTATGCAAGCCTGTGGATTGAAGCGTGCTGTGCTGTGTACACCAGTCTGTAGATTGAAGCGTGCTGCGTGTGGTCTCCAACGGTGCGGCTCCGACTTCATCGCTGAATTTACGCAGCGGTTGATCTGGAACGAGTGGCAAACGATTGAGGAAGAACCAGCTGCTCTCTATCTCTGGCACAAAGATAACAACAAAAATGCCCTCCAGCGAGAAGTCTTGGGTTGATGTTGAGATCCAGGCTGGCTGGAATCCGTTTTCTCAGCGCGACCGCGTTGATACGCCATCTCAGCATGACACATTCCAGAAGATCACGGTCCCACACCACCAGCAAAACCGTAGTTCGAAGCATTGTTCAAGTATGGCTACATATGTCGGTGATTGTGAGCTAGACGCGCAGAAACGTCACCGTGAGTGCATCTGGGCCATCATCCGCACGATGTTTGCCTCGAAGTCGCCTGAGATCGTCCGCAAGTTTTTGGGGCGCATCTGTAGCCCTCGACGTCTTATGACACTCGCTGACGGTAGGTCCAGCACCGTGTGCACCATCTCTCAGGGCGACTACTGCAGACGCATCGTCAACGATTGGCAGGCCGTCACAAGAAAAAACAGCACGACCAAGATCAACTCCCGCTTAAAGAAACTTCACGTCCGCGCCCTGAGGACAGCCCACCGTCGTAGGCAGCACGGATAGGCGTAAGATATTATAAGGTGAGAGCCTCTACGCTGTCAGATGTTCACGCCCTGAAATATCTTTCGCTGTAGGCCGTGTCGCCCGGTTCGTCGACGAGTGGTGTCGGTGGGCACAGACAGAACTTGCGCATCTCGCAGGGTATTGGTCCACCACACTTGATCTCGAAAAGGTCACGCTCAATGCCGGCGACAGCTTGGACGGTTTACCTTTGCATGCATGGTCTGATGCAGATTTCAATGTTCCGAAGAGCACTACCGGTTTCTATCTGGGGTTGGTCGGGCCGAAGGGTTCGCAGCACCCCCTCTCGCGGGGAGCTGCGCGCCAGGACGTCGCCACCACCAGCAAAGGCGAAAGCGAGAGCCTCGCATGGGACACAACGGCCAAGAACTCCAGTCGTCTCGAAGCCATGGTCGAGTACACACGCCCCACTCCAGTAGAGATTGCTGGTTGTCTTGACAACCAAGCTGTTGAACAGGCCATCCAACAAGGATACAGCCAGAGGCTCGGACATTTGAAAAAGCATGCGGAGGTGTCATCACCCTTTTGCATGAGTGCGGGATCGTACCAAACCACACGCCTGGAATTCATAACATAGCCGATGCGTTCACAAAAGCCCTTGGCCACTACAAGCTCATGTACCTTATAGGGCGGTTGCTCGGCATCCGAGTTGATCACTTCAGTAATGGATGGGTTAAGGTCTCATCAGAGCCGTCATCACGTCCGTCTTCTTCGTCGGGCCAGACCCGGATGCCTCCCGGCCAGCGGATGGTGGAGTTCGCTTGCGGCGCGGCGATGTTGGACAACGCCGAGGGCATCGGTCAGACCAGCGCCCTCCTCGCCCCGAGCCGCCCCCTGCAGGCGGCACGTCTGAACACCCTCCAGGACCTCCACAGGGAGGTCCTCGACAAGGCAGCCGATCTGAAGACACACATGCGGCGGAGCCGTGACAGTCGTGCCCAGCGCTCCCAAGAGGTCATCCTATCCCAGCGGGAAGATCCGAATTCCCAGTCAAGGTGTTCACGATCGTGGTTGATAGTTCTGACGACGAGTGCTTCCACGTTACTTGCACGAATCCCTTGGAGGGGAGTTCTTGTCATCGAGGTCAAAAGGTTGGACCGTTACGGCGCCAAGGAAACCCTCATCACCCACAGGCTTGGCACGGACGAGCTCATGTTGGTCAATGAGAACAGTTTGCCATTACAGCATCTTCGAGATCTGACGGTCGAACTCCTCGGACAAGCTGCTGCGGAGCCAGCTGAACAGCTTCGCCTCCGTCCTCCACGCGTCGTAATCCGGAAGCCGCCAAACAGGAACCAGCGCTCCAGGAAGAACGCCAACAGAAAGCGGAATAAGAAAATCAACAAGGTCGGTACGACTACGAAGCGCCCTTACAATCCTCAAGGCCACTCCCAAGAGGAGCAGCTGTGCTCCAAAGGTGCAGGCACACCACCGGCCGTACGACGTCGTGGATGTGAGCGGTGCAGCTGCAGCGATACATATGTGAATGATGGAAGAGTGACTGCTTAGGACGTCAATGTCTTTGCAATGTAGGTTTCACAAGAATCGAAAGGTCGAGCTCGTCATGCATGGCACTGTGGATCTCTATACAAGCTTGTATGGGTATAGTTTGCTAGGACGCGTATTCTGGACCTCCCTATACCTCTTTTCCCGCCTTCCCCGGTCCAGGGCACGCCGATTGTCAAAATATGCATGTCCTATGTTTCCTGTAGCTCTGGAGCTGCACCTGTGCGACAAGGCCCGCGCAGGGCGACGGGGCGGCGTGCGGGGACAGGCCCCATGCTGCCACCCTGCTTGGGCCCCTTGGCTCAAAACCCAAGGGAAAAGGCCGCGCCGGGGGGGACCTCCACCAACCTCAGGAGGACGAGAAAGAGGAGGAGGAGGAGGAGGAGGAGGAGGAGGAGGAGGAGGGGAAGGAGGAGGAGGAGGAGGAGGAGAGGGAGGAGGGAGAGGGAGGAGGAGGGAGGAGAGGGGAGGAGGAGGAGGAGGAGGAGGAGGAGGAGGGAGGAGGAGGAGGAGGAGGGAGGAGGAGGAGGAGGGGAGGAGGAGGAGAGGAGGGAGAGGAGGAGGAGAGGGACGCGGAGGAGGAGGAGGAGGAGGAGGAGGAGGACGAGGAGGAGGAAGGCGAGCAAAATCGTCAGAGACCTCTTGGATGCTCGGAGTCTCTTCAGATGCGGGGCGGAGGGCGGGCGGGTCGGGGCCGGGCGGGCCCGTCGAGGCCCGCAGGCCCCGCGCGAGCGCGCCGCCGGGGGCCGCCGCGTCCTGCGCCTCCTCCGCCTCCCTGCGGGCCCGCTCCAGCTCGGCCAGGCGCTCCTGGAGCACGGCCTGGCGGGCGCTCGGCGGGGCAGGGGGGCCGGGGACGAAGGGGGGGAGGGACGGGGGCAGGGAGGGAGGAGAGGGGGGTGGGGAGGGGCGGCCAGACACGCTCGAGTCGCAGAAAGAGAGCACGACGGAAGCTGCGCTTCGCAGTCTTCGGCCCCCCGGGGGCCCTCGCAGGGCCCGGGGCCGTCAAAAAACGGCTCGGGGTGAAAAATGGGCCCTGGGGAAAGGGCCCTGGGGACCCCGAAATGAATGAGAAATCAGAACATCGCATATCTAGGGATGGAGGCAGAGACGTGAGGGAGGGGAGAGGAGTTTGATCTCCGACTCTCGCCCACTCGGCCCGTGCGTCAGGCCTCGTTCAACACCGACAGGGAGGGACCTCACAGGTGGACTTGAGCCCTCCGCCAGGCTGGTCTCGCTCGGGAGGCCCCGCGCGCGCGAACCTCGAGCGGCAGAGGGCCATCGGTCTGCGGCCGCGGCGCGGGAGCCTGGCTATCAGACCAGGGTGGGCGAGGAGGAAGGAGCAAGGAGGTGGAGGTGAACTTCTAGGAGCACGGGGGTGCTGGTGACCTGCTAACCACTGTGGCACACGCCCCCTTGCGTGGGCAGTGAGGCGCGCTGTCTCTGCCTTTCAGTGCCACTCCCAGCCAACTCTTTCTCTCTCTCTCTCTATATCCCTCTCTCTCCCTCTCTCACTCGAACATCCTCTATACCAACCCCTGCAACACACGCTGGGCATAGGAAGTGGTATGGCGGAGCATTAGCAAGTGGGCTACCCGCCAAGCGCCCTGCACCGCAGCGCGCCGCACGGCTTCACGCCGACCGGCAGCACATCCAGCGGCGCCCGTGCCACTCAAAATACAAGTCCCACGCTGATTTGCGTGCGCCATTCTCTCTGTTTCCCCATATCCTAAGATGGGGCTCTTGTCATTCCCCATGTCTAAAAGATGGGGTTATTGTCAATACTCTGACCGCGCCGACTCCTTCTTCAGGTCACCTTCTCCTTCTCTTCCCCATCCCACTCAGAATATGCAGATGATGGTTACGATGATAATGGATGGTGGTGGTGGTGATGATGGTGGTGTTGATGATGATGATTATGATGATGATGATGGTGAATATGCTGGTGATGATGACGATGACGATGAAGATGTCGATGACGATGATGATGGTGATGATGATGATGATGACGATGATCATGATGATGATGATGATGATGATGATGATGATGATGATGATGATGATGATGATGATGATGATGATGATGATGATGATGATGATGATGATGATGATGATGATGATGATGATGATGATGATGATGATGCGGAGCAAATTCTGAGGATGTCTCGAGCGAGGCGCGGGTTTCAGCACCCCCAAGGGGGAGCCGCCAAGGGGTATTGCACGGCTTCCGTTCGCGCTAAGATGGCGGGGATGTCTCGAGCGGTTTGCCTGTTTTGGTGCCCAGCATCCTCCGCTGTTGGTCCTCAGCTTCCTCCAGCCTCTTTGTGTTTTACACATATTTCTAAAGATTTGGCCTCCCCTGGGGCACGAGTCCTTGGTGTTTTACCTGTAGATTGCCCTTCTCCTGCGGCTTCAATCCGTGGTGTTTTATGTGTTTATGTTTCTATAGATTGGGCCTCTTCTGGGACACGAATCCTCCCCAGGAGGCCCCAGGAGGCTCCAGGAGGCTCTAGGAAGCCCCAGGAGGCCACACGATGCCCCAGGAGGCCTCGGGAGGCCACAGGAAGCCCCAAGAGACCACAGGAGGCCCCAAGAGGCTCCAGGAGACCCCAGAAAGCCCCAGGAGGTTTCAGGAGGCCCCAGGTGGCCCCTGGCGCATGCGCAGACACGCGCTCGTGCTACTGAGACTCATTCACACTCCACATCATCCACAATTAGATTCACTCCCACGCCGTCGATATTCAAACCCATGAATATTCGAAAATTCTTGCGCCTAGACACTCACGGCAGACAGGCCCATGCTAATATCTATATATATATATACATACACATATGGGAAGCTCCACGCGGTGAATGATTACTTAGACGCCTCCTACTCCCTTTTCTCCTCCTCTTCTCCTCCTCCTCTCCTTCCCTCGTCTCCTCCTACTTACATTCCCTCATACTCAGACTTGCTCATACCCAGACTTACGCGTAGTTTGACTTTCTCACACTTAGATTCAGTCATTCTCATATTCTCTCGGAGTCACTCATACCAAGACCCAGTCACATAATCACACTCATACATGCTCACTCATGCCCACACCCACTCCTACTCATCCATGTTCACTCACGCTCCCACCACTCATACTCATACTCACTAAGACTCGTAATCATAGACTTTCTCCGCAATAAAGCAGGCGTGACACTCGGGTACCCCAAGGGGGAGCCGCCAGGGGGTATTGCACGGGCCCGTTCGCGGACAGTGTGGGGATGTCTCAAGCGGTTTGCTTGTTTGTTGGCCCAGCATCCTTTGCTTTCAGACCAGATATGGAGGATGTCTCAGGCGGGGCGCTGGTTTCAGCACCTCTAAAGGGAGCCGCACGGGGGCATTGCATGGGCCCGTTCGCGGCCAGTTTGTGGGGATGTCTCAAGCGGTTTGCTTGTTTTTCGTCCCAACATCCTTTGCTTTCAGAGCAGATGTGGAGGATGTCTCAGGCGGGGCGCTGGTTTCAGCACCTCTAAAGGGGAGCCGCCAAGGGGAGGCGTGCTGCTCCCTCGGGTCGTGCTCCGGCACGTACCCTCTGGGACGCACGGAGGAAGGAGATGAGGCGTGCTGCCCTCTTGGGTCGTGCTCCGGCACGTACCCACTGGGACGGTTGGAGGAAGGAGATGAGGGAGGATGCGTGCTGCTTCTTTGGGTCGTGCTCTGGCACGTACCTTCTGGGACGCACGGAGGAGACAGCAGGAGTCGGAGGAGGACCAGGAGCACACTTTCAGCGCATAGGAATCAAACACAAGGGAAATGCGGTCGTTTTGTAATTTTGGGTTCCGGGGATTCGTGGGCCCCGGGGCATCCTGTCGTTCGCAAAAATTGGTGCTGTAAGGCATGGCCATACGTTTTTCTAGTGTTTTTAGGATTATGTTATTTTGTTGTTTTCGGTTGTTATTTTGGCTTCGGAGGTCCCCAAAGCAGCCCTCGGGGATCAGGGCGGCGGGAGCCTACAACGATCTCCCTCCTGGTGCTCCTCTCCGAACCTCCCTCCCAGTGCTCCTCTCCGATCTTCCCTCCCGGTGCTCTTCTCCGAACCTCCCTCCCAGTGCTCCTCGCCGACCCCCCCTCCTGGTGCTCTTCTCCGAACCTCCCTCCCGGTGCTCCTCGCCGACCCCCCCTCCCAGTGCTCCTCCCTTCCAGTGCTCCTCGCCGACGCCCCCTCCTGGTGCTCTTCTCCGAACCTCCCTCCCACTGCTCCTCGCCGACACCCCCTGCTGGTGTTCCTCTCCGAACCTCCCTCCCGGTGCTCCTCGCCGACCCACCCTCCCACTGCTCCGCTCCGAACCTCCCTCCCAGTGCTCCTCGCCGACGCCCCCTCCCGGTGCTCCTCTCCGAACCTCCCTCCCAGTGCTCCTCGCCCTCTCCGACGCTCATTCCCAGTGTTCCTGTCCGACCCTCCCTCCCAGCTCCTCTCCGAACCTCCCTCCCAATGCTCCTCGCCGACCCCCCTCCCAGTGCTCCGCTTCGACGCTCATTCCCAGTGTTCCTGTCCGACCCTCCCTCCCAGTGTTCCTCTCCGACCCTCCCTCCCAGTGCTCCTCTCCGACTCTCCCCATCACCTGGACAGGCGCGCCGCCAAATACTAGAAGAGGTCTCATGGGAGTGGAGGCTGTGTCTGCTGGTCTGCTGGTTCCCATACCAACTATCTTTCAAAAATGATGCTCCTATGGGGAGCTCCACGCAGTGAGTAATTAACTCTCTCTCTCTCTCCCTTTTTTTTTCTCTCTCTCTCTCTCTCTCTCTCTCTCTTTCTCTCTTTCTCTCTCTCTCTCTCTCTTTCTCTCTCCTTCTCTCTCTCTCTCTCTCTCTTTCTCTCCCTCTCTCTCTCTCTCTCTCTTTATCTTTCTCTCTTTCTCTCTTTCTCTCTCTCTCTCTCTCTCTCTCTCTCTCTCGCTCTCTCATCTGCCCACACAATGGCGTGGAGTCGCGCAACCACGTCTGGCTGCGCAGGAGGAAGCCCTCCGTGACCCCCGATGCGCCCGGCAGTATCGGGGCCGTCAGGAGCTGCCGCTGCGGGACCGACTCGAGGGAAGGGCAGACCACGCGCAGGTGTTCACCCACCGCCTGATTGAGCACACTGTGCCTGCAGAGGCGGAGGGGGATGGTGTCGGGTCGATCCCCCTGGCGTTCGGGGGTGGGGCGCCGCCGCCGCACTGTGGAGACCATGGCGTGGCCGCCGATGTCCGCCACGTGGGCCTCGTGCGGCCCTCCGTCCACCTGCGCCTGCTGCCATGGGCTCGTGAAAGCCCGCTGGGGCTGGCTGCCCGAGTAGGACTCGGCCGGCGCGCGGGGCGCAGCAAGCGCTCTCCCACCAGCGGGAGGGGGCCGACGGCACCGTGTCCGGCAGTCCGCTCCGCGCAGCCGAAGGCGGCGCATGAGCGAGCCATGCCAGGCAGCAGCGGCGCCAGCAGGGGGAGGGTGAAGGAGGAGGCCCTCCTGGCTTCAGCAGGTCCATCATTGTACGGTGGGGTCAAGGCCTCGGAAGTTGAAGTGGTGGGTGAGTCGGAGGTCGAACCCGCGCTGGCACTCCGCGTCGAGGATCGATGCGCTCGTCGCCGCGGGGTGGTAGGCGGACAAAGACGCGGTCGGCAGCGAATGCAAACACTTGTCCTGTCTTGGCGGAGGAGGAGGAGGAGGAGGAGGAGGAGGAGGAGCGCACTTCGCCAAGGAAGATTCGTCTCACTGCGGCTGGGAAGCTTGGATATTAGGCACCCAGGAAGGCCTGCCTCTGGCTCAATACGAGAAAACGGACCAGCTCGTGGGCGGCAGACCTCTGTTGAAAGCGGAGGTCGAAAAGAGGAGGGGGAGGAGGCACAGCGTCGTGGCGCGGGTTCTCCCTCTCTTTACGCTGTCTCCTGAGCCGCCCAATTCAGATCAACGGCTCGTCGAGCGGCTTTCGCAATCGAAAGGGCGACACTCGTGGCCAGCTGGGGGGCATCAAGGGGCTCTGCACGCATGCAGCATGCGGTGGATCTGAAACATCAGGGCCACGTTCCTAGCGCGCTTTGGGGAAGGGGACACAAGCGAGAAGGCGACAAGGGGGGAAGTCGGAAGAGGGCCAGGAGACATCCTCTCTACGCGGCCACGGAAACGTGGGCACAGGAAATAGTGCTTTAGGTCGCATCTCGCCTCGCAGCCCAGGACACACCTACGATAAGGATTATGGAGACCAGCGTCGGTGACCCATCCACCCAGCCAGGTCTTGGTGCATGCTATCCTCCAAGCGGGAGGGATCTCGGCAAGGCTAGCACGCACCAGACACCAGTCGATATCACCAACATCTCTAGGGGCTACAGGAAACCATATAGGGAGCCTCTTGCAGATCAGCACTGACACAGAGGCCCTGAAAGCCTCACCCTGTACTAGTATACGAATGACCCTACCCTGAATTCGACTGGAACGATCACCCCTCCCGACCTCCCCACCCCCCTCTTCTATTTCCTCTCGGACGCGCGGCCAAGCTCCTGCGGCGAGGCGCGAGGTGACCGTGCCGCAGGCCTCCTCACTCACCTCTCGGATCACGCGGGCGACCGAGGACGCCTTCCAGAAGTCAGGCCAAGGGGTCGCCACGGCCCTGGCGATGGGCAACGTCGCCAGCGCCACCTCGTCCAGCCTGCTCGCGACGCCGCGCCACGAGGACACCGCGGCGGCACCCGCTCTCATCCTCGATGCCAGCGCGAACGCCTTCACAAAGGGTGATCTGCGGCAGGCCCAGCTCTATCGGGCGGAAGAAGTCATTCCTTCGCAGCAGGCTGCCCGACGCCCGCAGGAGCCCGGTGAGGACGAACTGTTCGTCGGCATACAGTACGGGGGGCAGCGCGTACGTCTGCGCCTTGTAGCTCAGCACCGTGATCATCTTTGACTGGAAATCGCGCAGCAGCGTCGTTCGGCCCATCGGAGTGGCAGCCGCGGCACTTACACACTGGCGCCACTTGGCGAGCGGGGCGAGAGACAGCAAGTGCGAACACCGTGCCAGAGAGTGGGTCGCCCTGGAGCACGCCTGACATGCTGGCAAACATGAGCGCTCGCATCGGCGAGGAGCCCAGGCCGCGGGCGTCCACACAGGGGATCACGATGAGCTCGTACGCGCCACCCGGCGGGCCCCAGTGCTGCAGCACCCACTCAATCCAATCGCGGCGCGCGCTCGGGGGCGCCTGCGCGAAGCCGAAGCTGAAGATGAAGGGGTGGTTCCACGAGGACCCAAGCGAGCTCCGACTCTCGAGGGCCTCCATCGAGCGCGTGGAGGCGACGCGGGCGAGGCCGCCCATCTCGATCAGGTTCTTAATGAAGTTGCGATGCTGCACAAAGCCTCGCTGGCTGGAGGGGGCCACTTTAGCGGCCGCCACGCTCGGGCACCCGTTGGCAGCACTCGCCATGGCCTTCGCGCCCGTGTTCTTCAGCATCCAATGCCTCGTGTCCATCGGGTCGCGGACCACCTCGGCGCTCTCCGAGTCAAGTACCTCCTCCGGAGGGAACACGCATACGCCATCACTGAAGCCAGCAAGCATGAGTCTTCCACTCGCTATCCATTCCACGGCTGCCGTGAGTGCGCCGGTGCCATGCCGATGGGCCCGCCACGCATCAGCGGGAAGACCGTCAGGGCCAGGCATGGCGGGCTTGGCTCTCGCCAGGGCCATCTCGATGTGCTTCGGCGACGGCGAGGGGATCGCGCCCCAGTCAGGCTCGGGCACTCCGCACTTGGCCAGGAAAGCGCGCGCCTGACGTTGTCGTTGCTCTCGCTCAGCGGGGGCCTGCAGCGGCGGGCAGAAGACCTTGCCCCAGTGGGCCGCCAGCCCAGCACGCAGCTGCTCCGCCGTCTGCGTCTTGACCCCATCAACGAGGAGGGCGCCAAGGTAGCGGCGGGGCGACGGCGCCCACAAGGCCGAGCGGCGCTGAAGCGCCCGCAGCTGTCCTCGGAGCCGACCGCCCGGAGAAGCTTCCAGCCCCCGTCGCAGCTCAGCGCTCGACGCGTCGGCCGCCTTCGTCTGAGCGAGCGTGCGGCGGCGCTTGAACTCGGAGGCGCTCGTGAGCCGCGCGCCCGCGATCTCGTCAATGACCATCATCTCGCTCAGCCATGTGTCTCTCCAACAGAAGCGTGCCCATCCTGCGGCCACGACGGGCTAGGGCTCGAGCAGCCTGCCCATCAATCATGGCGACCGCGCTCTTGGACCAGGAGACATGGCGGAGCAACAGGTCACGCACCTCGCGGGAAGCAGATGGCAGGATGCGGGTGCACGCGCGGTAGCGGATGTCCGCCGACGTCTCCTCCAACTGGCACGCCTGCATGCACAGCTCGACCCTCCACCTGAGGCTCTCGCGCTGGGCGATGTGGGCCGCAATCGGGGCTGGCTTGTCGCGGGGGCGAGCCGTCGTGGGCCGTGCGCGCCAAGTGACCCAGAACGGCGCGCGGTCGCTGATGTTCTGTCGGTGGAGTTCTTCAGGTTCACCGCGCACCTCCGCCATCTGCACCGACTGACCAAGAAGCCAGGGCGGCCACCCCAAGAAGATCTCGTCGATCCTGGAGGCGCGCCGACGAGCGGGGTGCCAGTAGGTGGCCCGCGGGGCGACCATCTCAGTGGCGCCACGAAGCCTCTGGGCCCATCGCCTCTCCTGGAGGCGCGTAGCGCGGGCGACGGCGTGCTCTGGGAACTCGAAGTTCTGATGCCCCAGGTGGTCGCCGAAGTTGAAGTCGCCTGAGACCACGGCAACGCGCCCATCAGGTCAATGGGCAGCCCAAAGGAGATCACCTCGAATACTGTCTTGAATGTGTCTTGCGACCGCGGCTGGAATGTCGAAGTTGCGCACATTCCAATGAACAAAAACTGCGCGGCCTCGCTGCTCACGTACATCCTCATAGTAGGCCGCAGCAACGCGCATAATCCTACCTGGGACAATCTCTTCATCTTGCCATAGAACTTCGCCAGGTCCTGTAAAACTGGGGAAGAGCGTGGCCACTCCACCAGAGCCTTCACGTTCACCTGGAGCGAACGAGGTAAAAAGTTGTGCCCGGACTCCCGCTTTCTTGAGGAGGTCACGCAGGCTGCAGTACCATGCCATTCTGCCAAAACTTGCGGAGCAACGTCATCCGCCTCATGCCCGCGGGTGCTTTGTGGTGGCAGAGTGCACGGCAGTTCCAGGCGCCCATCCCCAGGGCTCCTGCGCGCCCCCAAACTCGAGCAAATGTGCTAAAGTACCCACTCTTGAGCTTATGGCTCCACAAGCGGCCGCACGGCGTCGTTGAGCCTCGCACGGTTGAGACCCACGCGGTGAGGAACCGGCGCCAGTTGAGCGAGAGCGTGGCCCCGGAGCGGCGCGGGCCGATGGGGTTGCCGAAGATCCGCTGGCCGACCACGGGCTCCACCATCGCGCGCATCTTCTTCGCCGTGATCCCCAAAGCAACTTGACGCCCGTTCTTGTCCACCGAGAGGAAGCTCTGGGCAGACCCTCCCGCGGGGAGCTTCGCCGAGAGCTCCCTCCAGGACAAGTCCCTAACCTGGCCGATCCGGATGCAGCCCAGCAGCTTGCGGACCCTCTGCTCAGCCAGCCTCGCGTTTCCCTCCAAGCGCATGAAGAATTTGGTGCCCATCTCCTCCCCCTCGAATTTGTATTTACCTGCGAGCTCCGCTGGCGTGACCACCTGTCGCAACGCTCCCTCCAGCGCGCCGATGGGGATCGGGACCATGGACGCGATGACGACCACTGCGCGATCGATGTCGCGCGACCAGGATGGACCAGGCGACGGGGGCAGGGACCGCACCTCCTCCATGATGCCGAGGATGCGGCCCATGCGCTGCATCTCCGCCTCCAGCCTCGACGCGGCGTCGGCGACCTCCTTCTGTGCTCGAACCATCTCGGCGCGGTACTCTTCCACATCTGCTCGAAGTTCAAAACGTCGTTGCTCCTGCGCACGTACACTGGACTTGACCTCCTCAACCTGAGCCGCCAGCGCCGTTAGCACCTGGCCCATGCCGTTGGACAGGATGGAGCCCAGCGCGGCGCCCTGCCTATCCAGCGCCGACTGCAGCTCTGCGCGCAGCGAGTCCACGAGCGCCGCAGGCGTCGGCTGGGCCCGCTGCGTGGCAGGCAGGGCATCTCCTCCGCCAGGGGTGGCTGGAGGCGACTGGGCGGGCATCTGCGAGGCGTCGCCGAACCGTGATGCAGCGTCAGCCCAGAGGTCGTGGGGTCCAGCAGTTCGCCCGACATGAGCTCCTTCACCGCTCGTACTCATGGTAGGAGCAGCAGCAGCAGCACCATCC
Organism: Prorocentrum cordatum; assembly: GCA_963575745.1. Classification (NCBI taxonomy): domain Eukaryota; class Dinophyceae; order Prorocentrales; family Prorocentraceae; genus Prorocentrum; species Prorocentrum cordatum. Next base: position 583,686 of record CAUYUJ010022304.1, on the reverse strand, counting down.
CCCTGCGACGGGAAGGTCGGTGCGGCCTCGATTTCTCTTGCGAGCTGGCTCGGGGCGATGCCTCGCACGCGCACAGCCTCCAAGGCCCTGTGCCAGTCTGACGCCACCTGAGGCGGGCGACCAGCGCGCGCATGCCCATCTTCAGCTCCACGATGCCGTCCGTCTTCTCGAGGCCGCGCGGCACGGCGGGGGGCGGCGGCCGCAGCATCGCCAGCAGCCACGTCGCGATGCTCACGACGGCGACGGCCACGGCGGCGCCCACCACTGCCGCCGCTGCGGCTGGCAGAGCGAGCAGACGCAACAGGCGTGGTGCTCGCGGAGCGTGCCGACTGCCCAGCACTCTCCTCCTCCATGGCGGCTGCACTGGGGCTCGCGACCCCTCTCCTCCAGGCCTTGGAGGGAGGACCCCTGAAAGAACTGGGCGGGACACATGAGAGACTGGGCTGGAGAGTGGTTTCAAAGCGGAACCTCCCTCGCGCGCAGAGGTCGCCCCGAGAGACTTGCGGTCGTCGGGACGGTTCATTACCTTGAGCCAAAATGGCTACGGAAAACAAGAGGAGGGGGAGGAGGAGGAGGAAGGAGGAGAAGGAGGCGGAGGAGGAGGAGGAGGGAGGAGGAAGAGGAGGACGAGAGTAAACCCAAGATTCATCAAAGACATTGCACAGAACCCTCCCGCCAAGTTCCCTTTTCATAGGCCCCTACAAGAATTCATTCGCACTGAGGGAAATGCCCCGCTGGAAGACAACCTCTTGAAAATCTGAAAAATGTGCCAGAGCAACATTCCTGGGACTTCAACCTCGCGCATCACCGTTGACCTTGCCTTTACAACGGTCCTGAATCATGCCAGAACACCATTCCTGGGACCGCAACACCGCGGATGAACGTGACTGTTGCGCCATGAAACTCCGGCATCGTGCCAACACACAAATTCTGGGACGCTGGCCGTGAAAATCTGTGAAACTGCTGCAAACTCTGAAGACGAATGTGCGCGGCGCTGGGGCGAGAGCCACGCTTCGAAAGCGGGCCGCCCTCTACCCGTGGAACTCCTGCAAAGTTTTACAGCGAATGCACGCAGCGCTGAGGCGAGAGCTGCATGTTGAAAGCGGGCCGCCCTCCACCCGTGAAACTCTTGTAAGCATCTCAAAACAAATTTGCGCGGCGCTGGGGAGAGAGCCACATTTTGAAAGCTGTGCGCGGCGCTCAAACGAGTAACGATAGCCACATGTTGAAAGCGGACCGCCATCCATCTGTGAGACCGCTGAGAAAGCTTCAAGCTTCAGGGTCATAAATGGTGAGGAAATCTCAAGCGAATCGTCCGGCCCGCCCTTTTGACCAGCCTCGGGGTGCGACAGTGAGGAGTTATTTATAAGGAAGAGGGATGGAGGAGGAGGAGAAAGCGAAGACGGAGTGAGATGAGGAAGAAGAGTACGCAGGACAAGAATTGTCCTTCCTGGCAGCACCTCCCTGACCAGGCTACGCCCCATGAGTGCACAGGAGTGGAATAAGACCTGTTCATCTTGCCATAATCATCATCATCATCATCATCATCATCATCATCAGCAGCAGCAGCAGCAGCAGCAGCATCATTATCAGCGACTGCAGCAGCATTATCACCCTCCTCGACCTCATTATCATCCCCCTCCTCCTCCTCCTCCTCCTCCTCCTTCTCCTCCTCCTGGTCCTAATCACCATCATCACCATCACCATCACCATCGTCATCAGCATCCGCATCCTCATCCAGATCATCGTCATCATCATCACATCATCATCATCATCAGCATCAGCACCACCATCGTCATCGTCATCATCATCAGCATCATCAGCAGCAGCATCAGTATCGTCGTCATCATCATCCTCATCACCGCCATCATCAACATCAATATCACAATCACCACCACCAACATCAACATCATCGAGGAGAGATAAGAAGTGAGGAGGATGTTTGCCCGTGTTGGAGGGGCTGCAGGACGACCAAGTGGACCCCAGGAGATTATGGGGGCATCTACAATTCCTTGCCATCCTCCCCCTGCCGCTCCTCCTCCTCCTCATCCTCCTCATCATCATCATCAGAATCATCATCATCAGCATCATCATATGCCATCTCGTTCTCCTCGCTCCTCCATCTCCTTCTCACCGTCAGCATCATCATCATCAGCATCATCATGGTAGTCATCATCAGCGTCATCAGCATACTCATCGACATCATCATCATCATCATCATCATCATCAGCAGCAGCAGCAGCAGCATCAGCATCATCATCAGCAGCATCATGATCATCAGCATTATCAGCATCATCGTCTTCATCACCATCCATGCATCCATCCATCCCCTCACCCTCACCATAACCACAACCGCCAACATCAGCAGCAGCAGCTCCAACGTCAAGATATTCACACCGAACGCTCCTCCTCCTCCTCCTCTTCGGCAACTGTGACCTCCAGCTGGGAGTTCTTTTTCTGGTACTCCTGCAGCTCGATCATCGACCTCCTGAGCGCGTCTGCCTGACACCGTGGAGAGAGTTACAAGATGATGCGTCTGCTCTTGCTGCTTCTCGTCACTATCATCCCACGTTGTAGTGCTGATACGTCGGTTATAGCCCTACGCCTACAATTCCTTCAAACTCACCCGCCCCCCCAACACATCTCTTCCACCCCAGCACTGCTGCCGACATCACCACCATGGTCGTCAACCAATCATCACCATCAGTAGTTGAATCACCATCATCATGACAATCAGCATTAGCATCATCACCATCAGCGCCAAGACCCTCATCATCATCATCATCATCATCATCATCATCATCATCATCATCACCATCATCATCAACAACAGCATCATCAGCATCATCACCATCATCATCAGCATAATCAACATCATCATCAGCGTCATCACCAAAATCAGCATCATCAGCATCATCATCGTCGTCATTATCATCAGCAGCAGCATCATAATCATCAGCATCAGCATCATCAGCTTCATCATCCTCATCATCATCATCAGCAGCAGCAGCATCATCGACACCATCAGCATCGTGAACAGCATCATCAGCAGCAACATCAGCGCCATCAGCGCCATGCTCCTCATCATCATCATCATCATCAACAGCGTCATGATCATCAGCATCAGCATCATCACCATCGTCATCAGCATCAGCATCATCGTCAGCAGCCTCATCAGCATAAGCAGTACCATCGTCATCATCGTCATCATCATCATCATCATCATCATCATCATAATCAGCTTCATCATCATCATCACCACCAGCATCAGCATCATCAGCAGCAGCAGCTGCAGCCGCATCGTCAGCATCATCATCATCATCATCATCATCATCATCATCATCGTCATCATCATCATCATCATTATCATCAGCATCATCATCCTTATCCTCATCATCATCATCAGCATCGTCATCCTCATCATCCTCATCATCATCAGCATCGTTATCAGCATCATCATCAGCAGCAGCATCCTCATCCTCATCATCAACAGTATTCGAACATCATCATCATCAGCAGCAGCATCACCATCATCATCGGCATCATCATCCTCATCGTCATCAGCAGCATCGTCATCAGCAGCATCGTCATCATCATCTCAATCACCAACATCATCGTCACCACACCATGATCGTCATCATCATCTCCATCATCATCATCATCATCATCAGCAGCAGCATCATCAGCATCGTCAGCATCTTCATCGTCATCATCATCGTCATCGTCATCGTCGCCGCCCTCATCATCAGCAGCATCGACAGCATCAGCAGCATCAGCAGCATGATTATCTTATTCGGTATCCTCAGCAGCAGCACAATCATTGCTAATGCATCTTTCATCGAATCCAGCCTCGTCGTGATCGGCGTAGGTTTCCCCGTTGAAGGTAGCTGGTTGCATCTCATCGCGGATCGACTCGTAATACAAAAACATACACTCCCAGTCAGAAAGGGACAAGAATCGCGTTCAGCACTCTGCTGTCAGTTATCCCTGCTCCAACCGCTGATTCATGCATCCTGCCTCCTCATCCTCTAATGGGAGTCGTCTCACCTTGATGTTGGATGTCGTTGTGTCGGCTCCATGGCAGTGCGGCCGCCATCCGATACACGGATGGAGGGCCATCCGGGGTTATGTGGTTACAGCGTACGTTTCGCGCATTCTCGTCTCAAAACATTCCAGCAGCTGCACGAATGGAGGACGGTTCCGTTTCAAAATGGGGCTCTCGGTTGAGACCTCCTCCTTCTGTACGACGAGGTGTCTAAAACATTGCCGCAGGTGTACCTATTGAGTGCGGCTCCTTTTCAACAGTGGACTACCGCTTGAGAACCCCTTGAACACAATGAGCTGCAATGCAAAATTGTACAGCTGCTTTACGGATGGAGACAGATCTTCTCCGAAACGGGGCGCTCACAGAATACGTCACTGCATGTGTTGATCCTACCTTGTGGCGGTTCTTGCAGCTAGAAGCATAGAGGCCGGCTCCTTTTCATGATGGTATAACCGCCTGAAGGAAAAGTGCATGGAGCGATCGTCGTTCAAGAGGTCGCGACTCGCAGTGAAGAAGCATGCGTTAAGGAGCTCACGAGGATGGGACTTGGGACGGGAAGGTGTACTGCAGCATCGTTTATGCATCCTAGATTTACTCTGGCCCAAATACTCCTCCATCAAAAAATGCCCCTGGACATCTCCCGAGGTGCGTTCTGACTACAAAATCAGCGGACCCAGCCGTGGCGACGAGGAGCCCCCAGGAAGCTCAAAGATTGCATTAAAGCCCGAACATCTCGAAATTCGAAGTTCAAACCTCTTAAGGTCGGATCCCGAACATCCTCCACATATGGCTCCTCCGCCTCATCTTCTTATTCTTCAAGATCATCATCCTACCTTCGCCAGACCTCGCCAGCATCCTCGTCACCATCACCACCGCCACCATCATCCTCACCATCCGAATCATCGTAATCATCTGAATCACCGTCAGCAGCAGCATAATCGTCGTTGTGGTCGTCGCCGTCGTCGATGCCGTCGTCCTCTCTCTCTCCCACCCACCCCCAGTTTCCCCGCTCCCTGCCAGCTGCTTGCGACCGCCTGCAGGCGACTGGGGTGGGGTAGAGAGTTAGATGTGGCCCTCCTTCTGGGGGAATCGCCCTCCCCCACCCACCAACCAACCCACCCACCCACCCACCCACACTGCTCGCTTCGCAGTACAGGAGGACTTCCTGCAGGCGGAGGAAGGGGGGAGGGGGGGGGGGAACTCCGCTGTTCTGCTATCTGGATCCCCACATGTTTCGTGGGATTCTGGTGTAATATCACATGCTTCGTGGGGTTATGGCTTGCTTCCCTCCCGCGCCTCACCCGCGAAGCTCACACCTCACCTCCTTCTCCCTCCCCTTCCACACACACACAGACACAGACACAGACACATATATATATATATATATATATATATATATATATACATATACATATATATATATACATGTATACATATATATACATACATACATACATACATACATGCATGCATGCATGCATGCATGCATGCATACAGACAGACAGACAGACAGACAGACAGACAGACAGACAGACAGACAGACAGACAGACAGACAGACAGACACACAGGCATACATACAAACAACACACAGACAGGCAGACAGACAGACAGACAGGCAAACAGACAGACAGGCAGCCAGACAGACAGACAGACAGACACACCCACACACAGACACTGACTAACACACAGACACACACGCTCAGACACACAGGCAGGCACAAGCACACAGACACACTGACACAGACACAGACGCAGCCACAGCCACAGACACAGACACAGACGTCACACAGGCGGCACTTCCTCGACACCACAACGGGGTGCGCTGGGGGGGTTGCCCTATCAAGGGCGGGCTCGCAAAAGCGTGGCACGCGTGGCACCTCCTCGACACCACAAGGGGGTGCGGGGGGGGGGGTCCCCCTATCCGCTGCGGGCTCGCAGAGCGTGGCAGACTTGGCACGTCCTCGACACCACAGGGGGTGCGCTGGGGGAGGGTCCCCCATCCGCTGCGGTCTCGCAAAGCGTGGCAAGAGTGGCACTTCCTCGACACCACAAGGGGTGCGTTGGGGGTGGTCCCCCATATCCGTTGCGGGCTCGCGAAGCGTGGCAGGCGTGGCACTTCCTCGGCACTACAGGGGGTGCGCTGGGGGTGGGAGTGCTATCCGACTCGGGCTCGCAAGGAGCAGCAGGAGTGGCATTTTCTCGACACCACAAGGCGGAGTGGGACGGAGGAAGGATGTACAAGGGAGGACGGAAAGAGGGTAGAGGTTCACGTAATGCCGCGTTGTGAATGTTTGGGTCCTACTTAGAGGATGACAAGATGACGAGCATTCTGACAGAATGTATAATAACAAAAACGTGGTGTGCTACGACCGCATCCGGCAACCGTGTTGGGCTGCCACGGCGTGGCAAACATTGCCGACGGTATCGACAGGGCAGAAACTAGCAGCAGCATCCACATATGTTGCACGTCAGCTATGCGAACACAAGAATGAAAACAAAGTATGCGGAGTTCTTCGGTAGCGTGATCTTCCCTCCCGCGTCCCACCCACGAAGCTCACATCTCACCTCCTCTCCTCTCCTCCCCACATCCTCCTTCCCCGCAACCCGCGCGCAAAACATCGCAACAAATGCACGCCATGTACATGAGACACGTGCCTACATACAGCCGCACGCATGCACACAATCGCAGACGCACCATACAACGCCAGTGCACGCTTGCGCAGGGGGTGGCCCCAGCGAAGTCTCTATGCGCTGCAGGCTCGCAAAAGGGTGGCAGGCGTGGCAATTTTGTTGCACCACAGGGGGTGCGCAGCGGAAGGTCCCTCAACGATGTCTCTATGCGCTGCAGGCTCGCAAGGCGTGACAGGCGGAGTGCTTTCTTGACACCAGTGGGGGTGCGCAAGGAGTGGTCCCTCAACGCCGCCCCTATGCGTGGCAGGCGTGGTACTTTCTCGGCACCACAACGGGGGACGCAGGGGGTGGTCCCGCAGCGCTGTCTCTACGCGTTGCAGTCTCGCAAGGCGTGGCAGGCGGAGTGTATTTTCGACACCACAAGGGGGTGTGCAAGGAGTGGTCCCTCAGCGCTGCCTCTATGCGTTGGCAAAGCGTGGCGGGCGTGGCACTTCCTCAGCACCACAAGGGTGCGCAGGGGGTGGTCCCTGAGCACTGCTTCTATGCGCTGCAGGCTCGCAAGGCGTGGCAGACGTGGCACTTTCTCGACACCACAGAGGGGTGCGCAGGGGGTGGTCCCTGAGCGCTGCCTCTATCCGCTGCGGCCTCGAAAGGCGCGACAGGCGCGGCACTTTCTCGGCACCACACGGGGTGCGCAAGGGATGGCGCTCAACGCTGTCTCTATGCGTTGCAGCCTCGCAAAAGGATGGCAGGCGTGGCATTTCTTTGCACCACATGGGGTGCGCAGAAGGTGGTCCCTCAACGCTGCCTCTATGCGCTGCAGGCTCGCAGGGCGTGACAGGCGCGGCATCTTCTCGACGCCACAGGGGGTGCGCAGGGGGTGGTCCCCCAACGCTGTCCCTATTCGTTGCGGGCTCGCCAGGCGCGGCAGGCGCGGCACTTTCTCGGCACCACAGGGGGTGCGCAAGGGGTGATCCCTGAGCGTGGCCTGTATCCGTTGCAGACTCGCAAGGCGTGGCAGGCGTGGCACTCCTCTCGACACCACAGGGGGAGGGCGCAGGGGAAGCGGTCAGATGGGGCGCGGAGGGGGTGCGGTCTCTATCCTCTGCAGGCTCGCAGGGCGCTGCAGGCGCTGCACGTCATGAATGCTAGAGAGGTGCGCAGGGCGTCTTATCCGTGACTGCAAACTCTTCGGCTCAAGCTTGCTCGGCACGAGTGCGCCTTCACGCTGGCGCGCCTGAACCCCCCACTTGACGGCGACAACCGCCCGACCTGTGCGCGCCAGCCAGGCAGCCCAAAATTGACATGGACGCGCTGCCACCGCCGCGTATGCGGATGAAAAGCGCGCTGCTTCATCTGGGAGACCCGGTTACTGTTGAAAGCTCGAGCAGATGCGGAAACGGGATGGTACAGTCCGCTTTGAATGCGCACCGCCGCACGTTAACAATTGGTGGCCAGATACGCTTTCCTCCAAGTATTCCGAGCTGAGCGACGACGGCAATAGGCATTGCCAAGTGGCGTACCTGCTGAACCCTGCGCCGGGCGGGTTCCCCCCCCCGAGGTTTTTTCAGATCAGCCGGGGGGCAATGGGAGAGACCGCGGTGAGATGCTGGGGGATACGGAGGAAGGTGATGGCTCGCCGTTGTTGAAAATCCGGCGGGTCGGCTACCCCGCCAACGGGGGCGATTCCACGTCCGCGCAGCCACGCCCATCAAGTCCACGCCCGTGCAGGCCTTCACCCCTCAGCGGTCCACAACAGTTCTGCTTACTACCTCGGTTCGTTCCACTGGCACCCCTCGCATTCAGCTGTCCCCAGAGCCGTCGGAGGCGGACTACCGTTGGACACGAAGACCATGGTCGCACGACCTGCGAAAGTCGATCCTCCCTGACAGCCTGTTCGCTCAAGCGGATTCGAAGGCGGTCAAACGGCACAAGGAATTCACAACCAAGCGAGCTTCTGATCCAGAGTACCGGCCGTCGAGGACGGGCGACGATGTCGATCTGTGGAGGGCGCTCAACAAGTATTCTACACATGATGGAACCTACAGAATGAATGTGCCCACCCTTCGTCTGCTCGCTTTGCAGCCTGACATGTTCGGCGGAGCTAGCGCTAAGCTCTAAGCCTCACAAGGAGATCCTACAATCTCGCAAATTCGCCACGACATGCGGTCTACTACTCCATCACAATGTCCGCCAGGTTCGTAAACAGCTGAGATGGAACGTGAACGTCACCTATGTCCAGCAAGGCTTGGAAAGGGCAGCCCACGCCAGGGCAGAAAAAGTGGCAATGCTTCTCATCGCAGAATTCGACGTGCACGTCACGGGCATGGTTGCTCTCGTCCAGGACGATTACGAATTTGGCGATAACGACACGCATTCGATACTACGCCTCCGCAGCCTTGGCCAGATTGCATCAACGTCTGTTGCAGGACGCCATTCCATGACGCCATTCCGATGCCTTCTTGGCTCCAGCTGCTGTGTGCCAGGGGGGCCGACCCAATCAGCAACGACAGGGGCCATCATGAGAAAACGTCGAAGTTCTCATGGCTTCATCTGCACTATGACGTCCGAACCAAGGGTAGTCCAAGGACTGCGCCTGTTTCATTGCTGTTGGGAGCAATACTTGCTGGTGGGCTCCGGCGCGCAGCGTGAAGCTCATGCTTATTGCCAGCGTTCGAAGATGCAGCTTCATCTCCAAACTTTGGTCAACGGCAAGGCGGAACTGATGCTGCTCGTTCGTTACTGTTGCTTTCTCCTTCGCATGGAAGATGGTGTTTGGATGGGCAAATGGGGGAGGGAGTCATGGCAGACGGAAGAACTCATTCGATGGTTCACGCGAGAACAGCAATCTTCCATCGCGGCACTGGCCGCGTCGATGCAACGCTGAAGCATGAGTGAAAGCGCCCCGCCCATCAGGGCTGGCCATAATTTCGACGCAGGCTCATTTCGTTTGTCGCAGCCGCCCCGAGATTTTCCATCGAAGGGCGCTCCCAGAGATTTTCCGTCGAAGGGCTTATCCTCGTGTCTTCCTCAGCCGCCTCATGCGGAACTCGGAGACTTTCCGTCGAAGAGATAAATGATTACTCAACCGCAGCGCGCGCGCAGTAGCGCGGACCCAGCTGAGAACGAGGAAAAAAATTCAAACGTTGCTCCTCCCTCCTCTGTTCCATATCCCTTCCTCTCACTTCTGCACTCCTGCTCATCCTCCTTGCCCCCGACCGAAGTGGGAAAGGGAGGCAGAGGTGCCACATTCGCGACGAGGGTTCAGAACGCAGGAATGCTCATAGATGGTGATGACAAGCGAAAACATAAGATTCAAATTACATGTGTGGAGTTCCTCGGTATCGTATTTGTGAAGGGGTGGGGGGGAGGGCGGATGTACCCGCATTGTGTGGCTGGGAGGCATGCGGGCTACTGGGGCCTTCGGTGGAGCTCCCTATGGGGCCACGAAACGTGTGAGGGGTGTACCGAAATACGCGGCTGGGACGCATGCGGGCTGCGCCACTGGGGCCTCCAGTGTAGCTCCCTAGAGAGCCACCAAACGTGTGAGGGGTGTGCCGAAATGAATGGCCGCGACGCATGCGGGCTGCGCCACTGACGCCGTCGGGGGAGCTCCCTATGGGGCCACGAAGCGTGTGGGGGGTGTCCGGAAATGAATGGCTGGGACGCATGCGGGCTGCGCAACTCGGGCCTTCTGTGGAGCTCCCTAGAGAGCCACGAAGCGTGTGAGGGGTGTACCGAAATACGCGGCTAGGACGCATGCGGGCCGCGCCACTGGGCGCCCTCGGTGGAGCTCCCTATGGGGCCACGAAACTTGCGAGGGGTGTGCCGACATGGGCGGCTGGGACGCATGCGGGCTGCGCAACTCGGACCTTCGGTGGAGCTCCCTAGAGCGCCACGAAACGTGTGAGGGGTGTGCCGAAATGGCCGGCTGGGACGCATGCGGGCTGCGCCACTGGGGCCTCCAGTGGAGCTCCCTATGGGGCCACGAAACGTGTGGGGGGTGCGTGTGAGGGGTGCGCCTGCGATCATAATGACGATGATGGTGCTGACGTCGATGTTTGCGATGCGATGTGATGCTGATGCTGCTGCTGCTGAGGAAGAGGAGGAGAAGGAAGATGAGGATTAAGATGAGGATGAGGATGAGGATGAGGATGAGGATGAGGATGAGGATGAGGATGAGAATGAGGATGAGGATGAGGACAAGCATGAGAATCCGGATGAGGATGAGAATGAGGATGAATACGAGGAGGAGGAGGAGGAGGATGAGGATAAGGCTGATGGTGATGAGGAGAAGGAGGATGATGAGGACTATAATGATGATGATACTGATGATGATGGTGATAATGATGATGATGCTGATGATGATGATGATCATGATGATGACGATGATGATGATGATGGCGATGGTGATGGCGATGGTGATGGTAATGATGATTACGGTGATGATGGTGATGATGAGGGAAATGAGTAGCATGATGATGATGCTGATGATGATGGTGATGATGATGCACATGATGATGAAGGCGAAGGTGAAGATGATGATGAAGATGAAGATGAAGATGAAGATGCAGACGAAAATGCAGATGGTGGAGAAGACGAACATGAAGATGAAGATGAGGATGATGATGCTGATGCTGATGATGGTTATGAAGACGATGATGAGGATGAGGATGAGGCAAAGGATGAGGATGACTGTGAGGCTGAGGATGAGGATTGGGATAGTGATGATGATGATGATGAGGAGGCGGATGAGGATGAGGATGAGGAGGAGAAGGAAGATAAGGATGAGGATTAGGATGATGATGATGATGATGATGGTGATGGTGATGATGATGATGATGATGATGGTGACGTTGATGATAATGATGATGATGATGATGATGATGATGATGATGATGATGATGATGATGATGATGAGGAGGAGGAGGAGGAGGATGATGATGATGATGGAGGGAGGAGGGGAGACGAGGGAGGAGTGAGGGAGACGCGGGGCGCTGTCTCTTTAAACCGAAGACCAAACACCACAGGATGGTTGAAAACAACTCGAGGCCCCTCCCTCCACGACCCCTTTTCTTCACGGCAGTCCTCCATCCAGATGGTCGCCATGAAGAACAAGCGTGGCGACAGAAACGCCAAAGCAACGGAGACCAGGAAACTGGAACATCGAAGTTCGAACCTTCCTCCTCGTTCGGCCAAGAAGACGGGATGGCATCGATGAGGTTCAAAGAACACCCAAAACAAAAACGAACTACCCTTGTATACCGCATCCTACACAACATCCTCCGCATGATCCATTCCACCCAAATTATAATCAACTACAAAATCAGCAGCATCACCATCATCATCATCATTATCATCCCCATCCCCATCGTCGTCACCATCATCACGTCGTCATCATCAGCAACATCAGTATCACCATCATCATCGTCATCCTCATCACCATCATCCATCGTCATTCTCATCATCATGATCAGCATCATCAGAATCACCATCCTAAGAGTCCCCATCAGAACCACAGACACCACCACCACCACCACCACCGCCATCACCATCAGCATCATCAACATCACCATCGGCGTCGTCGTCAGCCCCATGATCACCATCATCACCATCATCCTCGACATTCTCAAAATCGTAATCATCCTCCGCCTCTTCCTCCTCCGCATCATCACCATCACCATCACCATTACCATCATCACCAGCATCATCATCATCGTCATGATCAGCATCAGCATCATGATCATCATCGTTGTCGTCATCACCGTCGTCATCCTCAACAGCTGCAGCGGCATCATCATCGTCATCAACACCACAATCATCATCTCAATAATCAGTATCACCATTTTCCTCATCATTGTTATCAGCATCATCATAAATCAGCATACTCGTCATCAACTTCATCACCATCATCACCATCACCGGGATCATCAGCAGCATCATCATCATCACCGCAGTCCTCAGAATCATCATCAACACCAGCACATCCTCATCATCGTCATAATCATGACAGCCATCTGCATCACCCGCATCATCATCATCATCATCATCATCATCATCATCATCATCATCGTCGTCATCATCGTCACCATGACAAGCATCATCATCATGATTGTCATCATCATCGCCCGCACAATCATGATAATCAGCATCCTTATCACCGTCATCATCATCGTCGTCGTCATCGTCATCGCCATCATCATCAGCAGCATCAGCATCGTCATCAACACCACTATCGTCATTGCAATATTCCTCATCTTCCTCGCATCATTATCAGCATCGTTATCGTCATCAGTTTCATCATCGTAACCACCAGCATCATCATGACAGTCCTCATTATCATCAGCCGCATCATCATCAGCAGCAGCATCATTACCATTATCATGACAATCATAGCCATCATCATCATCATCAGCATCATCATCAGCATCATCATCATCAGCATTAACAGCGTAACCATCATCACCATCATCAGCATGGCAATCTTCATCATCAGCATCCTCATCATCAGCACCCTCATCATCCGCAGCATCAGCATCATCCCTCACTCCTCACTCCTTATCCCTCATCCCTCATCCCTCATCCCTTCATCCCTCACCCTCCACTCTGATCCTCCTCCCTCCTTCACCCCTCTCCCTCCCTCCCTCCTCCTCATCGCACGTAGCCATCGGAATGAGTTCACCGTTCACCTCAGCGGCACCAGGCACGGCGCAGCTGCCATCTCACTGTGGGGACGGCTTGAATTGCCCGCTCTCGGCGGATCGGAGCACCGTGATTCAGGCCTCTCAAGAAATGGTAAAGCGTGGATGCCGCAGCTGTGATAAGAAATCCCTCCCTCCTCCTCCTCCTCCTCCTCCTCCTCCTCCTCCTCCTCCTCCTCCTCCTCCTCCTCCTCCACCTCAGCCTCCTGACGCCCACCGCTCTCCTCGCCCCAGGCCGCGCGCGAGGCGAGGCGGCGAGGCCGCGGCCTGCTCCTGCTCCAGGGCGCGCAGCCTCTGGAGCTCCGCCTGCATCGCCGCCTGGGGAGCGGGGAAAGGGGGGGGCCGCGGAGGCCCGGGGCGCCTGCAGGCGGCCTCGGAGAGCGGCCCGAGGCCCAGCAAGACCGCGCGGCCACACCGCGCGGCGTGGCCGACGCACCGCTCGGGGGCCCCCGAGGAGCCTCGCCGCGCGGCGACGCCCGTCAGCGGCCGCCCGGGGAGGGCGCGTCTCTTTTTGCTCCCGGGGGCCCCGGAAGGTGTGCAGCACTGCTCAGCACGCCTCTGCTTGCACACACCGGGGGGCGCAAGCCCCCGAAAAAGCGTAAGCAGCGCGCCCCCGCCTGCTCGGGCTCACCGAGCCAGCGGTCTCGTCCCCACGAGGCGCCCGGGAAGGGCGTGTTGTGCTCTGTTCGATCCCCGTGGGGCTGGTCATCCTCCTCTGCATGGCTACGCCGCCCACCCTCACATCAGCAGGGGGGAAAAATGATGACAGCACGTGGGCCCCAAACAATAGGATGGCAGTCCCATCATGGCAGTCGTGATCGTAGCGAGAGTCCAGACAGTGGCAGGAAGAGGAGGAGTTGGAGCATCTCTAGTCAGCCACCGTGCCCCGAGGCACGAAGTGGAGTGTCCTCAGGGCCTCCGGTCCTCGGAACTGTGTCGTAATGCTCCTGAAGGGGCCCACGGCCCAAAGTTCTGGGCGCTCCTTGGCGCTTCCGGGGCTTCCCGCTGACAACTTGGGGCTTGTCGCAGGACCCGTCCTGATGCCAGGCGGCCCCCCGAGACGGGCAAAGAAAGCCCCGAGAGGCCCCCAAGACGGTTCAAGAGGGCCCCGAGTCACCCAAAGATCGCTCCAAGACGCCCAAGAAGCTCTAAGAGATCCCCCAAGAGGGCCCCAAGAGACAAAAATACATGATTCCGCTAAAAGTGTTTGAATGATGTTGTCGTTATCACCTGGTCGGGCTTCCGACGACCCCAGACGCCCCCCCAGGCCCCCCAGAGTCCCACGAGAGGCCACCGAGACCGAGACTGTCCAAAGACCCCCTAGAGGCCCCCAAGAGTTTTTAAGAGGCGCCAAGAGGAATCCGAATGGACCACAAAAGCCCTCAGCAGCCCCCACAGAGGCCTTCCAAGGCACCCCAAAAATGACCCCAAGACCTCCGGAGCACAACCCAAGTGCAGTGGCGGGATGGGCCGAAGGCCACGAAATTTCCGCCCTCGCAGAAAGGCCGCCACTGTCTCTTGCCCCCGTTCCCCTTTCCGCATCTCGCCCCCAGCCTGTTCTGTTCTAAGGGATGGCGGAACCAAGTGCCAGGCCTGTGCAGTCAGCATAGTCATCATCAACATTATCATCTTCAACATCAGAATCAACAACATCAATATCAACATCGTCATCACCATCTTCATCCTCATGGTCATTAACATCGTCGTCGTCGCCGTCCTCGCCGTTATCATCATCATCATCATCATCATCATCATCATCATCATCATCATCATCATCATCATCGTCCTCATCATCATCATCATCATCATCACCATCATCATCATCATCATCACCACCACCATCACCACCATCATCATCATCATCATCATCATCACTATTACCACCACCATCACCAACGTAATCATCCTCATGGCCCAACAAGCACACCAAAGACGGTCTTGAGACGGCCCCAAGTCTGCCAAAGAGACCTCCAATACGGCCCGAATGCGCCCCAAGAGAGCCCCAAGACGACCCAGACAGGCACCCAAGACATCTTCCGAAAGCATCCAACGGCCCAAGAGAGTCCGAAGATGGCCTAGGAGACCCCCAAGAGAGCCCCGTGGCCCCAGAAAGGCCCCTCACAGGTCCCCGAGAGGTCCCCACGAAGCCCTCAGAAGGCCCCAAGAGGCCTGCCCCTCCTCCTCCTCCTTGTCCTCCTCCTCCTCTTCCTCATCCTCCTCCTCCTCCTCCTCCTCTTCCTCCTCCTTCTCCTCCCCCCCCTCCTTCTCATCATCATCATCATCATCATCATCATCATCATCATCATCATCATCAGCAGCAGCAGCAGCAGCATCAGCATCAGCATCAGCATCAGCAGCATAATCTCCATCCTCATCCTCATCCTCATGCTCATCATGGTCCTCATCCTCGCCTCCTCCTCCCCAAGTGTTCCCCCGAGGGTCTCCACAACTTCCGGGGGGAACACACAATGATGGCTGGGCCTGGCTTTTGCCCCACGTTTGGCAACAGAGGCGTTTCCGGAAGACAGGGGGCGGCGGTGGTTCGCCGAAAGCGTCTTCGATAATAGAACCACACACGCGCTCTTCGTGCGCGAGCACGTAGGTTCCAGCGCAGCCCGTAGCGCTGTGCAGACACAAAGCTACTAGTTTGTCATGTCGTCGGTGTCGTTGATGTTCGTTGTTAACCGCCGCCGTTGCCGTCGACGCCGTCCTCAGCAGCATCCCTGTTACGCGCGTGCGTCCGAACACCTGTGCTGTTTGAAAGAGATTTGGGTGGACTTCCTTAGAACCGAGCACCGCTGGTTGCTGCCGCCACGGCCTCGATTTCTTTGGAGCCGTTCTGGGTTCCTCTTGGGCTGGCTGGTGGCTCCCCTGGGGTGTCCTTGGGCCGTCTTCGACGCCTCTTGGGGACCTGTCGGGGCCAGGGGGCCTCTCGGACCCATTTTTCCCAGGGGGCTATCTCGGGCATCACTGGTGTGCTGGTTGGTCATATCGGGGGTCTGCTGGGCAGGCACCCTTGGGCCATCGGGGTCCTCGCGCGGCCATTTCAGGCTGCGTGGGGGCGCTCCTTGGCTACCCTTGGGTCGCCTTGGAGCCCTTCTCGAAGCCCATGGAGGTCCTGCTGAACAGAGAATCAGAGCAGCAGTATAGTGTTACCTGCCTGGGCCTCTGCTTCGGCGTCCTGCAGATTCTCTGGAGGATATGTGGTGAGCCTCTTGCATGTCATGGAGGACCTATTGGGCCGCTCTTGGATGTTATGGAGGAACCTTGTCTTGAAGAAACTCCTGGGGCCATCTGAGGCCGTATGGGCGCCCTCTCGGGTCATTTGGGGCGCTTCGCGGAAGCCGAAACAAGTGGGACAACACATCGCACTCCGATGCGGGACAGTGCGCAACAAGAGCCAGGGGCCCGACGCCCTAGCACACTGTGGAATATTGTCCTTGCCCGCCCGCGTCCACCGTGATATGGGAAATACAAATGCATATGTCTGCACCGGTTCGCCATCCCCGCCCAAGCCTTCTGGGAAGGAAGGAAACATCGCAGCGACAACCCGTCCTTGAGGCCCCAGGGCGCGGCGGAGTGCCGTCATTCATCGGCCACCTCCCTCGCAACTCGCTGGCCGCAGCGCCGATCGCCGCACGGCAACGGCCCTCGCACGGCACCGCTGGCCCTGCGGCCAGCCCCGCTGGGATTGAGGCAACTCGCGGCGGCGAGGAACTTGTACTCGACACCGTTTGAATCCAATACAATCTGTACGGGTATGCATCAGAGGGAGATTTACGCTAGCACTAAGAAGCATGGCAGCTTCCACCAAGCATCAGCACAGGTTCGAACTCCCGTGTCTGACGATCATGGGCAAGGCGAAAACCTGAAAACCGGGAGTCTCCAATCGTTCGTGAATCTGGCTCATCCTCGTCACCCTATTCACCCTCCTCCTCCTCCTCCGCATCCTCCTCCTCATCATCCTCCTCTTCTCCTCGTCCTCCTCCTCCTCCTCCTCCTCCTCCTCAAACTCCTCCGCATCCTCCTCATCATCATCATCAGCAGCATCATCAACATTGTCATCAGCATCATCGTTACCATCATCATTAACATCATCATCAGCTTCAGCAGCACCATCAGCAGCAGCATCGTCATCAGCATATCATTAGCATCATCATCATCATCATCATCAGCATCAGCATCATCATCGCTATCCTCCTCCTCCGCTTCCTCCATGCGCATCGTCTTTCGCGCTGGTGACCCGCAAATACCTGTATAACCTCCTTTTTCTCCTCCTCCTCCTCCTCCTCTTCCTCCTCCTCCGCCTCCAACTCCTCCCCTCCTCCTCCACTACCTCCTTCCCCTCATTCAATCAACGTTCCTCCTGCCGTTGCTTTTCTTCCTGACGTTCCTCCTGCTCCTCCTCCTCCGCCTCCTCCTCTTCCTCCTCCTCCTCCTCCTTCTCCTCCTCCTCCTCCTCCTCATCATCATCTCATCCTCCTCCTCTGCCTGATCGTTTTCCTCCTCCCCGTCCGCCTCTCCTCTCAGTCCTTTACGTATTGTCGGATTCCCCCTCCTGAACAAATTCCACGCCATCATACTACTCATCCTCATCATCATCACCACCATCATCACGATCATCATCAGCAGCAGCATCATCGTCGTAATCAGTAGCATCGACAACAACAGCATCATCGTCATCGCCATCGTTATTCCCATCAGTATCATCATCATCATCGTCACCATGCTCATCAGACTCATCAGCATCATCATGATGAACATCAGCAGCAGCACCAGAAGCAGCAGTATCATCATCAAGGACATCAACATCGCCACCACCATTATCATCAGAATGATCATAATCCGAATCGACACCCTCATCATCATCGTCATCGTCATCATCCTCAGCATCGGCAGCAGCAACGGCAGCAGCAGCAGCATCGTCGGCATCATTATCAGCATCAGCATCATCAGCAGCAAAATATGGACCGGCATCATCACCAGCATCGTCATCATCATCCGCACCGTGGTCATCATCAGCAGCATCATCGTCATCGTCACCACCTCCAGCATCAGCATCACAATCGCCATCATCATCAGCGTATCAAAAGCAGCATCATCATCACCCGCACCATGGCCATCATCAGTAGCATCATCATCGTCATCATCACCACCTCCAGCATCAACATCACCATCGTCATCATCATCATCAAAATCAGCAGCAGCATCAGCAGCAGCATCATAAGCATGACAATACGCATCATCAGGATCACCATCATTATCAGTAGCAGCATCATCAACATCATCATCAGCAGCAGCAACATCATCATCATCACCATCATCATCAACAGCATCATCATCACCACCACCATCATCCTCATCGTCATCATCATCACCCTCCTCAGGGGCTTCATGGCAATAGCTGCCACTTATGCCTGACGGCCGTACGGTCAGAGAGCCATGCCACCCCCGCCCCGAAGGACCAGCCTGGGGCATGGCGACGCCAACTTCCCAGAACGGGGGGGGCTCCGCTGCGGCCCTCTCGGGTCATTTGGGGCGCTTCGCGGAAGCCGAAACAAGTGGGACCACACATCGCACTCCGATGCGGGACAGTGCGCAACAAGAGCCAGGGGCCCGACGCCCTAGCACACTGTGGAGCATTGTCCTTGCCCGCCCGCGTCCACCGTGATATGGGAAATACAGATGCATATGTCTGCACCGCATCGCCATCCCCGCCCAAGCCTTCTGGGAAGGAAGGAAACATCGCAGCGGCAACCCGTCCTTGAGGCCCCAGGGCGCGGCGGAATGCCGTCATTCATCGGCCACCTCCCTCGCAACTCGCTGGCCGCGGCGCCGATCGCCGCACGGCAACGGCCCTCGCACGGCACCGCTGGCCCTGCGGCCAGCCCCGCTGGGATTGAGGCAACTCGCGGCGGCGAGGCATTTGTACTCGAAACCGTTTGAGTCCAATACGATGTGTACGGGTATGCATCAGAGGGAGATTTACCTTAGCACTAAGAAGCATGGCAGCTTCCACCAAGCATCAGCACAGGTTCGAGCTCCCGTGTCTGACGATCATGGGCAAGGCGAAAACCTGGAAACCGGGAGCCTCCAATCGTTCGTGAATCTGGCTCATCCTCGTCACCCTATTCCTCCTCCTCCTCCTCCTCCTCCTCCTCCTCCTCCGCATCCTCCTCCTCGTCATCCTCCTCTTCTCCTCGTCCTCCTCCTCCTCAAACTCCTCCTCATCCTCCTCATCAGCAGCAGCATCATCATCATCAGCAGCAGCATCATCATCAACATCGTCATCATCATCATCATCAGCATCATCATTAACATCATCATCAGCTTCAGCATCATCATCAGCAGCAGCATCATCATCAGCATTTCATTAGCATCATCATCATCATCATCATCATCATCATCAGCATCAGCATCGTCATCGCCATCCTCCTCCTCCGCTTCCTCCATGCGCATCGTCTTTCGCGCTGGTGACCCGCAAATACCTGTATACCCTCCTTCTCCTCCTCCTCCTCTTCCTCCTCCTCCGCGTCCAACTCCTCCCCTCCTCCTCCACTACCTCCTTCCCCTCATTCAATCAACGCTCCTCCTGCCGTTGCTTTTTTTTCCTGACTTTCGTCCTGCTACTCCTCCTCCTCCTCCTCCTTCTCCTCCTCCCCCTCATCATCTCATCCTCCTCCTCTGCCTGATCGTCTTCCTCCTCCCCGTCCGCCTCTCCTCTCAGTCCGTTACGTATTGTCGGACTCCTCCTCCTGATCAGATTCCACGCCATCATACTACTCATCCTCATCATCATCATCATCACCACCATCATCACGATCATCATCAGCAGCAGCATCATCGTCGTAATCAGTAGCATCGACAACAACAGCATCATCGTCATCGCCATCTCTATTCCCATCAGCATCATCATCATCATCATCATCATCATCATCATCGTCATCATCATCATGCTCATCAAACTCATCAGCATCATCATGATGAGCATCAGCAGCAGCAGCAGAAGCAGCAGTATCATCATCAAGGACATCAACATCGCCACCACCATTATCATCAGAATGATCATAATCAGAATCGACACCATCATCATCATCGTCATCGTCATCATCCTCAGCATCGGCAGCAGCAACAGCAGCAGCCGCATCGTCGGCATCATTATCAGCATCAGCATCATCAGCATCGAAATATGGACCGACATCATCACCAACATCGTCATCATCATTCGCACCGTGGCCATCATCAGCAGCATCATGGTCATCGTCACCACCTCCAGCATCAACATCACAATCGCCATCATCATCAGCATAATCAACAGCAGCATCATCATCACCCGCACCATGGCCATCATCAGCAGCATCATCATCGTCATCATCACCACTGCAGCATCAACATCACCATCGTCATCATCATCATAATCAGCAGCAGCATCAGCAGCAGCATCATGAGCATGACAATATGCATCATCATGATCACCATCATTATCAGCAGCAGCATCATCAACAGCATCATCAGCAGCAGCAACATCATCATCATCATCATCATCATCATCATCATCATCATCATAATCATCATCATCATCATCACCATCATCATCATCAACAGCATCATCATCACCACCACCATCATCCTCATCGTCATCATCATCACCCTCCTCAGGGGCTTCATGGCAATAGCTGCCACTTATGCCTGACGGCCGTACGGTCAGAGAGCGATGCCACTCCCGCCCCGAAGGACCAGCCTGGGGCATGGCGACGCCAACTTCCCAGAACGGGGAGGGCTCCGCTGCGGCCCTCCCGCCATGATGCGACCGCACGCCATCTCGCGCGGCCAGCGCTCCAAGGAAGCGCCCTGTCCTGGCAGGTGCCTCCGGGCGTTCCAGGCCACGCGCGCATGCGACGGATTGCGCTGAGCGCCCCCCCGCCCCCATGGGAGACATGTCGCAAGCCTGGGGGAAGCTGATTTGCTCGCCCCCTACGGAGGGGCTGGGGGTGCACACGAGCGACCCTGGAGGGGCCAGGGGGAGAAGGAGGGCGGAGGGGCAACGCAGAGAACTGGATGGCGGGAGGGGGATGAGCAAGGGCATGGGCAAGAGCACCTGCCAGCGCTCGGAGGTCCATTCTCCGTGCATGTTTCGGTGTCGAGCGTGCCCTTTTGGGCTGAATGATCCAGGATGTTCATCGATGGCCCTCGCCGAGAAAAACATGCACACGTCCGAGCGATGACGTGATGGCGAAGCGCTCGTTTTGGACCAGGAAACGAACGACACCACCCCACATACGGCCCCACGGGGCTTAGCGTAAACCAGGAAAGGAAATCTGGCATTGGCTTTTCCTTGGTATAAGCCACGGCGCCCGATGGGCCGTAGCGCAACATGAAGCGCCGTGGGTGGGGTGTTCCTGCGCACGCGACTCGCAAGCTCAGGTAATGCCAGAATCGTCCTCGCAGCTCTGTGGCACCCAACATGGGTGTCCGGGCGGACGGAACCTGCCTCTGGCGCGGGCGGCACGGAGTGTAGCGACAGCGCAAATCCCAAACGGTGATCCCAGCGAAGTTGAGCAACGTTATGTTGATAGGTCGTACAGAACTGAGCTTGATACTGAAGACATTGGTGGGCCACATGATCGGAAGCAAGCCTGTCTCCAGTGGTTGGCCGACTCAGGAAGCACTGAATCCGAAAATGCTGCTGCCTCGTCTTGAACTCCGCCGCCTTCCGCCGACCTCCCGTTGGCTTCCGCCAGCGGTCCCGCAGCAGTTGTACTCCCGCCGGCGCCCGCCAGCCTTCTTGCAGGCTTCTGGCGAAGAGACAATAGCGAGCGGGAGTGGGAGGGAGAGGGAGGCGGGGAAGGAGGAGTCCACTGGATGAACAGGGCTGCCAGTGGCATTTGTCGGAGAACTTTTTTCGGATGGGTTGTTTTCCTAAGCACCCCTCCGTGAGCGGGCTGGATGAAGGCTGGCAGGGGTTGACCCGAACTGTCATTTGATATGCGGCCGCCTACGGTGTCGCAAGGGCTAGCACTTACCCGTCACGGAAGATATTAATCTCGGGCACGCACTACTGCGGCAGCACCTAGCGAGGCCCGCTCCTCCCCCGAAACTTCCTTGCGCGGCCGCCTGCGGCCTGGCTGGGCTGAAGGATGTTTGGGCTTCTCCTGGCGTTAAACTTATACATCAACATACATACATACACGCATGTAAACATACATACATACATGCATGCATACATACATGCATGCATGCATGCATACATGCATGTATGCATGCAGACATACATACCTGCATGCATGCATACATACCTGAATGCATGCATACATACATGCCTACGTACGTATTTACGTACGTGCATACATACATACATATATACATACATGCATACATGCATGCATGCATACATGCACACATACATACATACATATATACATACATACATACATACATACATACATACATACATACATACATACATACATACATACATGCATACATACAGTAATGCATGCATGCATGCTTTCGTACATACACACACATGCGTGCATGCATGCAGGCATACAAACATGCATATATGCACCAATGCACCCTAACATGCATACGTATAAGCATACAGCCATCCAAACATTCGTCCATAAATCAATACATCCATCCATACGTACCTAAATACAAACGTAGGTACAGTAATGCATGCATGCGTGCATGCATACATACATGTATACGTGCATGCATACATACATACACACAGGCATACATCCATGCATGCGTGCATGCGTCCATCCCTCCATATATGTTTTGCGAATATATATATATATATATATATATATATATATATATATACATACATATATACATACATACATACATACATACATGGATGCAGACATAAACGAGTTACATTCATACATACATGCATGCATGAATGCATACGTACATGCATACACACATACAGACATACATACATAAAGACAGACAGACAGACAGACAAACAGACAGACAGACATACATGCATGCATACATGCATACACAGATACACACGTACATACATACAGACAAATGTATTTACCCCCTGCGCCACGCTACCCACGGTGCTGCCCCGTGCGTGTGCCGAGTGCATAGCACCGGCGTCTCCTAAGGAGCTCGCCAACGCAGCCATGCCTACAGACCGATGCCCTCAATAGGAACTGGCGTGCTCTATGCACCGCAAGCCTGTCCCCGCTCAGCGGCCACAGGCCTCATTCGGAGGGCCAGCTCACGAGCCGTGGAAGTCGCAGCTCAAGGACCGGCGGGCCACCTTCGGCTAAAGTTCCTGGCTCACGAGCAGGCAGTCCCAGGCCCGAGGCCGAGCGAGAGACAGATCCCGCACGAACTCCCAACCACCCAACGCGAAAACCGAAACACCGCACCAACCCCACCTCACCGGGACAGGGCAGCGCAGGCATGTTGGTGCTACTGCTACTGCTGGTGCTCGGGATACTGCCGGACGAAATCTGCAATGAGGGTCGCGGTGAACATTTCAACCTGCTGGACTCTGGAGTCGCCCCAGCTTGGAAGAGAGGTAAAACTAATTCCAGCTGTGGCATGGTCTATGTATTGGTTGGCTGTCCGGGAAGTTCGCGCCAGCCTCCAGAAAAAAAGATAGCATTGATGCTCATGGTGGGAAGCACGACTTGAGCAAGTTGGATAACGCCCTGATCGTTAATGACCAATTGTCTTGGGAGGTTAGTCCTCAAGGCTCCTCAAAGATCTGGTAAAGACACGAGGAGGCACGTGCCACGTGCCACCTCCGTGCACCGACAACGGCCGAGGGACAAGGCCAAGAAGCTCGCCTGACCTCAAGAGGCAACACGAAGCCCAAGAGAAGGCAGAAAGCAACCCGACTCTTTCCGTAGCAACGCCACGGAAACCATGCCCACAAGCACATCGGCTGGAAGCGGGGTGGCCCGAGTGAGCCGTACTGTACGTGACCAATTCTCGGTTGTACAGCGCCGTATTTTCCAACGATCGCAGGCACCTCGGAAAAAAAAAGGCGCTAGAAACCGCTAACGACGTCTGTTCCCCAATACTATGGCCGATCATCCTGGTATAAAAGATTGATATATTCGCTCGCCACGATGTCAAGATCCTGCAAGGAGTCGGGGATTTCAAAGTCGCGCAGCTACATGCATATGCAAGATTAGTTGATCGCTTGCCTATACAGCGTCAATGTTGCAACCTGTACGCCGACATACTTGAAGTAAGCTCTCTGGTCGCCATGTTGCCTCGTAAGCGCTCTCGTCATAAGTCGTTCCAGGGCGCCTGCTGGCGCCGTCCGCGTGGTTCCAGAAGCTAATGGTCCAGATAGTCATCGCGTAGACGTCGGCGGTGAGAGCGAACGCAGCATAACGCCTGCACACTCGACTAAGCAAGCGAGAAGACGAACGCCATGTTGCAACAACACAGGAAACGACACGGCGATCGAAACTGTGGAAGAAACGAACCATGTGAAAGTCCACGGAGCCAGTTCTGGTCCGAACGAAGATCAGGGAGGCTGCGAATCCGAATGCATTGATGATGTGCGCCTGCGCCCACTGGTAGGGCTGTACTTCTTTCCAATCCCATGCAAAGGCAGGGCATGGCACGGCTTGCCCGCAGCCATCCATCAACGTCTGGGTGACAAGGTACACATCGGAGCCTCGGTAATCAGCGGCCGGCGCCATCGCGGCAAGATGCGCGATTTCGCCCCCGGCCTGCATGGACTCCAAAAGCTTGGAAATTTCCTCCACTACCGCGACCGTTACCACTGGCCGAGCTAACCGCGCCATTGCACCAGTCAGAGCGCGGGAGATCCAGCCAGGGCGCCTCGAAGGCGCAGCATGAAGGGATTGGCTGGACCACTCGGCAAGGACGTCTTCGACCACGTGGGCGCAACGAGCACAGACGTCCCATTGGAGATCCGCAACTGGCGGTGCAGCATGCCAGAAACGATGACGGCATTGTAAGCGCCACGAATATGAACTGTCGCATCGTGGGGCGGAGCCAATGTGCAACGCGTTGCGCAGGGCTTCGCAATTGCGGAGCAAGCCGACGTCGGTGGCCAGCCGCTCCTCCTCGTAGGCACTTGGAACTATAGTGAACCAGATGCCAGACTCAAAGTACAGCTCCTCTGCAAGCCCGAGATCCTAATTCCAGTCGCCGTGAGGACACTCCACGACGGCAAAGCCCCAGTCAAGGAGCCTCCACCGCAGACGCTCCAGGGGCGGCCGTGTCAACGACTCGGGCTCCAGCGTTCGAACGCCACGTGGGACCCGTCGAAGTGGAGGACGAATGACTGCGATTGTTTATGAGACGGCCGCCCAACAGCAGCTCGTCGCAGCACGGCTTCAAGATCTCGACGCCTACCGCCGCAACGGCCCAAGAGAGCACCGGGCTATCCCCAGCGAAGCCTCCCCCGAACGTGGGGAGCGGCAGAGCGTGCACCGGGCGCGCCTCAATATGTTGAGTCGCCGAGCTCTCCGCGCGCGCCGCTGGTCCGGGACCAGCCTCGCTGTGGACGCGAGGCTGGTCCACCAAGGTGCACCCCCAGTCCTCTGCCTGCTCGGCGCGAGTTGCGTCCAAGGCTGTCGCAAACATCCGCGCCTCAGATGCGCCTCCACCCGTCTCTGAAGCGTCAGTAGCGCCGATGGTCTTCCTGATGGAGGCGCGGAGGGAGGCGAACATGAGAGGGATATGGCGCAACCGACGAGGACTTCGTCGCGGACCTCGTTCGGCGGCTCGAGCACCCCAGCCTCGCCCCATGCGCCGGCCGAGAGGAACGTGAACGCGCCCCGCTAAGTACAAAAGATTCGCCACCTGAAAATTAGCACCAAAAGTCAATGCACGAGCCCAGTGCTGAAAAGCTGCCTGCGTTCACTTCCCCCGGGACAAGAGGAGAACGATCTTCAAAATGAGGCGCGCATTGTCCCGGACATGACGAAGCAGGCCGCGACTGCCGCCCAGCTCCCCGCCAAAGATCGCCGCGCGGACGCCGCAGACAAGACTCTTGCCGACGTTCAGCGGCAGGCCGAGCTCCACGCACGCTTGAACGAAACGGCGGTGCTCCGCTGACTGTTCCGCCATGCCCGCTCTGAGCGGACCGCCAACAACTTGGACGCGGCGGATACAGTCAAAGCCGTCCAAGTACACCAACGAAATGCCCCTGGATGGCATGGGCTGGTTTTTCCCAGAGCTCTGTGGCCCGAGGCACGCCGCACAGGTGAAACACGCACCGCCCGGCCATGACCTGCATAACGTCCACGGCGCCGAGCCAGCCCATAGACACTGAGCGAATATAGACGAGCACCGTGTCGCTAAGATCCCCGCCGAAAGATGATTGGGCGACCTGTTCCAAAAAACAGCAAGTTCAGCTAGTTCAAGTATGGCAGCATGGGCGAGTCGCCCCAGAATTTCCTGAGGCAAGGGCTGATGGCGGCAAGCGCGCTCATGAACCGGAGATACATGACCAATTCCACGTTAACCTTCGTAATTACCCTTGTCGGACCCCACGGCACCGTGGATGACCATTTCGCAATCGATGCCCCGGAAAAACTCATTCGCCGCGACCTCCCCAAAGATGCCCGGCTTGGCCCCGGCCGCAAATACCTGGCATCATTCGTCGTCGCCGGCGCGCACTCTCGACTTCGACGGTGCCCCGGGCCAGGCTACCTCAGGCAAAGTACACCTGGCAGGGCCCAGGATGTCCTCGCGAAGTTCCCCAACAACAAACTCCTCCACAAAAGAGTGGCACGCCTCCCCTGCCGCAGGCCAAGTCAGCAAGACCTGGGCCGCGATCAAATTGCGTCTCCGCGATACGGCTTCGCCCTGGTAGTTGATGCGCTTGTTACCGAGGCCCCCGGACACGGCACCGAAGTCAAACTTTTCTTCGACGGTGCCGAAGAGGTCCCAAGAAGCGGCCCAAATATGCTTCAGCGTCTGCCCCTGTGCTTTTCCAAGACCGAAAGGCACTTGCAACATATTGGAGTGGATGTCCAGCCTGCGCACGCTAGGAAATTCAAGGCAGCGACGCACCGATTCGCAGCGTCGCTGATCGCACTGGGAACCTCGGCAAGGCCGCCGAACTCGCGGGAGGCCCGCAGACGCTCGTTGAAGCACCGCTCCCCCAGCACAGGGTTGATCGGTAGCTGCCCCCGCAGGCAAGCGGAGGGCGACGCGCCCAAAACGTGGGCTGCGCGGCCTCAACCTCGGCGTTTGGCGGGCCGATTGCTGTCCGACGCTGGCGAGCGACACCTGTTGCCTGACTCCCAGAGGAGCGTCCAAAATTTCCCAGATCGGGCCCGGCCCGCGCTGCGCGTGCCAGCGCCAACGTTACATGGCGCACGTCGGTGCATTTGCGGAACGCGCTGCCTAACTGGCCCCGCGCCTCCGCCCGTGGTTTTTCGATCCTGAAACAGTCGCGTGAGTTTGCCCTTGCCGTTGTGGCCCTTGCATTTTGCTGCGCCCGTCGCCCACGATCCTGCTTCCAGTTGCCTTTCGCGACGCGTGCCCCTGACCTCCAGAAATCGCTGCCGCAAGTCGGCCAGACGCCCTTGCCACCAAGCCGCCTCTCCAGCCGGGGGAGCGCAAACAAGGATGAGCGACCCATGGATGTGGCGCGCGGTCGCCAAATCCATGGATCGGGGGAGGTGCCCTCCCAAAAATGCGGCCGGTGCCGCCTCGCTCGGCGGCGGGAATCCGCGATTTCACATGGAAGCGGGACCCGTCGCTGATCGGCGCCCCCTTGAGCCATGTTTGCGATCGTCTGAACCTACAACCCGCTGGATGAAAGAGTGGAGACCGTCGGGATCGAGGAAGACACGCTCGGCATCCCGTTAGGCCACGGGGCCCCGGGACAATGTTGGACCAAGGGCCGAATTGGGCACTTCAGATGCATCTCTCACCACTTCAAATCATATAACGGCCAAATGGGGCCAGCGTCTGAAAATGTGATTCCGCCTGAGACTTCCGCCAACAAAACCTTCAGATCGCCGCCAACGGCGATCTGAAAATTTGCCGCGGCATCTGAAAGTGGCTATTTTGCGTGGGACTTTCGCAGAAAAAATCAGGTCCATCTTCATACCGCTTGAGAGCGGCGACATCGCTTGAGAATTCCTCGCAGGGTATTTCCCGACCGCTTTTCACACCGCCAAAGAGTGGCGATTTCGTTCGGGCTGCCCTAACAACCGCGCGTCTCGTCCACCCCTGCGTCGCCGTTCCTCCGTTCGAGTCGCGACTCTGTCTGGGAGTTACTTGGGATCGATCGAAGGTCGAAGCTGGAGCTGATTGGCGAAGACCCTAGGGTTGTTCCCTGCCATAAAGCCGATCAGGGGGTGGTAAAGCGACGGCTGCCGGCACCGGGGGCCCTGCGGCCGCCGGTCTCCCTGGCGCGCGCGGCTTCCGTCGGGTCGCCGGCGAATGCCCTACGCGGGGGAGGGGGATCTCGATCGCGATTCGCGGGGCGGCCCTCGCCGCCCTCCCAGTTGCTGTCTGTAGGCCGGCTGCCCCCCCCCAGTCGTGCAGCGCTCTCACGGTGATCCGCCCGAGGGCGCTCATCGCCGCGGCGCTGCCGACCACCGTCGCGGCCCCCTCCATGCTCACGAGAATGGTCACCACTATGCCGGTCGCCCTCGCGCCCCCCTCCGCGCTCACGGAGATGCTCGTCACGAATCCGATCACCATCACGTCCTCCTCCGTGCTCCCGATGCTGGTCATCCTCACGTCCTCCTCCGTGCTCCCGAGACCGATCTCCCTCACGACCTCCTCCGCGTTCCCGACGCGGTTGTCCCCCCCGGCCGCGCAGGGCACCCTCACCGCGCTGGCGGGAGCCCCTGTCCCGGTCACGCCGTTGGTCGTCCTCCACCCCGTGCCCGCGGGGCCTGCTAGGGTCGGGATGCACTTCGCGACCTTCGCGGGGTCGTGGTCGACCATGCCGTGCGCCGCGGGGGTCACGCTCGACGCTCGCCTACAACTCCCTGAGACTTTCCCGTATGTCCCTATCCTCGGAACGACCCCCTGTCAGCTGTGGTCGGTGGGCGTGTGCTGGTGGAGCGCCCCTGCCGCCGCCCCCGGCTCTCTTCGAGTCGAGGTCGGCGTCGATGCTGGTCAAAATGGTGCCCATATGCTTATTCACCTCCGTGCGCGCCGTGCCCGATAGCCACCCCAGGGCAGAAATATCGGGATCGCGGCACATATTGTTGAACAGGCGCCACCAGAGTACCAGCGTCACCAGCTCCTTCTTAAAATTGGTCTCCCAATCGTCTCCTTCATTTACAAGACGCCTGCCGGTGCAGGCCTGGGTTCGCGTATTTTCCCGACTCAAAAGCCCACCAGGCATAATGGGTATCACTAGCTGCAAGTAGAGTGGCTCGGAAGAACCTTGCCTCCCCTGCCTTGCCCACGACGATGGCGACGCCAGCGCCGAGGTCATTCCAGTAGGGGTCGAGGAGGCTCACCGCGAGCACGTCGCCTGGATTCCAAGACTCCTTCATCGCGTACTCTGGGTCGAGCCTCGCATCAATCCAGGGGCCGATGCCACAGGCAGGCATGGCCGTTCCCTCCTCTGTGAAGACCCCTGGGTTAAGCTGCCGGTGCGTACGAAGCCCTTCAAAACTTGGTGCTGCTTTGAATCGAAATAAGCTATGGAGGCGTTGGCAAGCGCGCGTAAACAAACGAACATGCAAGCATGGCAATAGTATACATATATGTGATCATGCCTGTGTACGTGTATGTGTACATGTATGTGTATGGGTGTGGCCCCGTCTGGATTAACTCACTCCGCATATGGAGACACAAACGAGAAATGTCTCATGGCCACTTAAATGCCAATGCTTAACCTTCTCCACACACAAACCGCAAACCGAAAATATGTCTGGACGATTTCAGGCCACATTCGCCTGAGCCGCTGTGTGTAGCGAAGCAGACTTCAACTTTTGCCGAAGGAATGTACTTGACATTTCCAGAACACCCGGGAGGCTGAGGATAAAGCAACAATTAGATTGGCAAGCGGTGCGTGTGCGACTACCCATGTGTACATCGACTGATCTAGCATGTTGAATGTTGTCTTTTTGTCACTCTTCGGGGGTCTGAACAGATCTCGTGTCACCAGGCGGTTTGGCCCAGGAAGCCGAGGCTCATTGCACAAGCGGCTGCCATTTTAAATAGGGCGCCTCTTCTTGCTGGGAATGCGAAGCGAATCCACACGCAGATCGCCTCGCCAGGGATGGCACAGCATGCCGCTCATCCACCACAAAGGCTGCAAATGCACCAAGGGGCCTCCATGAGCTGGCTGTTGAGGCTGGCTAATCGGGCTGCGCGCTTGGCCCGCTGCTCGGAACATTGATGAGCTCAGGGAGGCAGAGCCATACGGTCCGTGGGAAGGGGCAAGGGGGCATGTCAGAGTCCTCTCTTATCGATTCTGATCCAGGCGCCCTCGGTGCGACACGGCAGCGCGGTTCTCGCATAGCGCCTAGTCTGAGCCCGACAGGACAACAGTGGATGTACGGGAAAGGGTCCTGTTGTGCACCTCCTCTGACAGCCATGCCTGCGGTGGCATCCAGCGGATTTGGGGCGGGACAGCCCCCACAAGGGACCTCCGCCATCCAACGCCAGCGGGCATGGGAAGGCCGTTCCCCCAGCTGGAACCCACACCACGCAGGCTGGAGGGTAGGGGCATGGTTCACCCGACGTGTCACGATCTCGCCTGTGTCGATCCCGCCTGTGTTCTGAAGGCCAAGGCACATCTTGTTTGTTGTTACTCACCCTGCGCAAGGAGGCCGTGAGTCGTCCGCGGCGGGCGTGTCGGACGGGGACAACCATTGGTCGCGGGTTGAGCTGCTGGCCAAGTTGGGCCTTACCGAGCACTCTCTTCCAATGTAATTTCTCCGAGCCAAGGGCCCAATCCCCCAATCTGGCCGTTTCTGGAGAGGGGCGACGAGACCGGCGGTCAAATGGTCACGCGAAATGGTTTGCAAGACCCGACTGCTAGCCCGCACCGTCAGACAAGACCAGACAAGCAGCGGGCAAAGCAAAGGGGAAAGCAGGGAGAGCAGGGAGAGCAGGGGAGGGCAGAGAGGGGAGGGGGAGGGGGAGGAGACGGGGGTCACTACTACAGTCGACATTGCTATTGCAACTGCTGCGGGCATTGCCACTGCAACTACTGACAGTGCTACTGGCTCTGCCACTGCCAGCACCATTGCCACTGCTTCTGCCCCGCGCCCGAACAAAAAAAAAAAAAAAACTGGAGCTTATCTTTTACAACTCCCATCGTCGTGGCGGTCGGTGACGAAAACGACCACGGCGACGCTGATGACCGACGACGATAGAACGACGGGCGATGGCCCCCCGCCGCGCCCGCCCGGAGAGGGGAAACTGGAGGGAGGAGCGGGGCTCGAGGAAGGAAGAGCGAGGAGGAAGCAACGGGAGGCGAGGGGCGAAGCACCGAGACGAAGGAGAAGCCAGGAGAGAGGGAGGCAGGAGGGAGGAGGAAGGAGGCAGGAGCCTCCTCCTCCTCCTCCCCCTCCTCCTCCTAGGGAGGCAGGAGGATGGAGGAAAGAGGCAGGGGTGAGGTGGGAGAGGGGGGGAAATAGGGATAATGAGGAAGAGCGAGGGGGAGGCAGAAGAAACGGATTGTGTCATGTTCCCCGTTCCCCTGCACACCGCATATGTGAAGAATTCGGTTGAATGCAGCGCGACTCAGCAGAAATCTGGAGACGAAACCATTCGTCGGTTGGCACGCCCACCTAAAGGACTTGGCGCGGGGACTGCGTCTGCGCAATCAGTTTCGTGGACCACCCCTCAGGCAACGAACATGGATTTCGTTTGCAGACAGCCCATGCAGAAGCATATGTATAACAGACCCGAACAGTTCAAACGAGGTTTAATAGTCCTGGCTGACGGGAGCTGATCGTCTATGGAACGGTTGGAGGAAGAAGGACGCTAGGGATACAGAATGACACTGTTGTGCAACAGTTCTCTCGAGCCTGGCCCATCCAGGAAAACTGAAATGCTGACATGATTTCAGAAGCCAATCGGCCTTTCAATATGCACATGTCGTCATAGTCAGCCGAGGCGACTCGAAAACAGCGCTGCAGAAGACACACCCGCAACGGCACAAAAAAAAATGAGGGCCTACAAAATGCCACAGTTTTGAAAAACACCCCGAACCCACGCTGAAAAAGGAATAACGCACTGACACAGGAAAGAGACGCGCTACAAAACGCCGCGAGCTGAGAAGAAACAGCAGGGGTGGAAGGATGAGAGGACGGGATAGAGAGAGCGAGAGGGACAAGAGGGTCACTGCTCATCCCACTCACCCGGTGCCCATTTCACACTGCCAAACACACCCGGATCGAAACTCACCTGGCGCCGCACTCACCAGGCCGCACTTACCTGTCGCAGAAGTCACCCACCGCCTAACTCACCAAGCGCTTCAGCGGAAACGCCGACACCGACAACCGCGGAAGAGGCGCTACAAAACGCCGCTATTTTTGAGCACGCGCCAACTCATGACTGAGAAGAAATCACTGGCTCGCACAAGGAAGAGACGCGCTAGAAAGCACCGCCGCCGTCAGCACTGAGAAGAAAGCGCCAGCTTGCACAAGGAAGAGACGAAAGCGCCGCCTTTGTGGAGATAAGCCCAGGCGACTGAAAGACGACGCTGCAATGATACGCCCTCACCGACGCGAGAAAAGGAGACGTTACAAACACCGTTGTTTTGGAAAGCGCCCCGAACCCTCGCTGAACAAGAAATTCTTGACTCTTCGCGTACCCCCAGCAGCGACACGGCCTACCTCAACGTCCTTATTAGGGACCTGCCCATGGACACCTGTTCCCCCCACCTCCAGCCACCCGTTGCCCCAAAGGGGCTTGTTTCACCTCGCTGCGCCCGGCTCAGGCCGTAATACCCGGGGCCGCCCTCCGCTGGGGCGAAGGCCACCCCCCCTATCTCACCCACGGCGCAGCTTAGCTAGACAGCCCACGCTGGATAGGTGGACCACCATCCTCCTTTTCGGGCCTGACACGGGGGGACCCCCCCACCGGCACCCAACATCTCACCCTCACTGGCACGGCGGGGCCCGCCTGGCTCGCGCAAGCAAGCCTCCCTGGCTCCCAAACTTTGCTGTCCGACGACGACAGCCGGCTCGCGTGCCATGGGCAGGAGGTGGGCCACAGCATCCCCCCCGCCTGCCTGGCGGCGAGCTCGACCTAGCTAGGTCGCAGTTTTGTCACCCTGCAGGCGCAAACATCAGCGGCGGTTAGCTGCGACCCTGGAAGACCAACACCCACCACCCCCACAGAGGTGCCAGTTTCCGCATTGCCAGACCAGCATTCAGCGCGGCAGGATGTCCACTCTGGACCACACCATCGAACGGCACCAACACCAGGCGAAGGACCTATCACTCGTTACTACTTGCTCTGGAGCGGCGGTTAGCTGCGACCCTGGAGGGCCCTCGAGAATGGCGACCATGTCCCTTGACACACAGATCTGGGGCCCGTTCGCGTCGTCGTCGTCGTGGTCGTCGTCGTCGTCGTCGTCGTCGTCGTCGTCGTCGTCGTGGTCGTCGTCGTTGTGATTTTCGTGGTCGTCGTGGTCGCGGTCGCCGTCGTGGTCGTCGCCGTCTGCGGCACACCCGCCAGGGCCCTCCGGCCGAGGTGCCCCTCCCCCCCCCGCGCTGCTCTCCTCGCACGCGACTCGCAAGCTCAGGTAATGCCAGAATCGCCCTCGCAGCTCTGTGGCCACCAACATGGGTGTCCGGGCGGACGGAACCTGCCTCTGGCGCGGGCGGCACGGAGTGCAGCGACAGCGCAAATCCCAAACGGTGATCCCAGCGAACTTGAGCAACGTCATGTTGATAGATCGTACAGAACTGAGCTAGACACTGAAGACATTGGTGGGCCACATGATCGGAAGCAAGCCTGTCTCCAGTGGTTGGCCGACTCAGGAAGCACTGAATCCGAAAATGCTGCTGCCTCGTCTTGAACTCCGCCGCCTTCCGCCGACCTCCCGTTGGCTTCCGCCAGCGGCCCCGCAGCAGTTGCACTCCCGCCGGCGCCCGCCAGCCTTCTTGCAGGCTTCTGGCGAAGGAGGAGTCCACTGGATGAACAGGGCTGCCAGTGGCATTTGTCGGAGAACTTTTTTCGGATGGGTTTGTTTCCTATGCACCCCTCCGTGAGCGGGCTGGATGAAGGCTGGCAGGGGTTGACCCGAACTGTCATTTGATATGCGGCCGCCTACGGTGTCGCGAGGGCTAGCACTTACCCGTCACGGAAGATATTAATCTCGGGCACGCACTACTGCGGCAGCACCTAGCGAGGCCCGCTCCTCCCCCGAAACTTCCTTGCGCGGCCGCCTGCGGCCTGGCTGGGCTGAAGGATGTTTGGGCTTCTCCTGGCGTTAAACTTATACATCAACATACATGCATACACGCATGTAAACATACATACATACATGCATGCATGCATACATACATGCACGCATGCATACATACGTGTATGCATGCAGACATACATACATGCATGCATGCATACATACCAGAATGCATGCATACATACATGCCTACGTACGTATGTACGTACGTGCATACATACATACATACAAATATACATACATGCATACATGCATGCATGCACACATGCACACATACATACATACATACAAACAAACATACATACAGTAATGCATGCATGCATGCTTTCGTACATACACACACATGCGTGCATGCATGAATGCATACAAACATGCATATATATATATACTACCCCCCCCCCCCCCCCCGCAGGGGCCTACTGTTCAATATGTCGGCGTCCAAGCGAAGCGATGATGCGATGTTGTGTTCCTGTCATTGTGCTGACAGTGTATGCTAGAATTTCCGACGGCGCGGTGGCGGTGAGATGATTGGACCCGTCGGCAGTGCGATGCGCTTGGGTTTCAGGACCCGCGGGCATTCTTTTTGAATTACAAACCTCTAGGTGCAGAAGCACGCAATGAAGAGTACCCATGGCAGAACCCCGACGTAGTGCAGACGCACTACCTAAGTCGACGCCCATACGGCTGCCGCGGCCGCTCACGCATACTGCACGTTGCGCATAATTTGTTGCGCCATGCGCACCGAAGTAACTCGAATGTCGCGTCATTGTGCCAATAGAACTCCCCGAGGCGCAAGCACCAGATCATCAGCAACCAAGGACTCCAAGGCGCACTTCCCCGAGAAAGGGCGGTCACCAACGGCCCTGCGCTCAAGTGTTCGCGGTAGTAGGTTCAGCACGTGCGCAACGAAGTCGTCGTCGAAGAGAGCGAGGCTGCGAAAGTTCGCCCACGCCCCCCACAGGCGCCGCGCCAGACCCTCTGTGAAGTCGGCGGTCACATCCATCCTCAAAACGCCAGCGGTACCATCTCTGGAGTTCGCCACACGCAGCGCTGCCAGACTGCCGAACTCTGCGTCGAAGAACTGGAGGAAGATAGGAACGAAAAGGGCCCAAGCCCCTTGGAAGGTAACGGCCGGCCCAACCGGGACGGCTCTCGCTGGCGCCGCGCCTGCCGCAGGCGCCGCGCCTGCCGCAGGCGCGGCTGGCGCTGGCGCCGCGCCTGGCGCAGGAGGGGCGCCCTGCTGACGAGCCCTGCGCGCCGCCCGGCGCTGCCTGCCGCCCATGGCGGAAGTCACGTAAGTGAGGGGCGGTTTCGAAAGACAAGCGGCGGCGAGCACGCGGGCCCCGAAGAACTTGAGCCTGAACGAATAGAGCGGAAAGGTTGTTGTGAACCTATTGAACGCTATTGCAAAACCATCGTCGCCGCAGCATCGTTTCTGGAAGTGCTGGTAGCGATACGCGAGGCCCTCTAGTCCCTCCCCCTGTACCTGGACGGGGTGGGCACATGAGAAGTTGTTCAGAAATCGCGGCAAACTATGGAGAAGAGGGTCGAACTGATACACCGCGTGCAACCGAATAGATTTCCGAGGCTCTTCTCTTTGATCTGGCGTTGGGCGGGTAGGGTGTCGCAAGGATACGTGGAGCCAGATTTCATTGCCACCGCATCTTGATTGTAGATCGCTCGCTCACTGCCGCCATCTGCGGCTCAAGCGGACTGACGAGCCCCAACTGCGAAACTAGTCTCACCGCGAACTGTTTTTGCACCTTGAGATTGCCACGGCAAAACAAGCGCGGTGAACAAAGCGACAATGCAGAATCCGCCACCAGGTCTGCTCGGAGTAAGCGTGCGAGAATGACTTCCTAATGTATCCTCGGTCATCGCTCCTCATTCCTCCTGCTCCTCGCTCCTCCTCTCCATAATCATAACAATCATCATCATGATCATCATCATTACCATCATCATCATAATCTTAATCAGAATCACCATCCCCATCACCACCACCATCGTCCTCGCCACTCTTCCTTCGTCCCCTCCTCCTCTTCTTCCTCGCTGCTGCTCTCCTCCTGCTGCTCGCTGTTCCTCTCTTGGAAGGAGCAGAAGACAGGGAAAAGAAATGATAGGGAAAGGGAAGAGAATGAACGAGGGGACGGAGGAGACGACGAGGAAAGCAAACCAAGTCGTACCAGTGGATGCGTGTCGAAACACGACCCAAAGGAAGCGCACGAGTGCGCCCCAGTTGATGCGTGCAGAAGCACGACCCAGAGGAAGCGCACGAGTGCGTCCCAGTGGATCCGTGCAGAAGCACGACCCAGAGGAAGCGCACGAGTGCGTCCCAGTGGATACGTGCGGGAGCACGACCCAGAGGAAGCGCACAAGTGCGTCCCAGTGGATGCGCGCAGAAGCACGACCCAGAGGAAGCGCACGAGTGCGCCCCCGTGGATACGCGCAGAAGCACGACCCAGAGGAAGCGCACGAGTGCGCCCCAGTGGATAAGTGCAGAAAAACGATCCAGAGGAAGCGCACGAGTGCGTCCCAGTGGATACGTGCAGAAGCACGACCCAGAGGAAACGCACGAGTGCGCCCCAGTGGATGCGTGCAGAAGCACGACCCAGAGGAAGCGCACGAGCGCGTCCCAGTGGATGCGTGCAGAAGCACGACCCAGAGGAAGCGCACGAGTGCGCCCCAGTGGATGCGTGCAGAAGCACGACCCAAAGGTCCCAAAAAAACGCGAGGAGGAAGAGGATCTCGCCTGAGAGGTCCCAAAAAAACGGTGTCAAATGGAGGCCCCCGCCTGAGAGGTCCCAAAGAAACCCTAAGAAACCCAAGAGGAAGGCCTCTCAGCCCTGCAACTCCCCCCCCCCCCCCCTCCCCCCCCCCCAACAAAAAAAAAGGAGAACCACCACCGCTGTCCCAGCCTTGTTGGCAAGGGCGGCATACTCCTTTGAAGCTTTGGGTTTTTTTTTGGTTTTTTTGGGACAGTAGCAGGGATGAGAGGCCTTCCTCTTGGGTTTCTTTGGGTTTCTTTGGGGCCTCTCAGGCGGTAGCCTCCATTTGACTCCGTGTTTTGGGACCTCTCAGGCGAGATCCTCTTCCTCCTCGCGTTTTTTTGGAACCTCTCAGGCGGGAGCCTCTTCCTCCTCGCGTTTTTTTTTGGGCCTCTCAGGCGGGGGCCTTTTCCTCTTCGCGGTTTTTTGGGACCTCTCAGGCGGGGGCATATTCCTCTTCGCGTTTTTTGGGGGACCTCTCAGGCGGGAGCCTCTTCCTCTTCGCGTTTTTTTGTGACCTCTCAGGCGGGAGCCTCTTCCTCTTCGCGTTTTTTG
Source organism: Prorocentrum cordatum (assembly GCA_963575745.1). Lineage (NCBI taxonomy): Eukaryota > Dinophyceae > Prorocentrales > Prorocentraceae > Prorocentrum > Prorocentrum cordatum. The sequence goes on along the minus strand of CAUYUJ010022304.1, from coordinate 545,621 downwards.
GGGACCTCTCAGGCGGGAGCCGAGGAGACGAACAGTGAAGAGGGGGAGGAGGAGGAGGAGGAGGAGGAGGAGGAAGAGGAGGAGGAGGAGGAGGAGGAGGAGGAAGAGGAGGACGAGGAGGAGGAGGAGGAGGAGGAGGAGGAGGGAGGAGGAGGAAGAGGAGGAGACGAACAGTGAAGAGGCAGAATAAGGTAGACCGCTGCGGGGGGGGTACCATATATATATATATGCACCAATGCACCCTAACATACATACGTATAAGCATACAGCCATCCAAACATTCGTCCATAAATCAATACATACATCCATATGTACCTAAATACAAACGTAGGTACAGTAATGCATGCATGTGTGCATGCATACATACATGTATACGTGCATGCATACGCACATACACACAGGCATACATCCATGCATGCGTGCGTGCGTCCATCCCTCCAAATATGCTTGCGAATATACATACATACATACATACATACATACATACATGGATGCAGACATAAACGCGTTACATTCATACATACATGCATGCATGAATGCATACGTACATACATACACACATACAGACAGACATACATACAGACAGACAGACAGACAGACATGCATGCATACATGCATACACAGATACACACGTACATACATACAGACAAATTTGTTTACCCTCTGCGCCACGCTACCCACGGTGCTGCCTCGCGCGTGTGCCGAGCGCATAGCACCGGCGTCTCCTAAGGAGCTCGCCAACGCAGCCATGCCTACAGACCGATGTCCTCAATAGGAACTGGCGTGCTCTATGCACCGCAAGCCTGTCCCCGCTCAGCGGCCACAGGCCCCATTCAGAGGGCCAGCTCACGAGCCGTGGAAGTCGCAGCTCAAGGACCGACGGGCCACCTTCGGCTAAAGTTCCTGGCTCGCGAGCAGGCAGTCCCAGGCCCGAGGCCGAGCGAGAGACAGATCCCGCACGAACTCCTAACCACCCAACGCGAAAACCGAAACACCGCACCAACCCCACCTCACCGGGACATGGCAGCGCAGGCATGTTGGTGCTACTGCTACTGCTGGTGCTCGGGATACTGCCGGACGAAATCTGCAATGAGGGTCGCGATGCACATTTCAACCTGCTGGACTCTGGAGTCGCCCCAGCTTGGAAGAGAGGTAAAAATAATTCCAGCTGTGGCATGGTCTATGCATTGGTTGGCTGTCCGGGAAGTTCGCGCCAGCCTCCAGAAAAAATGATAGCATTGATGCTCATGGTGGGAAGCACGACTTGAGCAAATTGGATAACGCCCCGATCGTTAATGACCAATTGTCTTGGGAGGTTAGTCCTCAAGGCTCCTCAAAGATCTGATAAAGACACGAGGAGGCACGCGCCACCTCCGTGCACCGACAACGGCCGAGGGACAAGGCCAAGAAGCTCGCCTGACCTCAAAAGGCAACACGAAGCCCAAGAGAAGGCAGAAAGCAACCCGGCTCTTTCCGTAGCAACGCCACGGAAACCATGCCCACAAGCACATCGGCTGGAAGCGGGGTGGCCCGAGTGAGCCGTACTGTACGTAACCGATTCTCGGTTGTACAGCGCCGTGTTTTCCAACGATCGCAGGCACCTCGGAAAAAAGGCGCTAGAAACCGCTAACGACGTCTGTTCCCCAATACTATGGCCGATCATCCTGGTATAAAAGATTGATATATTCGCTCGCCACGATGTAAAGATCCTGCAAGGAGTCGGGAATTTCAAAGTCGTGCAGCTTCATGCATATGCAAGATTAGTTGGTCGCTTGCCTATACAGCGTCAACGTTGCAACCTGTACGCCGACATACTTGAAGTAAGCTCTCCGGTCGCCATGTTGCCTCGTAAGCGCTCTCGTCATAAGTCGTTCCAGGGCGCCTGCTGGCGCCGCCCGCGTGGTTCCAGAAGCTAGAATGGTCCAGATAGTCATCGCGTAGACGTCGGCGGTGAGATTCCAGAAGCTAATGGTCCAGATAGTCATCGCGTAGACGTCGGCGGTGAGAGCGAACGCAGCATAACGCCTGCCTGCACACTCGACTAAGCAAGCGAGAAGACGAACGCCATGTTGCAACAACACAGGAAACGACACGACGATCGAAACTGTGGAAGAAACGAACCATGTGAAAGTCCACGGAGCCAGTTCTGGTCCGAACGAAGATCAGGAAGGCTGCGAATTCGAATGCATTGATGATGTGCGCCTGCGCCCACTGGTAGGGCTGTACTTCTTTCCAATCCCATGCAAAGGCAGGGCATGGCACGGCTTGCCCGCAGCCATCCATCAACGTCTGGGTGACAAGGTACACATCGGAGCCTCGGTAATCAGCGGCCGGCGCCATCGCGGCAAGATGCGCGATTTCGCCCCCGGCCCGCATGGACTCCAAAAGCTTGGAAATTTCCTCCACTACCGCGACCGCTACCACTGGCCGAGCTAACCGCGCCATTGCACCAGTCAGAGCGCGGGAGATCCAGCCAGGGCGCCTCGAAGGCGCAGCAGGGAAGGATTGGCTGGACCACTCGGAAAAGACGTCTTTGACCATGTGGGCGCAACGAGCACAGACGTCCCATTGGAGATCCGCAACTGGCGGTGCAGCATGCCAGAAACGATGACGGCATTGTAAGCGCCACGAATATGAACTGTCGCATCGTGGGACGGAGCCAATGTGCAACGCGTTGCGCAGGGCTTCGCAATTGCGGAGAAAGCCGACGTCGGTGGCCAGCCGCTCCTCCTCGTAGGCACCTGGAACACTAGCGAACCAGATGCCGGACTCAAAGTACAACTCCTCTGCAGGCCCGAGATCCTAATCCCAGTAGCCGAGAGGACACTCCACGACGGCAAAGCCCCAGCCAAGGAGCCTCCACCGCAGACGCTCCAGGGGCGGCCGTGTAAACGACTCGGGCTCCAGCGTTCGAACGCCACGTGGGACCCGTCGAAGTGGAGGACGAATGACTGCGATTGTCTATGAGACGGCCGCCCAACAGCAGCTCGTCGCAGCACGGCTTCAAGATCTCGACGCCTACCGCCGCAACGGCCCAAGAGAGCACCGGGCTATCCCCAGCAAAGCCTCCCCCGAACGTGGGGAGCGGCAGAGCGTGCACCGGGCGCGCCTCAATATGTTGAGTCGCCGAGCTCTCCGCGCGCGCCGCTGGTCCGGGACCAGCCTCGCTGTGGACGCGAGGCTGGTCCACCAAGGTGCACCCCCAGTCCACTGCCTGCTCGGCGCGAGTTGTGTCCAAGGCTGTCGCAAACATCCGCGCCTCAGATGCGCCTCCACCCGTCTCTGAAGCGTCAGTAGCGCCGACGGTCTTCCTGATGGGGGCGCGGAGGGAGGCGAACATGAGAGGGATATGGCGCAACCGACGAGGACTTCGTCGCGGACCTCGTTCGGCGGCTCGAGCACCCCAGCCTCGCCCCACGCGCCGGCCGAGAGGAACGTGAACGCGCCCTGCAAAGTGCAAAAGATTCGCCACCTGAAAATTAGCACCAAAAGAAAATGCACGAGCCCAGTGCTGAAAAGCTGCCTGCGTTCACTTCCCCCGGGCCGAGCTCCATGCACGCTTGAACGAAACGGCGGTGCTCCGCTGACTGTTCCGCCACGCCCGCTCTGAGCGGACCGCCAACAACTTGGACGCGGCGGAAAAAGTCAAAGCCGTCCAAGTACACCAACGAAATGCCCCTGGATGGCACGGGCTCTGTGGCCCGAGGTACGCCGCACAGGTGAAACACGCACCGCCTGGCCATGACCTGCATAACGCCCACGGCGCCGAGCCAGCCCATAGACACTGAGCGAATATAGACGAGCACCGCGTTGCTAAGATCCCCGCCGAAAGATGATGGGGCGACCTGTTCCAAAAAACAGCAAGTTCAGCTAGTTCAAGTATGGCAGCATGGACGAGTCGCCCCAGAATTTCCTGAGGTAAGGGCCGATGGCGGCAAACGCGCTCATGAACCGGAGATACATGACCAATTCCACGTTAACCTTCGCAATGACCCTTGTCGGACCCCACGGCACCGTGGATGACCATTTCGCAATCGATGCCCCGGAAAAACTCATTCGCCGCGACCTCCCCAAAGATGCCCGGCTTGGCCCCGGCCGCAAATACCTGGCATCATTCGTCGTCGCCGGCGCGCACTCTCGACTTCGACGGCGCCCCGGGCCAGGCTACCTCAGGCAAAGTACACCCGGCAGGGCCAAGGATGTCCTCGCGAAGTTCCCCAACAACAAACTCCTCCACAAGAGAGTGGCACGCCTCCCCTGCCGCAGGCCAAGTCAGCAAGACCCGGGCCGCGATCAAATTGCGTCTCCGCGATACGGCTTCGCCCCGGTAGTTGATGCGCTTGTTACCGAGGTCCCCGGACACGGCACCGAAGTCAAACTTTTCTTCGACGGTGTCGAAGAGGCCCCAAGAAGCGGCCCAAATATGCTTCAGCGTCTGCTCCTGCGCTTTTCCAGGACCGAAAGGCACTTGCAACATATTGGAGTGGATGTCCAGCCTGCGCACGCTAGGAAATTCAAGGCAGCGACGCACAGATTCGCAGCGTCGCCGATCGCACTGGGAGCCTCGGCAAGGCCGCCGAACTCGCGGGAGGCCCGCAGACGCTCGTTGAAGCACCGCCCCCCCAGCACAGGGTTGATCGGTAGCTGCCCCCGCAGGCAAGTGGAGGGCGACGCGCCCAAAACGCGGGCTGCGCGGCCTCGATCTTGGCGTTTGGCGGGCCGATTGCTGTCCGACGCTGGCGAGCGGCACCTGTTGCCTGACTCCCAGAGGAGCGTCCAAAATTTCCCAGATCGGGTCTGGCCCGCGCTGCGCGTGCCAGCGCCAACGTCACATGGCGCACGTCGGTGCATTTGCGGAACGCGCTGCCTAACCGGCCCCACGCCTCCGCCCATTTTTTTTGATCCTGAAACAGTCGCGTGAGTTTGCCCTTGCCGTTGTGGCCCTTGCATGTTGCTGCGCCCGTCGCCCACGGCCCTGCTTCCAGTTGCTTTTCGCGACGCGCGCCCCCGGCCCCCAGGAATCGCCGCCGCAAGTCGGCCAGACGCCCTTGCCACCAAGCCGCCTCTCCAGCCGGGCGAGCGCAAACAAGGATTAGCGATCCATGGATTTGGCGCGCGGTCGCCAAATCCATGGATCGGGGGAGGTGCCCCCCCCAAAATGCGGCCGGTGCCGCCTCGCTCGGCGGCGGGAATCCGCGATTTCACATGGAAACGGGACCCGTCGCTAATCCGCGCCCCCTTGAGCCATGTTTGCGATCGTCTGAACCTACAACCCGCTGGATGAAAGTGTGGAGACCGTCGGGATCGAGGAAGACACGCTTGGCATCCCGTTAGGCCACGGGGCCCCGGGACACTGTTGGACCAAGGGCCGAGTTGGGCACTTCAGATGCATCTCTCACCACTTTTAATCTTATAACGGCCAAATGGGGTCAGCGTCTGAAAATGTGATTCCGCCTGAGACTTCCGCCAACAAAACTTTCAGATCGCCTTCAACGGCGATCTCAAAATTTGCCGCGGCATCTGAAAGTGGCTATTTTGCGCGGGACTTCCGCAGAAAAAAATCAGGTCCATCTTCATACCGCTTGAGAGCGGCGATATCGCTTGAGAATTCCTCGCAGGGTATTTTCCGACCGCTTTTCACACCGCCAAAGAGTGGCGATTTCGTTCGGGCTGTCCTAACAACCGCGCGCCTCGTCCACCCCTGCGTCGCCGTTCCTCCGTTCGAGTCGCGACTCTGTCTGGGAGTTACTTGGGATCGATCGAAGGTCGAAGCTGGAGCTGATTGGCGAAGACCCTAGGGTTGTTCCCTGCCATAAAGCCGATCAGGGGGTGGTAAAGCGACGGCTGCCGGCACCAGGGGCCCCGCGGCCGCCGGTCTCCCTGGCGCGCGCGGCTTCCGCCGGGTCGCTGGCGAACGCCCTGCGCGGGGGAGGGGGATCTCAATCGCGATTCGCGGGACGGCCCTCGCCGTCCTCCCAGTTGCTGTCTGCAGGCCGGCTGCCCCCCCCGGTCGTGCAGCGATCTCTCACGGTGATCCGCCCGAGGGCGCTCATCGCCGCGGCGGTGCCGACCACCGTCGCGGGCCCCTCCATGCTCACGAGAATGGCCACCACTACGCGGGTCGCCCTCACGCCCCCCTCCGCGCTCACGGAGATGCTCGTCACGAAGCCGATCACCATCACGTCCTCCTCCGTGCTCCCGATGCTGGTCATCCTCACGTCCTCCTCCGTGCTCCCGAGACCGATCTCCCTCACGACCTCCTCCGTGTTCCCGACGCGGTTGTCCCCCGCGGCCGCGCAAGGCACCCTCACCGCGCTGGCGGGAGTCCCTATCCCGGTCACGCCGTTGGTCGTCCTCCATCCCGTGCCCGCGGGGCCTGCTAGGGTCGGGATGCACTTCGCGACCTTCGCGGGGTCGTGGTCGACCATGCCGTGCGCCGCGAGGGTCACGCTCGACGCTCGCCTACAACTCCTGAGACTTTCCCGTACGTCCCCATCTTCGGAACGACCCCCTGTCAGCTGTGGTCGGCGGGCGATTGCTGGTGGAGCACCCCTGCCGCAGCCCCCGGCTCTCTTCGAGTCGAGGCCGGCGTCGATGCTGGTCAAAATGGTGTCCATATGCTTCTTTATTTCCGTGCGCGCCGTGCCCGATAGCCACCCCAGGGCAGAAATATCGGGATCGCGGCACATATTGTTGAACAGGCGCCACCAGAGTACCAGCGTCACCAGCTCCTTCTTAAAACTGGTCTCCCAATCGTCTCCTTTATTTACAAGACGCCTGCCGGTGCAGGCCTGGGTTCGCGTATTTTCCCGACTCAAAAACCCACCCAGGCATAATGGGTATCATTAGCTGCAAGTAGAGTGGCTCGGAAGAACCTTGCCTTCCCTGCCTTGTCCACGACAATGGCGACGCCAGTGCCGAGGTCATTCTAGTCGGGGTCGAGGAGGCTCACCGCGAGCACGTCGCCTGGATTCCAAGACTCCTTCAACGCGTACTCTGGGTCGAGCCTCGCATCAATCCAGGGGCCGATGCCACAGGCAGGCATGGCCGTTCCCTCCTCTGTGAGGACCCCTGGGTTAAGCTGCAGGTGCGTACGAAGCCCTTCAAAACTTGGTGCTGCTTCGAATCGAAATAAGCTATGGAGGCGTTGGCAAGCGCGCGTAAACAAACGAGCATGCAAGCATGGCAATAGCATACATATATGTGATCATGCCTGTGTACGTGTATGTGTACATGTATGTGTATGGGTGTGGCCCCGTCTGGATTCACTCACCCCGCATATGGAGACACAAACGAGACATGTCTCATGGCCACTTAAATGCCAACGCTTAACCTTCTCCACACACAAACCGCAAACCGAAAATATGTCTGGACGATTTCAGGCCACATTCGCCTGAGCCGCTGTGTGTAGCGAAGAAGACTTCAACTGTTGCCGAAGGAATGTACTTGACATTTCCAGAACACCGGGGAGGCTGAGGATAAAGCAACAATTAGATTGGCAACCTGTGCGCGTGCGACTACCCATGTGTACATCGACTGAGCTAGCATGTTGTTTTTTTTCCACTCTTCGGGGGTCTGGACAGATCTCGAGTCACCAGGCGTTTTGGCCCAGGAAGCCGAGGCTCATTGCACAAGCGGCTGCCATTTAAAATAGGGCGCCTCTTCTTGCTGGGAATGCGAAGCGAGTCCACACGCAGATCGACTCGCCAAGGATGGCACAGCATGCCGCCCATCCACCACAAAGGCTGCAAATGCACCAAGGGGCCTCCATGAGCTGGCTGTTGAGGCTGGCTAATCGGGCTGCGCGCTTGGCCCGCTGCTCGGAACATTGATGAGCTCAGGGAGGCAGAGCCATACGGTCCGTGGGAAGGGGCAAGGGGGCATGTCAGAGTCCTCTCTGCTCGATCCTGATCCAGGCGCCCTTAGTGCGACACGGCAGCGCGGGTCTCGCATAGCGCCTAGTCTGAGCCCGACAGGACAACAGTGGATGTACGGGAAAGGGTCCTGTTGTACACCTCCTCTGGGAGACATGCCTGCGGTGGCATCCAGCGGATTTGGGGCGGGACTCGGGCGCAGCCCCCACAAGGGACCTCCGCCATCCAACGCCAGCGGGTGTGGGAAGGCCGTTCCCCCAGCTGGAACCCACAGCACGCAGGCTGGAAGGTAGGGGCATGGTTCACCCGACGTGTCACGATCTCGCCTGTGTCGATCTCGCCTGCGTTCTGAAGGCCAAGGCACATCTTGTTTGCTGTTACTCACCCTGCGCAAGGAGGCCGTGAGTCGTCCGTGGTGGGTGTGTCGGAGGGGGACAACCATTGGTCGCGGGTTGAGCTGCTGGCCAAGTTGGGCCATACCGAGCACTCTCGTCAAATGTAATGTCTCCGAGCCAAGGGCCCAATCCCCCAATCTGGCCGTTTCTGGAGAGAGGTGACGAGGCTGGCGGTCAAATGGTCACGCGAAATGGTTTGCAAGACCCGACTGCTAGCCCGCACCGTCAGACAAGACCAGACAAGCAGTGGGCAAGGGAAAGGGGAAAGCAGGGAGAGCAGGGGAGGGTAGAGAGGGGAGGGGGAGGGGGAGGAGAAGGGGGTCACTACTACAGTCGACATTGCTATTGCAACTGCTGCGGGCATTGCCACCGCAACTACTGACAGTGCTACTGGCTCTGCCACTGCCAGTACCATTGCCGCTGCTTCTGCCCCGTGCCCGAACAAAAAACCAAAACTGGAGCTTCTCTTTTACAACTCCCATCGTCGTGGTGGTCGGTGACGAAAACGACCACGGCGACGCTGATGACCGACGACGATAGAATGACGGGCGATGGCTCCCCGCCGCGCCCGCCCGGAGAGGGGAAACTGGAGGGAGGAGCGGGGCTCGAGGAAAGAAGAGCGAGGAGGAAGCAACGGGAGGCGAGGGGCGAAGCACCGAGACGAAGGAGAAGCCAGGAGAGAGGGAGGCAGGAGGGAGGAGGAAGGAGGCAGGAGCATCCTCCTCCTCCTCCTCCTCCTCCTCCTCTTCTTCTTCTTATTATTATTGTTATTATTCTTCTTATTCTTCTTATTATTATTCTTATTATTATTATTCTTCTTCTTCTTCTTCTTATTCTTCTTCTTATTCTTATTATTATTAGTCATATTGTTATTATTCTTTTTCTTCTTCTTATTATTCTTCTTCTTATTCTTATTCTTATTCTTCTTCGTCTTCTTCGTCTTCTTCGTCTTCTTCGTCTTCTTCGTCTTCTTCGTCTTCTTCGTCTTCTTCGTCTTCTTCTTCTTATTCTTATTATTATTATTCTTCTTCTTCCTCCTCCTCCTCCTCCTCCTCC
>CAUYUJ010022304.1:472870-536196 GCA_963575745.1 Prorocentrum cordatum | reverse complement strand
ACACCGCATATGTGAAGAATTCGGTTGAATGCAGCGCGACTCAGCAGAAACCTCGAAACGAAACCAATTGTCGGTTGGCATGCCCACCTAAAGGACTTGGCGCGGGGACTGCGTCTGCGCAATCAGTTTCGTGGACCATCCCTTAGGCAACGAACATGGATTTCGTTTGCAGACAGCCCATGCAGAAGCATATGTATAATAGACCCGAACAGTTCAAACGAGGTTTAATAGTCCTGGCTGACGCGAGCTGATCGTCTATGGAACGGTTGGAGGAAGTAAGAAGCTAGGGATACAGAACGACACTGTTGTGCAACAGTTCTCTCGAGCCTGGCCCATCCAGGAAAACTGAAATGCTGACATGATTTCAGAAGCCAATCGGACTTTCAATATGCACATGTCATCATAGTCAGACGAGGCGACTCGACAACAGCGCTGCAGAAGACACACCCGCACCGGCACAAAAAAAACGAGGCCCTACAAAATGCCACCGTTTTGAAAAACACCCCGAGCCCACGCTGAAAAAGGAATAACGCACTGACACAGGAAAGAGACGCGCTACAAAACGCCGCGAGCTGAGAAGAAACAGCGAGGATGGAAGGATGAGAGGAAGGGAAAGACAGAGCGAGAGGGACAAGAGGGTCACTGCTCATCCCACTCACCCGGTGCCCACTTCACACTGCCAAACACACCCGGATCGAAACTCACCTGGCGCCGCACTCGCCAGGCCACACTTACCTGTCGCAGAAGTCACCCACCGCCTAACTCACCAAGCGCTTCAGCGGAAACGCCGACACCGACACCCGCGGAAGAGGCGCTACAAAACGAGGCTGTTTTTGAGCACGCGCCAACTCATGACTGAGAAGAAATCACTGGCTCGCACAAGGAAGAGACGCGCTAGAAAGTACCGCCGCCGTCAGCACTGAGAAGAAAGCGCCAGCTCGCACAAGGAAGAGACGAAAGTGCCGCCTTTGTGGAGACAAGCCCAGGCGACTGAAAGACGACGCTGCAATGATACACCCTCACCGACGCGAGAAAAGGAGACGATACAAACACCGTTGTTTTGGAAAGCGCCCCGAACCGTCGCTGAACAAGAAATTCTTGACTCTTCGCGTACCCCCAGCAGCGACACGGCCTACCTCAACGTCCTTATTAGGGACCTGCCCATGGACACCTGTTCCCCCCACCTCCAGCCACCCGTTGCCCCAAAGGGGCTTGTTTCACCTCGCTGCGCCCGGCTCAGGCCGTAATACCCGGGGCCACCCTCCGCTGGGGCGAAGGCTACCCCCCCTATCTCACCCACGGCGCAGCTTAGCTAGACAGCCCACGCTGGATAAGTGGACCACCATCCTCCTTCTCGGGCCTGACACGGGGGGACCCCCCCACTGGCACCTGACATCTCACCCTCACTGGCACGGCGGGGCCCGCCTGGCTCGCGCAAGCAGGCCTCCCTGGCTCCCAGACTTTGCTGTCCGACGACGACAGCCGGCTCGCGTGCCATGGGCAGGAGGTGGGCCACAGCATCCCCCCCGCCTGCCTGGCGGCGAGCTCGACCTAGCTAGGTCACAGTTTTGTCACACTGCAGGCGCACAAACATCAGCGGCGGTTAGCTGCGACCCTGGAAGACCAACACCCACCATCCCCACAGAGGTGCCAGTCTCCGCGTTGCCAGACCAGCATTCAGCGTGGCAGGATGTCCACTCCGGACCACACCATCGAACGGCACCAACACCGGGCGAAGGACCTATCACTCGTTACTATTTGCTCTGGAGCGGCGGTTAGCTGCGACCCTGGAGGACCCTCGAGAATGGCGACCATGTCCCTTGACAGACAGATCTGGGGCCCGTTCGAGGGGCGTTGAGGTGTTTCTCCTCGCCTTTCCCCTCGGGCCCCTCTCGGGCCAGGCGGGTGCCCCCCGCCCTTGGCCCCCGGGGCTCGCCAGGCGTGCCGACTGACGCCGTTGGCTTCGTCTCCCCTCCCCAGGGCCGCCCTTGACCCCCGCTGTCCGTGGTAAGGTTCCTCACTTTCAGCGGCGGTTAGTTGCGACCCTGGAGGCTCACGTGGCGCGTGGTTGACGGCGACCCCGAGTCCCGCGGGAAGGGCGGAAGCGGCGGACATGGTCGGCCCATGGTGGCCGTCGGCTCTCGCAGCTGCTACAGCGCAGTGTCCCCCAGGTCGCCCCACCCAATTGCAATGGTTCTCCCACTTGTTTGGACACACGCCACACACCGCCCCTGGAGGTACAGCCGGCTTTGTGTACTTCGGGGATAAGGCCGTCCCTCGGTGGCCTTTGGCATACTTCAGGCGGCAGCTGCCTCACCACCAGTGCAGCACCCCTCTGGATCCCCCTGCCTCGCTGGCGATGCTAACCACGCCTGCCTGGCCTTCTCCTCTAGCCCACCTGGCCTGGCGCTGTGCCGTTGTCCACGGGGCCGGCTCGCGGTCGTCCGGGCCTACCACGTGCACTGTCTGGTGGACTTGTGGGTGCTGTGATCGCCACGGAGTGGTTCAGCCTTTCGCAGCAGCAGCAGCACCACCACCCCGGGCTCATCCCCCCGCTCCGGGCAGGTCGCGTCGTTCCACGTTCCTCGGCAGCTCAGCTCCCCTAGCCAGCTCACGTCGTTGGGACGGTTGGAGCCTGGCGCCTCACAGGCGACTCGCTCATCGGGCTTCGCGCCTGCCCCCACTCAGTATGACGGACACGTTTGCCACGGTACACGTCATGACGCTGTGTGGGTCATGCCTCACGGCAGGCATCCTCGACATTTTGTCCACCGCACGGGCCCGAACTTCCCAGGATGCCCCCTGCCGTCAGCTCCCCCACAGCCCCGCGGCTGCTTTGTGAGTGGGCCGGCCGGCTAGCGGCGCGTCTTGTAGCTAATTAGGCTCGCCCTTCGGCCCGGAGACCCTGCTCGCCGCGCGCGCTCTTCGCTCGCGGCCGCGACCGAAAAAGTACCCCCAGCAGCCCGTTCGGAAACCCTGACCGTGAGAGTTGACGGGGAAAAAAAACCGAAGAGGTGCATATAATGAAACAGAGCGGGCAACCAGGGTGAGCAGAGAGATCTGTGGGAACAGGGGGGGGGGCCTTGGAGGGCCTCTTGGGGCCATCCGTGGAGCCCGCGTGGGAGCGAGAGAAAAGGGAGGAGGAGGAGGAGAAGGAGGAGGAGGAAGAGGATGAGGAGACGAAGGAAGAGGAGGACGAGGAGGAGGAAGAGGAGAAGGAAGACGACGACGACGACCACCACGACGACGAGGAAGAGGAGGAAAAGAAAAGACGATGAGGGCAAGGACGAGGACGAGAAGGAGCAGGAGAACAACGAGGGCGAAGAAAGAGCCTTCAACAACACATTTTACAACACTCGTGGACCTCTTTGAAAGGATAAGATCCCTCTAGGGGCTATTGTAGGAAGTCTTGGGGCTCTCTTGGAGCCCTCTTGGAAACCTCTTGGAACTCTCGCGAAGGCGCTTCGGAAGCCCAGGAGCGTCTTGAACATGTCGTGGAGGGAATAAGTGGAAACGACTGGTCGGATACAACACCAGACGCGCTACAAAACATAGTTTTTCTTGAAACATTAAGTAGCCCACAGTGGAAGAGGAACGGCCGCAATGACACAGGCAGGAGACGCGGCATAAAGTGCCTAACTCACCCGGTGCCAAGCGCACCTGGTGCCATACCCACCCAATACCAAATGCACCTGGTGCCTGGCTCACCTGGTGCCGAATTTACTCGGTGCCTACTTCACCCGGCGCCTACCTCACCTGGTCGCTAACTCAACCAAGCGCCTAACGCAGTGACTAACTCACCCTGTGCGCTACTCAGCTGGTGTCTGTAACCTCGGCCTAACTCACCTGACGCCTAACCCACCCAGTGCCTAACTCACCCGGCGCCCAACTCACCCAGTGCCTAACTCACCTGGTTCTTAACTTCACCCGGCGCCTAACTCACCAAGTGCCTAATTCACACGGCGCCTACCTCAACCCGTGCCTAACTCAACCAGTGCCTGACTCGGCCGATGCCGAATTCGGCCCGTGCCTACCCCGCCCATCACCCGATGCCGAACGAACCTGGTGCTTAACTCACCTGGCCGCTAACTCACACGGTGCTGAATTCATCCAATGCCTCACTCACCTGGTGCTTACTTCATCCGTCCCTAGCTCACCCATTGCTGGACTCACCCGCTCCTCACTCACCCAGTGCCTAACTCACCTGGCCTGACCCACCTGGTGCTTAACTCACCCAGTGCTTAATTCACCTGGTGCTTAACTCACCTCGTGCTGAACTCACCAGGCCTAACTCACCGAGTCGCGAATCACCTGGACACACGTTCGGGTGAATCGGAGCGGGTGAATCGCGACCGGATGAAACAGCCTGTCTCTCCGGCCACTTTACGTGGCGCCTCCAGGTGCATCCTGCTGCGCCGGTAGCACGGAACGCACCCACTCTTTCGGCTTGAGGGGGGCTGTCTTGCAGTGGGGGCAGATGTACTGTACATCAGATGTGTGTCACCGCCGAGAGCAATCGTGAAGTCGGCCGCGGCTCTCATACGCTCAGATTTCAAGATGGCATCGTAAATCTTCTCCGGGCTGACGTTCTACACGGCCGCTTTGTCCATATGTTTCTCGAGCTCCGCGTACATGGCGAAGTAGATGAAAGCAACTTGCTGACACGTGGATTCCTTCTTCTGCTTGCTCTTTCTAAAGTGCCACCCAGGCGTCAAGCCCATGGTGATGCGCCTGAGCCAATAGTTTGGGTCAGCGTGCTGATAGCGGCCTTGGCTGCACTCGCCGCCCATGCTCTTGGCGACGCGCTCGTACGCGACGATCGACCCGATGTACTGAAAAGCAGAGACGTCGCCATTGTCGTAGGCCTCGGCAGAGTTAGAAACCACGCCGTGCTCCTCCCTGCTGCAATAGCACTCGATTGGGTCATGGGCGATGACAGGGCCGCCCGAGAACCGGATGATACCGTCAGAGCCGTTGACCAGAGGAGACAACTTCTCTTCGGGAGGATCTTCGGGCCCACGTATCCCTAGCGAACCTCGTGCCACTCACCATCGCCCTGCCCTGCGGGCGACAATGGAGATGGATCGCCCGCGTGTCGGCAAGGCTCCCGTCCCGAGGGGTCGCATGGAGTTCCGCTACCGCTCGCGCTCTCCTGCACCTTTCCACCACCCACGTCGGTACCACTCGCCCTTTTTCTGCGTGCGCGCGGGGGCGACCCAGATTCCGACATTGCAGGCGCAAGATAAGCTTTGTCTCGCTCACCCCATCGCAGCGTTTCGTCGAGGGCGCACGGCCAAAGGGTCCGCTTCAGCTCCCAATTCTTGTTCTGCAACGGCCGAGCACCTGAGCCCAAATGGCATCTGACGTCGGGAGGCTGAGGCAAACAAACTGACATGTTGGCACACGTAGGCTGACTGATCCTGGGCAGTGTGGATCGCCTCTCAGAACACTGCCCTCCCCCCACCGCTACATCCGCGGGCCCCGGTGCGCCGGCTGGGGCGCGCGCACGGGCAGACGGCTCGACGTCGGCGCCAAGCAGCACTGCCCCCACCGAGAACAGGCAAAACTTGTTTGATCAGTGGCGAGCTGGGTCCAGCAGGCGGTCGAGCTGGCGTTGGGGCGCGTCTGGAGCGAGCTGGGCACAAATGCAGGGGAAGGAAGGAGGAAAATGGGGGGCAGGGCCGCGAGATGCGGGAAAAGACCAAAAGGATGCCGCCATTGCGTCTTCTGTGCTTGGACATGCTCTCTGAACGGAGCGGAAGTGCACGCCGCGCGCCGGCTGCCCCACCCCCGGGGGGGGGGGGGCGCCTCGCCCCGGGAGGCGCCGCTGCTCTCCAGCTGGGCGATCCTGTCCCTGGCCTCCTGCAGCTGCTGCTCGAGCTGCCGCCTCGCCTGGCGAGGCGCGGAAGGGCAGCGGAGCACACACACACACACACACGCGAGCTCACTGCCGATAGGCGGAGGGGCGGAGAGAGGCCCGCGAAGGAGACGACAGGAAAGGAACGTAGAATTTGGGGGGGATTCCTTCCGACGAGATGCCGTTTCTAGTCCCATGCTCGGGAGACGGATAAGAGAAAAAAGCGGAAGAACACGAGGAGGAGGAGGAGGAGGAGGACGAGGAGGAGGAGGAGGAGGGGACATGCCAAGAAATAGTGTCCAATGACAGCCATGGAGTAAATAAAAAACAGCAGCAGCAGCAACAATAACAATCATGTTCAGACTGTTCGTTCCTATCTGCTCAAGTGTCATTCAACGTGTATTTCCCGAACCCTCGATACCCGCCCTCGTCGTCTTCGATCGCACCCCTTTTGGGGGGGTAGATACTTATTCCCTGCAGGCCGGGCCCCGGCAAGCGGCGGGGCGGCCCCGGAACGTCGGCCTGGCCAGCGGCAGCGCTGATCGGCAGCAACCCGACCCCAACAGGGACGGACAGGGGACCGACAACGACGACGACGACGACGACGACGACGACGACGACGACGACGACGACGACGACGACGACGACGTCGATGACGACGACGACGACGACGACGACGACGACGACGACGACGACGACGACGACGGCGGCGACGACGACGACGACGAGCGAAAGCGAGAGCGAGAGCGAAAGCGAGAGTGAAAGCGAGAGCGACAGCGGGGCCACGAAGGGCAGCGAGGGGGCCACGAAGGGCGACGGCGGGGCCACGAAGCGCATTCATATGGGACCACGAAGGGCGCGAACGAGCGGGGGCCCCGACGGGCAGATAATGCGGGCCACCGAGGCCAACGACGGGACCACTGAGGGTAGCAACGGGGCCACGTAAGACAGCGAGGGGGCCACAGAGGGCGACAGCGGGGCCACGAAGGGCATACGTATCGGGCCACAACGGGCGCGAACGAGCGGGGGCCACGAAGGGCATACGTATAGTGGGCCGCAGAGGGCAGGGACGGGGCCACTGAGGGCAGCAATGGGGCCACGAAGGGCAGCGAGGGTGCCACGAAGGGCGACGGCGGGGCCGCGAAGCGCATGCATATGGGGCCACGTCGGGCGCGAACCAGCGGGGGCCACAAAGGGCGACAGCGGGGCCACGAAGGACATGCGTATGGGGCCACGACGGGCGCGAACGAGCGGGGGCCACGAAGGGCATACGTAGTTTGGGCCGCAGAGGGCAAGGACGGGGCCAGTGAGGGCAGCAACGAATCCACAAAGGGCAGCGAGAGGGGCCACGAAGGGCTGCAACGGGGCCACGAAGGGCAGCGAGAGGGCCACGAAGGGCTGCAACGGGGCCATGGAAGACAGCGAGGGGGCCACGAAGGGCTGCAACGGGGCTACGAAGGGCAGCGACGGGGCCACGAAGGGTTGCAACGGGTACACGAAGGGCAGCCACGGGGCCACAAAGGGCTGCAACAGGGCCACGAAGGGCAGCGACGGGGCCACGAAGGGCTACAACGGGCCCGCGATGGGCAACGAGGGGGCCAGAAAGGGCTGCAACGGGCCACGAAAGGCAGCGAGAGGGGCCACGAAGGGCTGCAACGGGTACACGACGGGTAGCGAGGGGGCCACGAAGGGCTGCAACGGGTACACGAATGGTAGCGAGGGGGCCACGAAGGGTTGCAACGGGGCCACGAAGGGCTGCAACGGAGCCACGAAGGGCAGCGAGATCCCGATTCTTAAGTATGCTATGAAGGAGTCGAAGCGTGAGCGCGACTCCTGGGTGCCTGAGTGCCCTGAGCCCGGCGGTTGAGTAAATTGCGGGAAATTCCAACGCAAGAGCGCGATTCTTGGGCAAATCGCAAGCAAGTCTCAAGCGAGAGCGCAACCCCAGAGCGCCGAGAGTGCGATTCCTGAATAGATTGTAAGAAATCCCAAGCGAGAGCGCGACTCCTGGCTAAAATGCGAAGACGTCTCAGGCGGGAGCGAGGCCCTGGTCAAATTGTGAGGAAGTCTCAGGCGGGAGCCGTTGTTGCTGTAATCTGGAAGCCAACAACGCAGTTTGAGCTTAGTGTATTTCCCTGATACTTTTTGGGGGGTGCGAGCCCCGGGGGGAAGCATTTCAATTGAAAAACACAATGGTCACCGGAGGGGGGATCAACAATAATCATTCTTCAGCAATGAGAATTAATTCAACAACCGCAAGAACAACGACAACGACAACGACAACAACCACAGTTATTTTAAGGTTGCTCGCTCTTATCTGCTCGAGTGTCTGTTAACGCGTATTCCCCAAACCCTCGATACCCGCCCTCTTCGTCTTCGATCGTACCCCTCTGGGGGGGATACCTTTCCTCCCTGCAGGCCAGGCCCCGGCAAGCGGCGGGGCGGCCCCAGACCGTCGGCCCACCCAGCGGCAGCGCTGATCGGCAGCAACCCAGCCCCAAGAGGGACGGACAGGGGACCGACCACGGCGACGACGACTACCACGACGACGACGACGACGACGACGACGGCGACGACGACGACGACGAGCAAAAGCAAGAGCGAAAGAGAGAACGACAGCAGGGCCACGAAGGGCACGAAGTAGGCCACGAAGGGCGACGGCGGGGCCACGAAGCGCATTCATATGGGGCCACGAAGGGCGCGAACGAGCGGGGGCCCCGACCAGCAGATAATGCGGGGCCACTGAGGCCAACGACGGGGCCACTGAGGGTAGCGACTGGACCACGTAGGACAGCGAGGGGGCCACAGAGGGCGACAGCGGGGCCACGAAGGGCATGCACATGGGGCCACGACGGGCGCGAACGATCGGGGGGCACAAACGGCATACGTATGTTGGGCCACGAAGGGCACCGAAGGGGCCACGAAGGGCGACCGCGGGGACACGAAGGAAATGCGTATGGGGCCACGAAGAGCGCGAACGAGCGGGGGCCACGAAGGGCATACATCTATGGGGCCACGAAGGGCGGCGAGGTGGCCACGAAGGACAGCAACGGGGCCACGAAGGGCAGCGACGGGGCCACGAAGAGCAGCGAGGGGGCCACGAAGGGCAGCGAGGGGGCCACGAGGGACTGCAACGGGGCAGTGAAGGGCAGCGAGAGGGCCACGAAGGGCAGCGAGGGGGCCACGAAGGGCAGCGACGGGGCCACAAAGGGCTGCAACAGGGCCACGAAGGGCAGCGACGGGGCCACGAAGGGCTGCAACAGGGCCACGAAGGGCAGCGACGGGGCCACGGAAGGGCACAACGGGGCCACGAAGGGCAGCAAGGGGGCCATGAAGGGCTGCAACGGAACGACGAAGGGCTGCAACGGGCCACGAAGGGCTGCAACGGGGCCACGAAGGGCAGCGAGGGGGCCACGAAGGGCTGCAACGGGGCCACCAAGGGCAGCGAGACCCCGACTCCAAAATATTATATGAGGGAGTCCTATGCGTGAGCGCGACTTCTGGGCGCCTGAGTGTCGGGATGGCGGGCGGGGCTTGAGTAAATTGCGGGAAATTCCAACGCAAGGGCGCTATTATTGAGTAAATTGCAGGTCTCCAGCGAGAGCGCGACTCCAGAGCGCCGAAAGAGCGATTTCTGAATATATCGTAAGGAAGTCCCAAGCGAGAGCGCGATTCTTGACTATTATGCGAGGAAGTCTCGGGCGGGAGCGGGGGTCCTGGCTAAATTGTGACGGAGTCTCAGGCGGGAGCCGTTGACGTTGTAACCCGGGGGCCAACGACACAGTTTGAGCCACAAGACATTCCCTTATTAAAAACCGGGTGCGAGCCCCGGGAGGGGCACTTCAATCGAAAAAAATACAAGTGCACCGGGCGGGGGGGATCAACAATAATTTTTATTCAGTAGTGGGAGTACAACAGCAACAGCAACAACAACAATTTTAAGACTGTTCGCTCCTATCTGCTCACGTGCCAATCAATACGTCTATCCCAAACCCTCGGCACCCGCCCTCGTCGTCTTCGATCGTACCCTCTTGGGGGTATATCTGCTTTACCTGCCACGTGTATTTAGCGCAGTCCCTCAAAAACAAAGGAAGAGGGGACGGGTGGAAGGGGGAGGGGCAATAATAGAGCACGAGAGAAATTAGCAGGAGAGGGGCAAAAAAACAGAAAACAGGTGGTAGAACTAGACGGGGAGATCGGGTGGGCAGACCCATAGCGGGCAGGTCGGGAAGGCGGGCCCAAGCGACGAGGTTGAGCAGGCGAGTTGCTGAACCGCGGGTCCTGCATGAATCGCGAAGAACTCTCGAGCGATAGCGCGATTCACAAGTAAATCGTAAGAAAAGCCAGCGCGGGCCACGAAGAGCATAAAATCCGAGGCCAGAGGGCAGCGACGGAGCCGCTGAGAGCAGCACCGGGGCCACGAAGGGCACCGAGGGGGCCACAAAGGGCAACAGCGGGGTCACGAAGGGCATGCATATGGGGCAACGACGGGCGCGAGCGAGCGGGGGCCACGAAGGGCATTCGTAAACAAAGACGACGACAACAACAACAACAACAACAACAACAACAACAACAACAACAACAACAACAACAACAATTACTAGCACGTGGGGACACACCGTTCTCACCAGTGCCAGGGTTTTCATAGGAGGCGGGCAATACCCCCACTTTGTGGGGGGGCCGGTTCAAGCTCTACCAAATTTCCAAACGACTCTTCGCCACCACCCACACCCAGCTTCCCGCCCTATGACGTTCGGACACTTCACTTCGTGGCATGCGGACGACCGTGGCTACTATTCAGGGCCCCGCGGCCGACGACGACGGCGTGCGCGCGCGAAGAAAAAACGAATGTGTCCCGCATGGTATTATTTGACAGGGATGATGGCCCTGGCAGGTGCGCAACCGTTGTTGCAGAAGTTCGAAAAAGTTGCTCGCAAAAGCCCGTTTGACAGAAATGTTTAAAAAGTGTTGGGTTTCCTACGAATCCGCAAGAGCGCGCGGGATGAAATTTTGACATTTTTTTGAAAAACCATTGGTTTTTTGATGTTTTTATGTTAAAATCGCTACGAAAACTAAGGTTTTGGAAGGATTTCGTCTTGCGCGCGCGAATGTCCACTTTACCTTATTTTTTGCAAGGGATTCTTGAAGTTTGGTTATGTTAGAACAAGAAATGTCCACTTTAGCTTATTTTTTGCAAGGGAAAACCGATCGTAACAACACAACCGGATCCGGACTCCCCCGTTTTGCCTGAGACTTCCTAACGAAAATGATGAAAATGAGGCTGCGGCCTAGGCGCGGCGGGGGGGTCGTGCACCAGGGGCCCCAACAATAATTATTCTTTAGAAGTAATAATGTTCAACAACAACAACAACAATCATTTCAAGACTGTTCGCCCTTATCTGCTCGAGTGTCGAATAACGCGAATTTCCCAAACCCTCGACACCCGCCGTCTTCGTCATCGATCGAACCCCTTTTGGGGGGTATACCTTTCTTCCCTGCAGGCCGGGCCCCGGCAAGCGGCGGGACGGCCGCGGACCGTCGGCCTGGCCAGCGGCAGCGCTGATCGGCGGGGCGGCCGCGGACCGTCGACCCGATCCCAAGAGGGACGGACAGGGGACCGACCATGACGACGACGACGACGACGACGACGACGACGACGACGTCGACGACGACGGCGACGACGACGACGACGACGACGGCGACGACGACGACGAGCGAAAGCGAGAGCGAGAGAGAACCACAGCAGGGCCACGAAGGACCCGAAGTAGGCCACGAAGGGCGACAGCGGGAACACAAAGGGAATGCGTATGGGGCCACGAAGAGCGCGAACGAGCCGGGGGCCACGAAGGGCAGAGAATGCGGGGACACAGAAGGCAACGATGGGGTCAGTGAGGGTGGCAAGTGGGCCACGTAGGACACCGACGGTGCCACAAACGGCGACAACGGGGCCACGAAAGGCACGCACATGGGGCCACAACGGGCGCGAACAAGCGGGGGCCACGAAGGGCATACGTATGTTGGGCCGCGGAGGGCAAGGACGGGGCCACTGAGGGCAGCAACGGGGCCACGAAGGGCAGCGAGAGGGCCCCCGCGACAGCGGGGCCACGAAGGGCATGCGTATGGGGCCACGAATGGCAGCGGGCCACGAAGGGCTGCAACGGGGCCACGAAGGGCAGCGAGGAGGCCACAAGGGCTGTAACGGGGCCACGAAACAAAGCGAGGGGGCCACGAAGCTCTGCAACGGGGCCACGAAGCAAAGGGCTGCAACGGGGCCCCGAAGGGCAGCGAGATTCCGATTCCGAGGTAATCTGTGATGGAGTCCTAAGCGTGAGCGCGACTCCTGGGTGCCTGGGTGTCGGGGGAGCGGCGCTTGAGTAAATTGCAAGAAATTCCAACGCAAGGGCATTATTCGTCAGCGATTTGCAAGCAAGTCTCCAGCGAGAGCGCGACTCCAGAGCGCAGGGAAAGCATTTCCTGTTTAAATTGTAAGGAAATCCAAAGCGAGAGCGCGATTCATTAAGAAAATGCGAGGAAGTCTCGGGCGGGAGCGGGTGTCCTGGCTAAATTGTAAGGAAGTCTCAAGCGGGAGCCGTTGTTGTTGTAACCCGGGGGCCAGGGGCCCAGTTTGAGCATCACGACTGTCCCTGTCAAAAATCAAGGTGAGAACGTCGACGGACACATTTTGAATGAAAAAAAGTACGCACCGGTGAGGGGGTCACAAATTATTATTATTCAGAAATGAGAGTTCAACCACCACAACAACAACAACAACAACAACAACAACAACAACAACAACAACAACAATCATTTCAAGACTGTTCGCCCTTATCTGCTCGAGTGTCGAATAACGCGAATTTCCCAAACCCTCGATACCCGCCCTTTTCGTCTTCGATCTAACCCCTTTTGGAGGGTATACCTTTCTTCCCTGCAGGCCGGGCCCCGGCAAGCGGCGGGGCGGCCGCGGACCGTCGGCCTGGCCAGCGGCAGCGCTGATCGGCGGGGCGGCCGTGGACCGTCGACCCGACCCCAACAGGGACGGACAGGGGACCGACCACGACGACGACGACGATGACGACGACGACGACGTCGACGACGACGGCAACGACGGCGACGGCGGCGACGACGACGACGAGCGAAAGCGAGAGCGAGAGAGAACGACAGCAGGGCCACGAAGGACACGAAGTAGGCCATGAAGGGCGACAGCGGGGACACGAAGGGAATGCGTATGGGGCCACGAAGAGCGCGAACGAGCGTAGGCCACGAAGGGTAGACAATGCGGGGCCACAGAAGGCAACGATGGGGCCAATGAGGGTAGCACCTGGGCCACGTAGGACAATGAGGGGGCCACAAACGGCGACAGCGGGGCCACGAAGGGCATGCACATGGGGCCACAACGGGCGCGAACGAGCGGGGGCCACGAAGGGCATACATCGGCGGCTCCCCTTACGGGTGCTGAAAACAGCGCCCCGCCTGAGACATCCTGACAATTTGCTTTCCGAGCGAAGGATGTTGAGACAGGAAACAAGCAAATCGCTTGAGACATCCCCACAAAACGGCCGCGAAAGGGACCGTGCCATACCCCTCGGCGGCTCCCACTAGGGGTGCTGAAACCAGCGCCCCGCCCGAGACATCATCACAATCTGCTCCCCAAGCGAAGGATGTTGCGACAGAAAACAAGCAACCGGCTGGAGACATCCCCTCAAAACGGCCGCGAACGGGACCGTGCAATACCCCTCGGCGACTCCCCTTAAGGGTGCCGAAACCAGCGCCCCGCCTGGGACGTCCTCACAATTCGCTCTCCAAGCGAAGGAAGTTGAAACAGAAAACCAGCGAACCGCTTGAGACATGCCCACGAAACGGCAGCGAACGGGACCGTGCAACACCCCTCAGCGGCTCCCCTCAGGGGTGCTGAAACTAGCGCCCCGCCTGAGACATCCTCACAATCTGCTCTCCAAGCGAAGGAAGTTGAAACAGAAAACAAGCAAACCGCTTGAGACATCCCCACAAAACGGCCGCGAAAGGGACCGTGCCATACCCCTCGGCGGCTCCCCTTCGGAGTGCTGAAACCAGCGCCCCGCCTGAGACATCCTCACAATCGGCTGTGTGTTGAAGTCTCAGTATGAATAAGTCTGGGTACGAGTGAATCTCAGCATGAGTAAGATTAAATATGAGTATATATGAAAATGAATAGGTCTGAATATGAATAAGTTAATATGATCAGGCCTGAGTATGAATAAGTCTGTGTATGAATAAGTCTGTGCATGAGTAAGTCTAGGTATGAGGAGGAGGAGGATAAGAAGAGGAATGAGGAGTAGGAGGCGCCCAAGTAATGACAAGAACCTCTTCTTAAGATATGGGAACAACAGAAACAAAAACAACAATCATTTAAAGACTCTCCGCTCTTACTGGCCCGTGTGTCATTCAAAACGAGTTCCCCACACCCTCGATTCCCGCCTTTTTGTCTTGGATCACAACCCCCGTGGGGGGATTATTTCTCTTTGCGGGGGGCGGCGGGCTTAGACAGGCGGGCAAACCTGAACGGGCGGACAATCCTTCGTGGGCGTACATGTGCCCGCCATTGGAATTGGTGTCGGCCCTGCAAAAAGAAGAGGGAGCGAACGAGGGAGAGTGGGAGGAAAGGAGGGGGAGGGGCGAAGGAAGAGGGAAAACGCCAGGAGAGAAGGAGCGAAGAGGGGGGCGGTTGATTAGAGGCAGAGAGAGATGGAAAAAGACAGATAAGAGAGGTAGAGAAAGAGAAAGAGAGAGAGAGAGAGAGAGAGAGAAACAGAGAGGGGAGAGAGAGAGAGAGGGAGAAAGAAAGAAAGAAAAATAATAATGAAAAAAACAAGAACAAAAAAAGGGAGGGAGGAGGCAGGAGAGGGGAGGGAGAAGGGAGGACGGAGAGGAGGGAGAGGGGATAGGGCAGAGAGGCATAAGGATGAGGTAAGAGAGGAGGAAGAGAGAAGGGAGGGGAGGAGGGAGGAGGAAGAGGGAGGAGGAGCATGAAGGTAAGAGCGTGAACGTTCGAGGAAGTCCTAAGCGAAAGCGCCGTTCCTGACGGAAGTCTCGGGCGGGAGCCCACGACGGGCGGGCGATCCCCTGACGGGCGGGTCGGGCGGGTGGGACATTCAAGCGTGATGCCTGAATATGGCGAGAGCGCGATTCCTATAAATTGTGACGGCGTCCTTGGTGCAGCGTGTTTCCTGAGCGTCGAAAGCGTGATTTCAAAAAAAATGATTGCATGGAAGTCACAGGCGAGAGCGCATTTCCTGAATAAAATGTGAAGGGTTCTCTGGCGGGAGCGGGGGTCTTGATCAAATTGCGAGGAAGTCTTGAGTCAATTGCGAGGAAGTCTCAAGCAGGAGCGCCGTTCCTAATTAAATTGTTAGGAAATCTTAAATGGGAGCGGGGGTCCTGACTAAATTACGAGGAAGTCACAGGCGGGAGCACCAATCCTGAGTGAATTGTGAGGAAGTCTCAGGCGGGAGCGGGGGTCCTGAGTAAATTTGGAGGAAGTCTCAAGCGGGAGGGAGCCGTTGTTGTTGCTGTAATCCGGGGGGCCAGGGGCCCAGTTTGAGCAGGAATATTTTCCCTGTCAAAAAATAGGGTGCGAGCGTCGAGGGGCTAATGAAAAAAATATGCACCAGTGAGGGGGATCAACAATAATTATTCGTCAGAAATGAGAGTTCAACAACAAAAATAAGCACCACCACCACAACCTCAACAACCACAACCACAACGACAAGGACAAGAACAAGAACAAGGACAACAACAACCCGCCGACCCCTTGAGGTCATCGGCATGTGAGATGCTTCCCCCTCCCCAAACCCCTCCCACCGGGGCCCGGTCCGGTCGTTTTGGAGAGGGGGGGTCTGGCCGGCCCCGGCTGAACGCGTCACGGACCTCACGACGGGACATGAGGGCCCCAAGAAGCCCACAAGATGGTCCAAGAGGGCCCCGAGTCGCCGATAAATCGTTCCAAGACGCCCAAGATGGCCCCCAGACGGCCCAAGAGGCCCCCGAGATGCCCCAAGAGGCCCCCAAGAGGCATCCCAAGAGGGCCCCCAGAAGCAAAAAGCGTCCCATTTCCATAGGGAAACGTATGATTTTAACCGATTCGCCTCTTGGGCTTTCACAACGTCCAAGACGGCCCAAGAGGCCTCCAAGATCGCCCCAAGACGGCCCAGGAAGCCCCCAAGAAGGCTCCAAGACGGCCCAAGAAGGCCCCAAGTCGGCCCAAGAGGCCCCCAAGACGGTTCCAGGAGGGGGCCCAGGCGGGGGACCCGAACGGAAATTTCGAGCCCTCGGCCCCAAGAAGCCTCCAGGAGGCACAAGAGGCCCCCAAGAAGCCCCAAGAGGCTCCAAAAGGCCCACCTGAGGCCCAAAAGAGGCCCTAAGAGGCCCCAAAACGGCCCCCAAAAGGCCTCAAAAGTGCTGCCAAGAGGCCTCCGAGATACATACCAGGAGCCCCCCAAGGGGTCGACGGTGCGGCGTAAGCCCAAGAATCATTTAAAGAATTTTAAGACTGTTCGCTCTTACTGGCACGCGTCTTACATTCCGTATACCCCAACCCTCCATACCCGCCCACTTCGTCTTCGATTGCACCCCCTTTAGGGAGGAATATCTTCCTTGCCACTGACTGAAGTGCGAAGAAGTCTCGAGAGAGAGAGCGCCGTTCCTGAGTTCGGGGGCCTCTCTGGCCAGGGGCTCTCGGAATACCTATAGAGAAATATCGAAACGGGAGCCCTTATCGCCGTGTCCGGGCCTCCACCAACTTGCTTGGATTACGGGAAAGTCTCGAGCGAGAGCGCCGGTCCTGAGTTCGGGGGCCTTCTTGGCCAGGGGCTCTCGGAGTAAATCGTGAAGAAGAAATATCGAGCAGGAGCCCTTATCGTCGTGGCTGGGCCTCCGCCAATTAGATTAGATTGCAAGGAAGTCTCGAGCGAGAGCGCCGTTCCTGAGTTCGGGGGCCTCTCTGGCCAGGGTGTCTCGAAATAATTTTGAGGAAGTACCGAGCGGGAGCCGTTGTTGTCGTAGCTGGGCCTCCACAGGCCCACATTTAGGCTCAAGCCAACGCTCGAGCGGGAGCCTCGATTTCCAAAAAAAGTAGCCGGCGTCGAGGCGAGAGCGCGCGGAACCGCTTCCGGAGATCAACAACAGTTATCATTTCAAAATGACTGTTCCACAACAACAAAAACGACAACAACAACAACAACAACAACAACAACAACAACAACAACAACAACAACAATCACTTTACCCGAACGCTCAGTGTTCTCACCAGTGCCAGGGTTTTCATGCGACGCCAGCCAATACCCCCACTTTGTGGGGGGGCAGTGCAAGCTCTACCAAATATCCACACGACTCTTCGCCACCACCCACACCCAGCTTCCCGCCCTATGACGTTCGGACACTTCACTTCGTGGCCTGCGGACGACCGTGGCTACTACACTGGCGTGGAGTACACACCCACAGAAGTTGTTAAGCCTACGTTCGTACACCCACAGAAGTTGTTAAGCCTTGTTAACCCACAGAAGTTGTTAAGCCTTCCACAGAACATCTGTTGCATATGATGCATATGGTACATGATACACATGATACACATGATACGTACTCACAAGATAGTTGATCACATCTTTAGGGCAAATTCCTGAGGGATGTGGGAATACACAAGAGAGAGAGGATATGGTTGTCCCGATGGTTGTCTCGATGGTTGTCCCGATGGTTGTCCTGATGGTTGTGGTTGTCCCGATCGTTGTCCCGATGATTGTCCCGATGGTTGTCCTGATGGTTGTGCTTGTCCCGATCGTTGTCCCGATGACTGTCCCGATGATTGTCCCGATGGTTGTCCCGATGGTTGTTCCGATGGTTGTCCCGATGGTTGTCCCGATGGTTGTGAGCGATGCCGGATCCTCACGCCCCCCGCCGGAGGAGGAGGAGGAGGAGGAGCAGGACAAGGAGGAAAGGAGAGAAGAGAGAGGAGGGGCGGGAACGGCGCTTGCACGCCCACCCACCGTCTTTTCCCCACCAACCTATGGCGCAACCGCAAGGGATTGTGGCCCCTCGCAGGCGCGCGAACCCCGTTGCAAGAGCGTGCGAAAGTAGCTCGCGCGAGCTCATGTAACATAAATGTTGGAAAACCATTGGTTTTTTAAGGATTCGGACAGCGCGCGCGGGTAGAAATTTTGAAAAGTCGTGCAGGTGTTTTTCGAGGACCTACGGTGCGATTCGTGTGATTTTATGATGCGCGGTGCTAAAATTCTTAAGAAGCCCAATGGTTTTTGGAGATTTCGGCGTGCGCGCGCGAAGAAAAAACGAATGTGTCCCGCATGGTATTATTTGACAGGGATGATGGCCCTGGCAGGTGCGCAACCGTTGTCGCAGAAGTTCGAAAAAGTTGCTCGCAAAAGCCCGTTTGACAGAAATGTTTAAAAAGTGTTGGGTTTCCTACGAATCCGCAAGAGCGCGCGGGATGAGATTTTGACAATTTTTTGTTGAAAAACCATTGGTTTTTTGATGTTTTTATGTTAAAATCGCTGCGAACACTAAGGTTTTGGAAGGATTTCGTCTTGCGCGCGCGAATGTCCACTTTACCTTATTTTTTGCAAGGGATTCTTGAAATTTGATTATATTAGAACAAGAAATGTCATTTTCTATTGTTTTTTGCAAGGGAAAGCGGATTACAACAAAACAACCGGATCCTGTACACACCCTCTTTTCTGAGGCTTCCTCACGAAAATGATGAAAATGTAGCTGCGGCCTAGGCGGCGCAGGGGGGGCGCGCACCAGGGGGCCCAACAATAATTATTCTTTAGAATAAATAATGTTCAACAGCAACAGCAGCAGCAACAACAACACCAACAACAACAACAAGCAACAACAAAAAACAAAAAAAACAAAAACAAAAACAGCAACAGCAACAGCAACAGCAATCGTTTTGAGACTGATCGCTCCTATCTGCTCACGTGCTAAACGATACGTGTTTCCCAAGACCTCGGTACCCGCCCTCGTCGTCTTCGACCGTACCCCCTTGGGGGTATATCTTCCTTACCTGCCACGTGTATTTAGCGCAGCCCCTGAGAGGACGGGTGGAAGAGGGAGGGATAATAATGGAGCACGAGAGAAATTAGCAGGAGCGATGCAACGAGCAGAAAACAAGTGGTAGAACCAGACAGGCAGATCGGGTGGGCAGACCCATAGCGGGCAGGTCGGGAAGGCGGGCCCAGGCGACGAGGTCGAGCAGGCGGGTTGCTGAAGCGTGCGTGGGTCCTACATGAATCGCGAGGAAGTCTCGAGCGATAGCGCGATTCCTAACTAAATCGTGAGAAAAGCCAGCGTGGGCCACGAAGGGCATAAAATCCGAGGCCACAGGGCAGCGACGGGGCCGCTGAGGGCAGCACTGGGGCCACGAAGAGCAGCGAGGGGGCCACAAAGGGCGACAGCGGGGCCACGAAGGGCATGCATATCGGGCCACGACGGGCGCGAGCGAGCGGGGGCCACGAAGGGCATTCGTATACAAACCACAAAGGGCGACAGCGGGGCCACTGAAGGCAGCAAAGGGGCCACGAAGGGCAGCGAGGGGGCCACGAAGGGCGACAGCGGGGCTACGAAGGGCATGCGGATGGGGCCACGACGGGCGCGTGCGAGCGGGGGCCACGACGGGCAGATAATGCGCGGCCACAAAGGGCAGCGATGGAGCCACTAAGGGCAGGGGGGCCA
Organism: Prorocentrum cordatum; assembly: GCA_963575745.1. Lineage (NCBI taxonomy): Eukaryota > Dinophyceae > Prorocentrales > Prorocentraceae > Prorocentrum > Prorocentrum cordatum. The sequence continues at coordinate 516,620 of CAUYUJ010022304.1, read as the reverse complement.
CTAAGGGCAGCGAGCGAAGGCGACAAGGGAACTAGTACGGGCAGCGAGGGGCATCGAAGGCGGGCGAAGGGCAGCGAGCGGCGACTGCAATCATTAACAGGCTGGTCGGGCAGTCAGGCCCCGACGGGCGGGTCGAGCGGAAGGGTCGTTGAAGCGTGAGTCCTGCTTGAACCGCCAGGCAATATGTAGCGGGAGCGCGATTCCTGAGTGTCGAGAACCGGCATGTGAATGAATTGCAACGAAATATCCAGCGAAGCGGTTCGGTGGTAAGTTGCGAAGAAGTCCCAAGCGAGAACGCAAGTCTGCAATAAATTGTCAAAAGGTATCAAGCGGAAGCCGCGATTCGGTGATAAATTGCTTGGACGTCACAAGCGAGAGCGCGATTCTTCAATAAATTGCAAGGAGGTATCACGCGGGAGCCGTTGTTGTTGTTGTAAACCGGGGGCCAACGACACAGTTTGAGCCTCAAGACATTCCCTGATAAAAAACAGGGTGCGAGCCCCGGGAGGGGCACTTCAATCGAAAAAAATACAAGAGCACGGAGCGGGGGGGATCAACAATAATTCTTTTTCAGAAATGGGAGCGCAACAACACAAGACAATACAATACAATACAATACAATACAAATACGATACAATACAATACAAGACAATACAATACAATACAATACAATACAATACAATTGTCCTGGCGAAGGACCCAACCATATGCAGCTGTGAATACCGTCGTTGTGGGTATCGCCTTCGGTGGATATCCGTATGTAGCGAAGCGAACTCTATACACCGACGTTTTTCCCGGCTTTGCACTGCAACTTGCACAGGAAAGCGGATCCTGATGTATACGGGACCCTGGTGCATACATTTTTTCGTTGTTTCCCCGGGAAACGGGTTAACAAAAAAAATACACCACACCACACCGACGTCGTCCCCGAACCTCAAAAGTCCTGGGATGGAAAAATTACTCCGACGGAAGAACCCCACATAAGAATCCTTTGGGCGAATCTGGAAAAAGCCATCACCGTCGTCCTCGTGGTTGGCGAGGCGTCCTGGCTGTCTCTTCTGCGTATATTTCCTCTCGCCTTGGCGCGGGCCCCCCTTCCACTCCTTACGTTGTCCCCATCCTCGCCCCCCTGTTTGTTCCGCGCCCCGCCACCTCCTCCCCTTCCTGTTGCATGAGCGCGCATGTCGATGTTCCTCGGCGCCGTCGCCGCCACGGCCAGCACAGGCGCGTTCTCTACTGGTCACGTCGCGCAGCCGTTGGGACAACCCCGCGGGCCAGGCTGTCGGGACAACCCCGCGAGCCGTTGGCGCGCAAGACCAAGCCGTTGGGACAACCCCGCGGGCTTCGAGCGAGGCGCAGCCGCGCTCAGGCGGAAGGCAGCACGAAGCCCAGCTCTGCCGCGAGCTGCTTCGCCTCCGCCCTGGACAAAACCGTTCTCTTGTCGAACTCCAGGAGCGCCTTCCGCAGGGACGCCGGCGGCCCGCACTCCAGGAACTCTCGCGGCGGCGGCCGCAGGATCAGCATGTTCCGCATGCACGTGGCGCGGGAGAACATGACGTAGAGGTGCAGCCACCACTGCTCGTCCGACATGCCCGTGCGGCCAGCGTCCTCGTCTCTCGCGCAGTCGATGGTGACGCCCTTGCGCAGCGTCTGGCCCTGCGACAGCGTGGAGGTCAGGTAGGACGCGTGCGTCAGGGTGAACCCCGAGCGGCGCACGCTGTGCGCCCCCGAGCTCTGCCATGTGAACTCCCTTTCGCTGGGCCTGAACATCAGCAAGCTCCGCGCCCGCGCCTCGGCCTGGCCGTCGTCGTCGGCGCCTTCGGCGCCCTGTCGCAGCACCTCGGCGACCTGAGGAGCCCAAAAACTTCCTTGTTGCATCCAAAGTGTGGCCTGGGAACTGCGTTCTGGCAGCGCGAGAACCCAACATTGACGACAGTTACAGGTTTTGGATGACCTGCTCGGATTACCAACATGATCTGCGGGCCCCATAGGGAGGGGGCTCCCGCCTGAGACTTCCTCGCAGTTCACTCACAGACGAGGCTCCCGCCTGAGACTTCCTCCATATTCAGGCTGAGGAGCCCAAAAGTGACGACAGTTACAGGGTTCCGATGACCCGCTCGGATTACCAACATGATCTGCGGGCCCCATAGGGAGGGGGCTCCCGCCTGAGACTTCCTCACAATTCACTCAAGACGAGGCTCCCGCCAGAGACTTCCTCCAAATTCAGGCTTGACGAGCCCAAAAGTGACGACAGTTACAGGGTTCCGATGACCCGCTCGGATTACCAACATGATCTGCGGGCCCCATAGGGAGGGGGCTCCCGCCTGAGACTTCCTCGCAGTTCACTCACAGACGAGGCTCCCGCCTGAGACTTCCTCCATATTCAGGCTTGAGGAGCCCAAAAGTGACGACAGTTACAGGGTTCCGATGACCCGCTCGGATTACCAACATGATCTGCGGGCCCCATAGGGAGGGGGCTCCCGCCTGAGACTTCTTCACAATTCACTCAAAGACGAGGCTCCCGCCAGAGACTTCCTCCAAATTCAGGCTTGACGAGCCCAAAAGTGACGACAGTTACAGGGTTCCGATGACCCGCTCGGATTACCAACATGATCTGCGGGCCCCATAGGGAGGGGGCTCCCGCTTGAGCCTTCCTCAGAATTCACTCACAGACGAGGCTCCCGCCTGAGACTTCCTCCATATTCAGGCTTGAGGAGCCCAAAAGTGACGACAGTTACAGGGTTCCGATGACCCGCTCGGATTACCAACATAATCTGCGGGCCCCATAGGGAGGGAGCTCCCGCCTGAGACTTCCTCCCAATTCACTCACAGACGAGGCTCCCGCCTGAGACTTCCTCCATTTTCAGGCCTGGGGAGCCCAAAAGTGACGACAGTTACAGGGTTCCGATGACCCGCTCGGATTACCAACATGATCTGCGGGCCCCATAGGGAGGGGGCTCCCGCCTGAGACTTCCTCACACTTTACTCAACGATGATGAGGATGAGGATGATGAGTGGTGGTGAAGATGAGTGGTGAAGAGGATGATGATTGATTGTGGGTGGTGGTGGCGATGATGATGTTTGAATGAGGATGATGCCGATACCGATGATGACGATGATGTTCGTGAGCGTGTGAGAGAGTGCGAGTGATGATGATGTGTGTGTGAATGAGTGCGAGGAGAAGAGGGGGTGAGTGAGATCTCTCTCCTGCGCGGGGGTGTGCAGAGAAAACAAGAACCCCACTTTGGATGTGGGGAACAAACCACCACTGGTTTTATAAATAAATATATATTTATATATATATATATATATATATATAATATATATAATATATATATCAACTTCCGATTATGTCGCCACGGAGCGTGCGAAAGGTGTGCCGAGATGGGGCGGGGCCGCCATGTGGGCGCTGCCACCGGACCTGAGGTAGAGTCCCCTCATGGTGCCACGAAACGTGTGAGCGGTGTGCCGAAAAGGGGGCGGCGCCCGAATGCGGGCTGCGACAATGGGACCTCAAGCGGAGCTCCCTGTGGGGCCACGAAACGCGTGAAGGGTGTACCGGAACGGGGGTTACGCCCACATGCGTGCTGCGCCACTGGGACCATGGGTGAAGCTCCCTGTGGAGCCACAAAACGTGTGAGTGTTGTGCCGAAACGGAGGCGGCGCCCACATGCGTGCTGCGCCACTGGGGCCTTAGGCGGAGCTCCCTGTGGGGCCACGAAACGTCTAAAGGGTGTACCGCAATGGAATTGACGCCCACATGCGGGCTGCGCCACTGGGACCCTGGGTGAAGCTTCCTATGGGGCCAAGACACGTGTGAGGGGTGTGCTGAAGCTGATGGCGATGATGGTGATGATGATGATGACAATGATGGTGATGATGCCTGCCATGACGACGATGATGATGATCATGATGTTGATGGTGGTGATGGTGATGATGTTGGGGTGATGATGTTGATGGTGATGGAGATAATGATGTGTTGGTGATGCTGTTGATAATGATGGTGATGATGATGATGCTGTTGATTGTGATGATGATTGAGATGATGATGATGACAATGATGATGATACTGCTGGTGGTGATGATGATGGTGCTGATGAGTATGGCAGTGAAGACGACGACGAAGATGATGATGGTGATGATGTTATGATGATGATGCTGATGGTGGTGATGATGTTGGTGATGATAGTGTTGATGGTGATGGTAATGTGACGATGATGGTCAGGATAATGGTGGTGATGATGATGATGGTGATGCTGCTTGTGATGATGGTGATTATCATGATGATGGTGGTGGTGATGATGATGACGATGATGCCGATGATACTGATGATGGTGACGAGGATGGTGATGATAAGCATGATGGTGGTGATGACGACGATTTTCATCGGCACAGGGGGCTGTGATGTTAGGAACAACGACTGCATTCAGAAACTGGAATCGGCGTTGTCGGTATTTTTAACCAAAAGACATCTGGAACCCGCCGCCAGGAGATGATTCCCTTAGCGCGTGTGGCGCGCGGGCACGGTGCTCACTCCAGCGCGCGCAGAAGGGCGAAGGCGCGCCCCGCGGCGACGGGTTTTATCCAAACAAAAACTCGGCGGCCTCTAAATCGGCCCCCTCGTCTGGGAGACCCTGGGCTTCGATTTCACCGCCTTCGAAATCTAGAAAAGGGCGGGGAGGGTCGGGAGGAGGAGCAGGAATAGTACTGGCTAGGATCTCGCCAGGAACGAACGGAATCACTTGGCTAGCGCATCCAGCCACATGCTCAGCTCCCCCTCCAGCCACCCAGGAGGGGCGATCCCCAGGTGGCGTGTGGCACCCCCCTCGGCCTTGATGGCGGTGATGAGGTCGGCTCACAGGTCCCACCGCGGCGCCGCGACCAGGAGTTCCGTCAGCTTCTCGCCGTTGCATTTCTAGGTCTTGATCATGGTGACCTGTTCTTCGAGGAGCTCTTTCGCGATGACTGCGGCCGTGTCCTCGCGCGGCTGGGCTTTGTCTAGATAGTCGTGAAGGTTCTTCTTGTTGCCGCCGCCGATGTCGAGCGTGCACAAGGCCTCGACTAGGCACAGGGCCAGGCTGGCGGTCGGGCTGCCCACGGTCTTCAGCTCCAGCTTCTGCTCGGCGGTTCCGTGGCGCAGCCTGTCGAGGTGGGCCTTGTAGTTCTCGAGCTCCGAGGTCAGGGCGGCGACGATCTTGCGGTCGCGGGCCAGCGTGAACGCGCCCGGCGTGGCGGCGCTCAGGATCCGAAGGCGCTGGGCGTTCATCGGCGTCATCTTCAGAATCGCAGTGAGCAGCTCGGTCAGGTTCTTGTCGCGGCTGGCCCAGGTTTTCTGCGTGCGTTGTCCTCGTTGGCGTCGGCCTCCTCGTCAAGTTTTCCTTTTTCGGTCTCCCCCCTGGTCGTCGCCGTCCACCTGCATGCGGCCTTGCCAGGGTTCCCAGACGCCTGGGAGGATCCCATCGGGAGGCGCCAGTTTGCTCTGGTCGGCGCTGGCAGCGCGGCTGCCGCCGTCATCTCGTCGCCGGAGAAGCACGGGGACGACTGGAGTGGTTGTCACCAACTGTGGAACGTTAGCCAGGTGAGATGCGGTGGTACTCGCTGCGGAAGCTGCCGGGCGTAGTCATAGCGGTCGTGCCGAAGTCCGTGGCCCAGTGGAAGTCGGACGGCTGTGGTAGGCCACTCGAAGCTGGCGTCGTAGTTCGGCAGCGTCGCCAGGCGCCCACGCCGCTTTGCGTTTCTCCGAGAAGTGACGAGAGATATGCGCTGGGACCTGATGCTGTTGTGGAGTGGCCTTCACAGGTACAAGTTTGAGCCTAGACCCAGACGGCGCCAGCGGGATATGATCGGCGAGATGTCGTCGGAGTTCTCGGGGATCCTGATAAGTTTCGTGGCACTCGGGTCGGTCGCTGATGTTCGCAAGAGGGCATCGAGTCGCACTTGACGGTTTCCATTCGCGCAGGTGATAAGAGAGTTCGGGGATGCATCTATTCGATTTCCAGGACCTCTGCGGATGGCGCTGGCAATGATCGACGCAAGAGAAGATAGTAGCGCAGCATAGGCACATGTTGTCGATGGCGATGGCGTTGATGATGGTGGCGCGGCCATGACCAGGTGCAGGCGAGTGGGTCTGATGATTAGCAAGACGATGGACGGTAGAAAACCTCGCATGACAGTTTTCGATCGTGCATCGGAACGGGGCCAGCAGCTCCGCCTCGCTGTCTGCATCGCCCATCTCCTGGTCGGCTGCGGGCACGTCGTGTGCCATCGAGCCGCTCGCAGCCCATTGGCTGCTCACGCATGCGCTGCGAAAAAGGCGCATGTCGCACGCAAGAAAGGCCTGGCGGACGTGCTCGTCACGAGATAGAGCTTCAACAGTCGGAGGGCCCCACACCTCCTTGAACGTAGCTCCCATGGGGTGCTCCAGCAGTTGGCGTAGGTCGTTGCGAAGTTGAACCGCCCACGGATGTACACCTGCGTCGGCTTGGAGTTGGTTGTGTCGTAGTGGTGGCGTCGATGCTGGGCGTCCGTGTGCTCTAGCTTTGATCTCGAAAATGTAGTCGCCCAGAAACGCTGCCAAAAATTGAGCGTGGTGGTCGGGGTCGGAGAAGATACCTTTCCACCAGTTAAGTCGCTTAATCATAAGTTCCACTGCCGTCGGTGCGAGTTGGTCAGTCGTCCAACTGCGACGCGTGCCGTCTTCACGTTCTTGATGAGCTTTCCCAAGCAGCATGGCGCGCATCTGTTTTGCAAGACAAACGTCGAGCTTGTTGTACCCGGTCGGTGTCAGCACATATATGACTCCATGGCAGACCAAGCTCGCCCAGCCACATTGGTGATGAAAGTGCTGCGCTTGTATTTCCAAGGGCCAGGGCTAGCCCAGTAGTTCCCCAGGCGCGTCCATCCGATGGCAGCGGACTTGATGCGTGCTCGTATTTCAGTGTAGTTGGAGCCTGTCGGGGTGATGAAGCCGCCGAGGTGGATGAGGTTGCATACGTTGGTGCCTGCGATGCGGTGCCCGATGTCGCGAGTAACTCGGACGCAGGTGGTATAGACGAGGGCACCTTGCTTCTCAACGTTCTGACGGTGGCCTGTGGATGTACTTATTAAGTGTAACGTTGTCCAGGTAGTCGACGGCGAGCGCCCGTCGTGCTTGTGGTGGGCCTTCTGGTAGGACATAGATGCGGATGAGGTCGTCGACGAAAGCGCCCATGGTGATCTGCTGCGTCGTGTGCGTGATGGGGCACTCTGCGGCCAAGTCATTAGTGGTGAGCTCCGTAGTTTCGTCCAGCCAAGCCTCGACTCCTCGATAAAACGCCGCCATGAAAAGCTCGGGGTCGTTGCTGTCGCCCATTCGTCCTCCCGTAGTTAGTCGTACAGATACCTGGGCGTCGCTGGCGTCGACAGCAAGAACTGCGTGTTCACGATGTTGGGTGAGGGGGTCGTCGAAGTGTTCGTCGTCGGTGCGATCGTGGTGAGCCTGGAAGAGGGTGGAATGGTCACCTGTGGCGAAGGCGTTGCGCATGTCGTAGGACTTGGCGATGAAGTTGCGCTCGGCCGCGCGCAGCCGCCACATGACTACCTTGACTAGGAGCATTAGTTATTCTCGTCGGTGTTGTCGGATGCCGCCATAGCCCCATGATGGGGCTGGGAATGGTCCTCCGTAGTCGCAGAGGCCCACCCGAAAGTAGATACGCCACCAGTTGCAGAAGCAGTGTAGAAGTCTGAGGCAGTGGTTGATGTCGTGGATGTCGTCGCCGCTGGGTTCCTTGTTCTTGTTCCCGATGGTGACTACCTGGCTGGTTGTGGCCTGTACTGGCAGCATGCGGGTGGTGCGGACGTGAGCCAGGAGCGACGTGAAGATAGTGTGGCCGACGCTGGCTTCTTCAAGCGGCATGTGGCAGCAAGGGCGTCGGGCAGGTGCTTCGGCTAGTGCAAGTTGGCGGACTTGATGGTAATGCTGGTCTTCGCGTCCCAGGCCGATGGTCTGACGGTGATGATGATGGTGATGATAATGATGGTGATGACCACGGTGATGATGATGATAATGATGGATGATGGTTGCGATGACGACGACGATGACGATGAGGATGAGGACGATGATGATGATGGTGATGACGATAAGAGGAGGAGAGAGGGGGGGGCAGCGGGAGGAGGGACGCGGGGCGCTCTCTTCAAAACGAGGACCCAAACACCACATGATGGCCAGTAACAAAACAAAACAAACACAAAAACAAAAACATCAAAACCAACAACAACCAAAACACATCCTACACAAACGTAGCCGCTAAACAATTATGAAAGTTTAATCGAAAAGCTCAGAGGAGCATGAGAGCGAGAGTTCCACCCGTATACAAAAACGATGTTGGAATGATGGTCGTAAAACCCGCGAAGGCTTGAAAAGGCTTGAAAAGGAGCCGACCTCTACCCGTGAAGTTGTTGGGAAGCTTGAGACGAATGTGCGCGGGGCCAAAAGCGACAACCTCGCTTTGAAAGTGAATCGACCTCCATGTGTAAAGGTTGCACGCCTGCGACTTGTAAAACGAATTCACACGAAGCTGGGGCAAAAGGCACATTTTGAAACCCACCCGCCCGCCATCCATGAAGCTGTTGCAAAATATGCAGAAAAGAATGTACATGGCGAGAAGACGAGAGCTACACTGTGAGTACCACCCTCCTTCCATCCGCAAGATCCGCCGCCGCTCTTGTGCGCTCCTGGGGGTTCGCCGCGTGACTGTTCCAGAGAGGTCAAGAGCGCGTTGTTCGGGACGTGCATGTCCAGCATGGCCCAAGATCGCCCCGACCACCGTCCTGGAGCTCTCTCGGACGCCTTCTGGGCCATCTTGGAAGCCCTGGAGGGCGGCTCAAGAGGCCAACATCGTCGAAACCCATGTGCTTTGTATGGTGTTGCTATTACCACCCTTGTTGGTCTTCAGGGCGTCCACGTCGGCCCAAGGCGCCCAAGACCGCCCAAAAGCTACCCGAGAGCCCCCAAGAGGGGCCCAAGATTACCCCAAGACAGCCCCAAGAGGGCCCAAGAGAGGGAGCACGAACTGACATGCTGAGCCCTCCGCCCCAAGATGGCCCCAAGATTCCCGAGAGGCCCCCGAGATTCCCCCAAGAGGCCCCAAATGGCCAAGAGGCCCCGTAGACGCCCCAAGAGAGCTCCAAGAGGACCTCCAGGGGGCAAAAATCCTTGGGTCCCATTAGGTTGCTAAATGATATAATCGGTCTCGCCTTTTCTGGCATTCGACGCCCCAAGACGGGCCCATAGGCCCCAAGATCGCCCCAAGACGGCCCAAGAGGCCTCAAACAGGCTTGAAAGACGGTCGAAGAGGGTCCTGAGGGAGCTCAAGAGGCCAACAAGACGGCACCAAGACGGCCCAAGACGGCCTCTGAAGGCCAAGAGGCCCCTTAGACGCCCTAAAAAATCTAAGAGGACCCCCGGAGGCCAAAATCTATGATTATTCTGCGTGTGTTCCATGAGCTTCGCGTTCTCGCCTTCTCGGGCTTCCGACGTTCGGAGACGGGCCCATAAGCACCCAAGATCGCCCAAAGACGGCCGAAGAGGCCCGCAAGACGGCCACAGAGAGGAGAAGGAGAAGGTGGAGAAGGAGGAGGAGGAAGAGGAGGAGGAGGACGACGAGGGGGAGGAGGAGGATGAGGAGGAGGAGAAGGAGGAGGAGGAGGAGGAGGAGAAGGAGGAGGAAGAGGAGGGTAAAAGGAGGAGAGGAGAGGAGGAGGAGGAGGAGGAGAAGGAGGAGGAGGAGGAGAAGGAGGAGGAGCAGGAGAAGGAGGAGGAGGAGGAGGAGGAGGAGGGGGAGGAGGAGGAGGAGGAGGAGGAGAGGAGGAGGAGGAGGAGGAGGAGGAGGAGGAGGAGGAGGAGGGGAGGAGGAGGAGGAGGAGGAGGAGAGGAGGAGGAGGAGGGGGAGGAGGAGAAGGCGGAGGAGGAGGAGGAGGAGGAGGAGGAGGAGGAGGGAGGAGGAGGAGGAGGAGGAGGAGGAGGGAGGAGGGGGGAGGAGGAGGAGGAGGAGGAGAGGAGGAGGAGGAGGAGGAGGAGGAGGAGGAGGAGGAGGAGGGGGAGGAGGAGGAAGAGGAGGAGGAGGAGGAGGAGGAGGAGGAGGAGGAGGGCCCTGAGACAGCCCAAGAGGCCCCCAAGACGGCACCCTCGCCGCTCCGCGCCGCCCCTCGCCCTCGGCGGCCGGAGGGGCCCCGCCTCGGCCAGCTGCAGCTCTGCCATCCGGAGCTTCTTCTGCAGCTCCTGTGCGCCCGGGGGGGGGCCAAAAGCGCCCGCTGGCCTCCGCGCGGCGCGCTCCTCCCTCCCTGCCTCGATCCTTCGATCCTCGAGACTTCGACCCTCGATCCTCGATCCCTCGATCCTCGATCACTTGATCCCTCGATCCTTCGATCCTTCGATCCTTCGACCCTCGGCCTTCGATTCTGAGCCTCTTCTGCAGCTCCTGCGCGCTGGGGGGGGGGGGGGGGCAACAAGCGCTTGCCGCCCTCCGCACGGCGCTCTCCTTCCTCCCCGCCGTGCTCCGAGGCCCCGGGCGCTGCGATGCTTTCACGCCGCGCGTTCTCGGCCGGCCTCGGGCCCCGAGACCACCCCTGAGATCCGACGTGGCGAAAAAATTGCAGCGTCGTAACAAGCACGCCCGGAGCACTAGGCCACATCTGTCTGCATCATTCTAGAAGCCGGATCGATATGCGAGGGGAAAAATAGCGAAAACGCCCAGCCCGGCAAAATTGAGTCGCCAAGATCTCAGGGTTCATCGGGGATCTACTGACCCGGGTCAATCCAAACCTGATTGATCAGGTCTTTCAGGATCCTGCAAGATCCTGCACCCAAACCCGGGTCGGTGCGCCCCTGGCTCTGCAGGATCCGGCGCTGTGACTGACCCCCGTTTGCGCTGACCCCCTCCTCTTGAGACTCGAATTCACACCGCGCGTTCTCGGCCGGCCTCGGGACTCGAGGCCGACACGGGTCGACGTGGCTCGGAGAATACGGCAGAGAGATGGGCTCGAGTTCCCTCCTCCTCCTCCTCCCTCCCTCCCTCCCTCCCTCCCTCCTCCTCCTCAGCCTCCTCCTCATCCTCCCTCCCGCCTCCTCCCTCCCTCCCTCCCTCCCTCCCTCCCTCTCTCCCTCCCTCCTCCTCCTCCTCCTCCTCCTCCTCCTCCTCCTCCTCCGCTATTTCCGCTATTTGCCGCGCCATGAAGGGTTTGATCCCTGAAGCGCAACGCGGCGGCAGCTGCCGCCGACCGAGGCGCCTCCGCGCCCGAGCCTAGCCGCGCACGCGGCCGACGCGCGGGCGCCTTCGGCGCCGGGGGGGGGGGGGGAGAAGGGGAGCGGGGCCCAATGGTCTACTACGGTGGGCCAGGGCTCGCCTGGCGTGCCACCCCCTTTACCCCCCCAGCACAGGGCCCGAACCAGGAAACCATAAGTGGAAGAGGAGGCGGCTGGGGGTAAGGGGGGTGACACCAAATTATGTCCCTCGGGACCCCGACGGCTCAGCCCCCTCACTGGGCCACCTCGGTGGTCGGTGGTGTTGTAGTAGAGCATGATTCTGTCGCCCTCGAGCTTGTGGTACTTGACTCAGTCCTGCTGGTCGAAATCGTATGATGAGCCTTCTCCATTTGCTCCATTCACTCCATTCAACTCAGCATCGCTGATCCAGTGGTCGTCTGTCTCGATGATGGTAGGCTCTTTGTACTTGGCTCGGTCGCCTTGGTCGAGTAGCACTGTTTGGCTGTGTTGGGCTCAGGCTCTGGTACTCGTCTCAGTCGATGAGGTAATTGTCGTGCTGGTTAGGGTCGATGGGGGCCGGCTTGTTGCTGGTAGGTGGAATAGATTGTGGGCGCACTCAGGCCTCCATGCACCGACTCCAAGTAGGGTTCATGGCGGCCCTACCTCGTCCCGCTATGGCTAGGGGTCACGGTGCCCTCGGTGGGGGCGAACCCCAGGCCAAGTGATTCTTGCTGTCGATGAGGAAGGTCAACGCTGCCCTATGCTTCGCCCTTGGGCGCTCGGGAGCTCCGTCTCCGCCATGGGAATGGTGGGGGTGGCGAGCTAGGGCGGACCGCGGGGGCGCGGGCAGTACTCGTCCTGCCCCCCCCCTGCCCCTCACCATCCCCCCTGGTAGGCGCGGGCAGTCCTCGTCCTGCCCCCCCGCCCTTCGAGCCCGTCTCGAAGTTTGATCCTTGCCTCACCAGGGCAGCGTTGACTCGTACTTGGTGCAGTTGGGGTAATCTGGCTGGTACCTCTGAGCCCTGACTGAACGGCGGCCGTGTCCGTCAAAGTGCAAAACGTGGCGACGTGTGCCTGGGGTGTTCCCTCGCATTCGGGGCTTCCCCAGGACTTGCGTCCTGATGACTTGTGCAAAACTTGGCGACGTAGCCTGAGGTGTTCCCACGCACTCGGGGATTCCTCAGGACTTGCGTTCTGATTATTTTGTACTTGTCGTCAGGGCGCATCGTCGCGATCCGCGTTGTCAGCCTGTGCCCGAACAGCTCCTGTCGAGGTGGTGGCCCTGCCGATTGCCTTGCCGGGTCGGTCCTGCAGGGCCCACTCCCTTGCCTCTTCCAACCAGGTCGGTGAGCCACTCCGCCTCGCTGGGCCCCGATGGTAGTCCTGACCCATCTCCCTGGTCTTGTAGCGGTCGAGCGGCTGGAAGAAGTGGGCCACGTCGTCGTCGATGTGCCACCCCTGGACGTCGCTAGGCGACTCGCCAAAGCGCCACCTTATCTGCTTCGCCAGTGCGGTCGCGATGGCCTGGCACATCCTGTTCGGGTACTCCTTGGCCGCCGCGGTGCGCCACTGGCCGTCGTCGTTGATGCCTGCCAGCTCCGCGTGGTAGGAGGCCGTGTGAAAGCACCTCCCGCTTCCAGGCAGTCTACTGATTTCTGCTCGGAGGGTTGGTAGGGATACCGCCATCAGGCTTGTGGACTTCCTCGAACGCGCTCCACAGGTGCACTGGTCGAATGTGATCAGCTCGACTCCCTGCTGGTTCAGGAGGTGGCGCGTCTCGGGAAGCTTCCAGGAGCTGGCGAAGTGCTCCTCGGTGGGCTCGGACGGGTGCTCGAGCATGCCTGGGACTCCCAGGTTGAGGCACATGTACATGAGCTCCACCTGAGTCCTGTATAGGCGGTTGCCTGTCGCTACTTGCTCCATCTCTGGGCGGGAAAGGTAGCGAAGGCCCCACAGGCTGCTGCTGCTCCTTAGAGGTCTTGGTGGGCGACCCCTGCAGTCATTGGGGGGCAAGTGGCGCGCTCGGCTCCAGGTCTCGCACGGCGGTCCGCCGATGACTCCTGCAATTCTCCCTGCTTGTGCCATGTCTCGCCACTTGCTGACTGCGACTTCTGATGTCAGGTCGCCGAAGGTCGGGTCGTTGGCGATGTCCAGGCTGAGCATGTGTATGTCGCAAGCAGCCCGACTGCTGAGGCGGTCGAACCAGTCCTGGACATCTCCCTCTCGGCGACGGCCGCTGAATAGATGCAGCACGTATAGCGTCCGAGCTGGTCTGGGCCTAGGTACAGCAGCTGGCGGCGGTGGTGGCTCCTCGATGAAGGGGAGCTCTAGGCTCTGGTAGTGGCCGCCGTTGCTGTCGTCGCTGTCCTCGTCCGCATGTATTTCTGGAGGACGAGCAGGGACTGCAGGCTTCTCTGCCCAGTCGATGGGCCTGCCCGCCCTTCGGTTCGCCTGCTGCTGGTCGCGGACAATTTGCTGGTTGTGCTGCAGCTCGGCTCTACTTAGGATTGCTGGACGCGTCTTTCGCCAATGTCGAGCGCACCTGCGCACTCTCAGCAAGTGTTTGACCAGCCTGTTTGTAGTATGGTAATCCATGCCGCATCCGTAGCAGACCGAACCAGTTGCCCACGAGATAGGATGACCCGACGAGGTGTGGTCCTTGGTGATGTGTGCTCGTAGCACTGCTGCACTGGCTTCGGTACGTCCGCAGTGGTAGCATAGGTACTTGCGCTGCTGCTCGAAGTGCTGGTCTGGGAAGGGCGAGATGGCTTCCGTGTTGGTCCACCGTTGGAGTCGAAGCCGCCATCGAGCTTGGTAGTCGTGATCGTACTGGCGAGCTTTGCCACGTTGGCAAGCTTTCTTTACTGCGCTGAGGTAGCTTTGGTAGTCGTTCCTGGCCCAGTCCTTCCAGTCCTCGAGCGTGTATGCTCCACCACGCTCGTCAGGTCCTGTGTGGTCGCGGACCCAGTCTAGGTCGCGGCGGAGCAGTGCCACCCAGCCGTAACTACCATCCCATGCTTGGCTAAGTAGCCGGCGGAGGTGCAGGGGTCCCCAGTTGAGGCATCTGCCAAATAGTCGTAGCCGCTCAAGTCGCAGGACTATCTCTGGGGGCAGCTTGTCGACCCCTTCGAGAATCTGGGTGTTCGTTACCTCCTTTTTCTGTCGTACTTTCCAAGTGATCCTTTGCGCCGCAGCGTAGTTGACGATATACTGGTTGTTGAAATTCCTGGCCTGGCCTGCGGTGAGTTCGGGCCAGGTAGACGCATTGTATAGTAGCTGGGATAGCACCACACTGTCGGCTAAGTAGGCCTTGTCTTTGATGGCCAGCTCTGATCGCCGGTGGACTTCGCGATGGAGAGGCCTCGTGGATGTCGCTGCAGTGGCTACCTTCACTGCGACATCCACCCCAGGGGATGCATTGTCGGTCACGTAGGTCCCGAGGAGCTTGTGGTGACGAACCACCTCGACGCAACTCTCTGCAAGGGGGACCTCGATCCTCGGCACTCCCTCGGAGTAGAAACTGGCCCGCGCTCGCCGGCTCCCAGGCCCACTGAAGTCGATCATCACCTTGGTCTTGGTGAGCTGCAGCTGGAGGCCGAAAGTGCTGGCGGCGCAGTAGACGGCTTCGCAGAACCCGGTGGCCTCATGCTGAATGTGGTCGGGGCTGGTGAACACGTGCATGCCCGTTAGGTCGTCGACGAACGATAGGCCATGAGGTTCATGCTCCTGGAGTGGCCCATCTGTGGGGTCGGTGTCGCATGCGAAGCTGCTGTCAAGAGGCTTGCCCTGAGGTCGTAGCCCTCGCTGCGCAAGGTAGCTGTCAATCACGCGGTGGACTCGGCCGAATAGCAGATTGAAGTCCGCGTCGGCCAGGGGCGCGCCAGGCCTCGTGCCCTTGTGCGGCGCCATAAGGTTCTGGGAGAACCTGTGTGATGTCCACCTGTTGCGGTAACCTTCTGCAATGAGGGCAGCCAAGTGGGAGCCGTCCAACACTGTGTCGAGTATCCCTGGGTTGGCCATGAGGTGCTCCAGCTGCGGCTGGGCCCACAGGGGAACCTCGAGGTTCTCTAGCACCTCCTTGACTTCGTCCTCCTCGCCTGGGATGCCATGAACCAGCTGGACTACAACCGAGTAGAAGGCCTCCTTTAAGTCGTAGCAGCTTATCATGGAGCACTTCCCTTGGGCCTGACTTCTCTCTGTGAAGAGGCGCGCTGCTAGGACCGCCATGTCCGCCCCTCGCTTGGGCCGGCCGCCAACCTGGATGTCCTCCAGCGCTATGGCGAGGGTAGTGTTGAGCATGGTCCTTAGGTATTTGTGGTGGTGCTTGCCCAGGACGTTGTTTAAGAGGATCTCGCGGTAGGCTTGGAGGTACCTTGGGTCGCCTTTTCCTTTGGGAATTGCGACCAGGTCTCCACCCTTGAAGCTCAGCGGCTCTCTCACGGTGGTCGCCACCTTGGTGAAGAGGGGGTGCAGTAGCCTCGCTGCCTCTGTGGGGGCCGCCCTGAGGACAGCGTTCGTGAGCCCGTCGGGGCCTCCTTGCGCCCCAGCCTTGGCCGCGGCGAACTGGGCCTGGCAGACGGCCAGGGGCATCACCATGGAGAGATCCAGCATGCCGTCGAAGGGCCTGATCTTGCTGTCGTGATTGTACTTGTTAGCAAGATCATCCGCTGTCACGATCCTGCCCGCCTGTATCTTCGCGAAATGGTTAAGCTCCTGGTCCGCCATGTCCTGGGAGTTGTGGATCACCTCTCCATCCTTGTCGAGCCGCATAGGCTTTCCTGCTGGGAATTTCGCCTTCCTCCCTCCATACCTTAGTAGGTCTCGGTAAGCCTTCCACTGGACCGCAGCGTCGTTCGCAGCGGAGGCGGAGGACGCTGTCGAGGCAAGCCGACTGAGGAATGCGCTGCGGTCCTTCTCGACGGCCGCGGCAACTATGGGCCCAGACCTGGTGAGGTAGGAAAGGATGGCCATGGCGTAGACCATGGGCGAGATTGTCCAGTTCAGGAGGAGGTGCGCGTAGTGGTGGATGTCGTGGATGGTGCCATCGTCATCGCCACGCTCTCTGCTCCACAGGGAGAGTGAGTCCCCTACTTCGCCTGCACGAAGAGAATGGGCGTGGGCTACTAGTCGTCCAGGTCGGTCGTCATGGGCTTCTCCTCTGAGCACTGCACGGTGGACTCGGAGTGTGAGGCGCCTGGCTCGGATCAGGCCCATGGTAGTCTTGGTGACGTAGGGCTTCCTCGTTGCCTTGGAGGCCTTGCCGAAGGCCTGGATGGCCGCGTCGTTGACGACCCTGGTGACCTCCTCGCAGTGGGTGTTGACGTCCACCTCCCAGGGGATGATCGGGGCCTGCTTGAGAATCTCCTTGAAGCTGGCCTTGGCGACGTCATTGTTCAAGTTGGTCAGGTCGGGCCTCGGTCCTGAGGCCTTGGTGGTCTTGCAGACGGCCCACTTGAGGGTGGCTAGTACTGGTATGTGGTCTTGTGCAGCTGTGCCTCGGTCCAGACCTGGCTCCGTGCTGCAGCTCGCGACGTACGGGGCGATCGAGGAGCTCAGCAGGATGTAGTCTATCCTGTGGTGCTGCCCCTTCGATCCGACGTGCGTATATGAGTTGTTGCCTGGATCCCTCGTGGTGTTGATGACCTCCATGTTGGTGTCGGCAGCGAAGCTGATGATGTGCTTGCCATTGCCGTTGGTCGCTTCTGGGTACCCACTGGTGCCAACTCCTGGGGACTCGTAGTCGCCAAGACGCCCGTTCAGGTCCCCCATGAAGATGTCCACTCGGTACTTGTCAGACAATCGCTGAGCAGACTCCCAGAATTCTCTCTTCTCCGCCGCGTGGGAGTCTTCGTGGGGTGCGTATGCTGATGCGATAACCATGTCTGTGCCTGCAACGCGGGTCTTGATGATCAAGAGCCTGTCGTGCTGGTGGAGGACGAGGGTGTCTTTGGCACTTAGGTACTTCGCTGCCCCACTCGCGCTGATTGGTTGGGAGACGTTGAGCCAGATGTCGCATCCTCTGTTCTGCTGCGTGTGGCCTGATGAGTAGCAAACGTATTCACCTACATTGCGGACGTCTCCTTCGCTCTGCGTCTCCTGCAGGGCGACGACGTGCAGGCCCATGTCAGCAAACTGTGCTGCTAGGTGCGTGACCTTGGAGAGGCTCTGCTTGCTTTTGCCGGCCGCCTTGCCTTTGCCCGACTTGAAGCTAACGGTGGCCTTGAGTGATCTGCAGTTGTAGGTGCACAAATTCACGTTGAGGTCGGCCTTGATGGTGGTGGTGCTGATGGGCCTCTGGAT
Source organism: Prorocentrum cordatum (assembly GCA_963575745.1). Classification (NCBI taxonomy): domain Eukaryota; class Dinophyceae; order Prorocentrales; family Prorocentraceae; genus Prorocentrum; species Prorocentrum cordatum. Next base: position 499,078 of record CAUYUJ010022304.1, on the reverse strand, counting down.
CGCTCCTGGGGCTGCCTGCGGCTGGGTGGCCTCGATGATGAAGTCTTTGTTCCGCAAGGGCGGGTATGCGGCCTTGACCGCATCTGGCTCTGATCGCAGCCATTCCCAGGAAAGGAACTTGTTGTGGGCGATCGCCTGCACTGCTGCAATGTTCGGGTCCATCAGGTCGCTGGCCGAGGCTTGATCTGCTATCCCATCTGCGAGCTCGTTCCAAGGGTGCCCGATGTGCGAGTTAATATGGTGCCACTGGGTAGGTCGGGCTTGTTGGAGGAGGCCTGCAAGCGTGCGAATGACGGCCCCCAACCTCGGATGTACGTGGCATTGGGCTTCGCCTTTGGCCAGGTTGATGACGTTGAGGGCGTCGGGCGTGATCTCGATGGGCGCGTCGGTGTCTTGACCAAGGGCCCACATCAGTGCCCAGAGTACTGCCGTGAGCTCAGCTGTGTATGCCGTCACCTTCTCGTTGTTTGCCATGTCGTCTAGGGTCTCGGTGACCTTGCCAGCAATGAAACCCCGAAAGCCGAACGGGCCTCGTAAGTTGCGCCCGTCGTCGTACTCGTCGACAATGACAACTGCCCAGGCGGCTGTATGTGGGATGCCGTTGTAGCTGCCGTCCGTGTAGATGTGTGTCCGCCTGGTCGGCAGCTCGCGTGATGGGCACATCTCCAGCGCCATCCTTGCCATGCTGTGCAGGGTCGTAGTGTCGACGTCGTCGCAGACGTTGACGCGGCCTCGGCCGCGAAGGGTCTCGGCTACTGGGTCTTGGCTGAGAACTGGCAGCACTGTCGCTTGGCCTCTTTCTCGTGCTGTCGTGGTGGGGATCTGCCGTCGCCTTCGGCCACGCCTGGCCCTCTCTGCATTGACGTACTCGGGGGAGTACTCGATGCCGTCGCCTGGCGCCAGCCCCATGCCCTGTAGAATGGGACCTGGTGTAGTGGTGATGTGGGCTGGAGGTGGCCGCGGTGTCGGAGAACGTGTGGGTGGGGCTAGTGATATGGCCCCAGCCTGAGGCGCACTCCGCTTCACGGGTGGTAGTGATGGCATTTGGCTCCCCTCATCGTAGTTCAAGTTGTCCGATCCAGCCCGCGCGGCCTGACTGAACAGGGGCTCGCGTGATTGGGCGTGGAGCATGCTGTCACGTAGACGATGAGGTTCGCCATCCAGGGCGTCTGGGTGGTTGGTAGCACCCGTGCCGTGGTGGGAGCGCGCTGATGCCGAGGGGAGCGTTGGCTTCCACCTGCTGGTCCGTGGTGAGCTGCTTGGGTCCGTCGGGACTGGGGCCACTGGTGCTGCTGGTTGAGCTGCTGAGTCCGATGGATCTGGATCCACCGCCAGGGCATGGTACTTGTTGTGGATGCTGCTGTTGTCCCGACGACTGTGGCTCTCCGCAGCGCGCCGTGCGCGGCGTGCACTCCGCTGGGCTGATCGGAAGGCTGCGACTGCGCGCGCTTGCCTCCACTTCTCGTAGCATTGCTCCATGCCATCCTCTGCCTCGCTGCCAGCCGAGTTTTGACCGTCGAGAAAGGTCCTTTCCACGTTCTCGATCTCGTGGACTCGGATGGCGGAGGGGGACACACTGAGTGCAAGGGCAGCCGGTAGCGCATCCTTGCAGCCATCTTGGTGGCTTGTGACCTGGAGTGCTGACAGATTGGCGGATGCATCACTCATCCCTGGTAGTGTGCCTCCTTGGTTGCCGCCTAGCGCCCCTCGAGACGCGGCGGGCGGCCCTCGTGTCGGCCGTGGTGGTGTCACGTTGGCCCCTCGAGACCCAGGTGACTGATACCGCTGTTGATGCTGGCTGCTGCGATTGGGAGTGGCCCTCCCACTGCCAATGCCCGTTGCGGTAGCACATCTGCTTGGAGTCGTGGCCCCTCGGGACCCTGGACTCCTGGGAGTACCTGATCTGGTGCGTGAGATTGTCGGAATCTCCGCTGGTCTATTTGTTACAAGACGGCTGTCGCAATTACCCCCAGGGCCCGCCGTGCTTTCAAGCCTCTGGTGGTGGGTAGGTCGAGCATCGTAGTGGAGGACCCCACTGCCGTGCTGCGGGCTTTGGGCCCCAGCTGCTCTCCCCGATGCTGCCCAGGAGATCGATGCTGTCGAACTGATCGGAGAGCGTGACGAAATCCCACATCCGTCGTGCTCTGCCCTGTTGGACTCATCGGCCGCCTCCTGGCAGTGAATTCTGTCATGCATGGCCTGAAGCCTGGCGGCGCTGCTAGGCCCCCTCCCCCCCTCGGGGGGATTCAGCGGGCGCTGCTGCTGCCTGCTCCTCGGCTCCAGGAGTTGCAGGAGGGGAGGGGGTTGCTGTGCCCCTTGTCTCGTCCCTCCTGCGGGCCACTCGGCCACGAAAACGTGCTATGCCTGACTCTCCAGAGTCTACCCGCTGACCCTTGTGGGCCTGGCTGATGTCTTCTCCTGGAAATGCGGGCGCGGGTCCAAACGCCTCTTCGAGGGCTGCAGCTGCGGCGGCGGCTGAGGTGTGCTGGCGCGTCATGATGTCGATGCCCTCGCACTGCCTCTCGATGCTGGCCGCTGCCGCCTCCGCGTTCTGCTGGGACGCAGGGGGAGGGGTCAATACGAAGCTGTCGGCTCCCTCTCCACCTCCATGGCCACGCTGCTCATCATGCCCGAATGGAACTGTGGGCGTGAGTGACCTCTCGCTGAGTGGCGCTGGCGATGCTGGGATGAAGATTACCTGAGATGCTGTCGGGGTAGGAGGGTCGCCTTGCTCTGCTGGTACCGAGCTAGCCCTTGACGTGGATGCCAGGTCTGTGTCTGCCTCGTGCTGCGTGATCCCCCTCATCTCCTCACCCTCCTCGGGCGTGGGGTGATCCTGGCTCCAGGGCGGCCACCTGGCGGGGTAGATCATCGGCGCGTGCTCCGGGCCGTCGTCCTCCGCTCGAGAGTCCTGCGCGCCCGCTGTGCCGAACTGGGTCAAGGGGGCCTCCTCGTAGTAGCGCCTTTGGATCTCCTTCGCCTCGTGGTCCCTCACTACGGACTCCAGCTCCTCCTCCATCTGCACGGCTTCCCATTGTGCTTTCTCCTCAGCAGCTTGTCTGCGCAACTCATCTTGTTCGCGCTCGTATCTTTCTGCCTCCTCGTGCGGGTCTGGCCTGTCGGGGCTCCTGGACCTGTCACGCTCTGTGAGGGGGGCATCGCCTTCGTCGGTCTGGCGGGCTGCTGACCTGGCTGACCTGGTTGATGCTGGCCTCCGAGGCGAGGAGCTGCTCTGCCTGCGGCCCCTGTTGGCTGGACGCTCCTCGGCTGCACCAGTTTGGAGATTGGTCGCAACGGGGGGCTCCGCTGTGGCGGTCGCTGCCTCGGCTGCTTCTCTGTCTTCCTCGTGCCGGTCAGCGGCCTCCTGGTAGTCGTCCATGGACTCTTGGGACGTTGGGAGGTGGCCCCCTTGGACGAGGTGATGAGCTGCCCTCTTGGTGAAGTCGTAGCCCTCCTGCCCGTATTGCCTCATCTCGGCGTACAGGTTGACCATGGCCTTGCGTTCACGTTCCCTGCTGGCTGCAATGGCTTCCAGGCTCTGCATCCTCAGCTTTAGCTCCTCTGTCTCCGACGCGCCCTGCTGCTCCTTCTTTGCGATGGCGTCTAGCTCGGTGTGCAGCGTGCTGGAGCGCTGGAGGCTTTCTTGCAGCGCGAGGTGAATGGCCTCCTCCCTGCCCGTCCTCTGCTGGCTGGCGAAATCTCCCATGGCGGAGGCCTCCTCCACGCTGGCGATCCTGAAGGTGAGGGCTTGGGCGAGCTCCTCCTCCAGCGCCTGCTCCTGCACCTCTGCGTTGGACCTTTGCTCGCTCAGCTGCACCGCGTAGCTGCTCAGTTCCTGTCGCAGGCTCTCTGTGTGCAGCTGCAAGTCATGTGCGTTCGCCTCTTCTATCATGACTTGGCGGGTGAGACTCGACCTTATTCGCTCAGCACTGCCTTCGAGCTCTGCCCGCATTGCCTCCTTGTCCTTCAGGCTGGCCTTCGCGATCTCCTCCTCCTCTGCTCTAGTCCTTAGCAGGGCGAACTGCAATGCCTGCACCTCGTGCGGGATTTGCCGCTCCTTGTTGGCGCTTCTCAGCTCCGCTGCTTCATGGTATGCCACTTGTACTGCACGCTGCGCAGCGCCCGCCTCAAGCTTGGAGTACTGCTGGAGCTCGTGTATGCGGGCTTCAGCTGCCTCGAGCTCGCTTTTGGTCTGCTTGAGCCGCTCCTGCTGCCGCGCTGCTGTCTGAACGATCCCTTGCAGCCTGGCCGCCTCTGCCGGCGGAAGGGCCCCTTTTCCCTTGGCATTGGCAACCACTTGGGCCTGGGCGATTGCCTGGACCCTGGCTGATTCGGTGGAAGCTTCAAGCTCGAGGGCGTGGTTCTTTTTGGCCCCCTGGAACTTCTCTTCCATGACCAGCTCCTGCCTGGCGAGCTGCTGCTTGAGAGTGCCCGCTGTAGCTCTCGCTTGGGCGCTCTCGTGCTGGGCCCGTCGCAGCGCCTCTTGCGCCTCGGCTCTTGCCCGCAGCAGGTCTTGGTAGACCCTGTCCTGGGGTTGCGGCTTCTCCCGGTGCTCCGCTCGAACTTGCTCAAGCTGCTCATGCAGGTGATTTGCCCGGTGGGTCGCAGCTTCGGCCTCTGCCTTGGCTTGACTGAAGGCTGTGTCATGGCTGATTATCCTGGCCTCCATCTGCGTCGCGAACTCGAGCTGCTCGGCTTGTTGCTTCTTGATCACATGGCGGAGGGCCTTGTGTTGCTGCTGCTGCTGCTGCTGGGCTGCGCTCTCCGCTGCGGTGATGCGCTGCAGCTGCTCTGACTCCTCCTTGAGTGCCAGCCTGAGTTTCGCCTGCTCGCCGTTGTGGCGGAGTGCTTGTTCTCGGGCGACCCTCCTGACTTCCGCCAGCTCGGCAGCAAACTCTTGCTCGGCTTCGGCATGGCGCTGCTGCTGGTGGGCCCGCTCCGCATTCGCCTTGGCCACCTGATCTGCGAAGCCTCTGGTTGCGCTGCCTGCCGAGCTGGCTCTTGAGCGTGGCGATCGCCCCACCACTCCCGCTGGCCAAGCTGGGAATCCGTCACCAGGTGCTTCGCTGTGCAGGCGCCTGTCGATCACGGCCTTGTAGAAGGCATCCCAGCTCGGTGCCAAGCCGAACCCGTCCGCGCCCCAGTCGCCCTCGTCGTCCGCCGCGCCGCCGTCGGCGAGCACGGCCCGCACGTCGGCGATGTTGGACTCGAGCTGCCTCAACTCCTGCTGCTCGGCCTTGAGGTCGTCCCACAGCTCGTTCGTCTTGGCCTCGAGGGCGACGACTTCAAGTTTGACGGCCTTGCGCCTCTTGCTGAGCACCTGCAGCTGGTCATTCGGCCTCCTCGTGACCAGCTTCTGGTATTTGATGACCGAGATTTCCATCAGCTGCTCCTTCGTGCTGTCGCCCGCGGCCTGCTTGGCGACGACCAGGTCGCCAAGTTTCCTCAGCCTCTGGTCAGCACTGCTCAGGAACTTCTGGATGCCTGCGCGGTCAGCTGGGGGCGCCTGCCACTTTGGGTGGGAGGTCGCCTCGTCCAGCGCGCAGGCTGCCACGGAGTCAATGACTTTTTGAGCCCTCTGGTCCGCTTTGCTGGAACTGGCCTGGCCGCCTTTGCCCGCCCTGGGCTGCTGCTGCAGCTGCTGCTGCTGCTGCTGCTGCCATGGGGGCTGGCTGGGCTGCTGCTGCTGCTGCTGCGGTTGCCATTGGCGAGGGCTGGCCTGGCCAGAGCGCCGCGGCCGTGAAAGCGTTCTGCGCCAGGGCGGGTCCTCGCCTGCTGGCTCCGCGTTCCACTGCTGTTCTTGCCATCCAGCGCCCTGCCACCTCTCCTGGCGCCAAGGGGGCGCTGCTGGCGGCGATGCTCCTTCCTGGGCGTGGCCCTTGCCGCCTCGGCCACCGCTGCCTCTGCCCTTCCCATCTCGTGCCATCGCTGGCTGGGCAGAGTGATGGGCGGCCAGGCGCTCAGCCGCCGCCCGCAGGCGGAGCAGGAGCCTGTCCTGGGCTCTCTGCTGCCGCTCACGGCGGTGTGCGGCGCCCTCTGGGCCTCCTCCTCGGCGATGTGGCGGCGTCCCGCCGGTGGGCCGCAGCGCGGCCGCGAGCGCCGCGGCCTGCGGCAGGGGGCAGGGAGGCACGGGTGGCCCCCTGCCGCAGAGGATGGCGCGCGGCGCGCGTGAGCCCGGCCTCGGGGGCTGGCCGATGCGCGATGCGCCCTGCCACCGCGATCGATCGGGCGGCAGGCGCCGACCGACCCCGATGGATCGATCGGGATCGGCTGGCCCGCAAGAGGCCAAATGGCTTCCTCCTCCTCCTCCTCCTCCTCCTCCTCCTCCTCCTCCTCCTCCTCCCCCCTCCTCCTCCTCCCTCCCTCCCTCCCCCTCCCTCCCTCCCTCCCTCCTCCTCCTCCTCCTCCTCCTCCCTCCTCCTCCTTCTCCTCCTCCTCCTCCTCCTCATCCTCATCCTCCTCCACGTTGTGATTTTTTCACCACGTCAACCCCCGGAGGTCTGGACCTCTTCCCCGGGGACTGGTTTCTCATCCTGGGTCGTTTTGTTGACGGTCCCGAGGCCCGGCGAGGGCCCCCTGAGGCCGAAGATAGCGAGAAACCTACCGCCGTGGTCTTTTCACGACGCGAGGAGGTCTGGGTCCCCCGCGGAGGATCGTCCTCCGCCCGTGCCTGGCCGGAGGGACCGCGGGCAGCCAGGGCCAGCGGTGAGGTGCTGCTCGTGCCCGAGGCGGCGGTCGTGGCGGGAGACTCGTCGGGCTGTGCGGGTCGCAACGCGGCCCGAGAGGGTTGTGATCCCGTTTTCGCCGTCGGAGGGGGGCCCAGACGACTTTGGGCCAGGGTCTCGGTCTCTTTGACGTTCCACCGGGTTGGCCGCGGCTGGCTTCTCCTGGAACTTGAGAGGACCATGTTGGAAGGTGAAAGATGGTTCCCCTGCGTAGCGGCGGCTGAGGGAGAGAGAGAGAGAGGGGAAACAAAAAAGACAGACAGACAGACAGACAGACAGACAGACAGACAGACAGACAGACAGACAGACAGCCAGAGACACACAGAGACAGAAACAGAGACGGAGACAAAAACAGAGACACAGACAGAAAGAGAGAGAGAGACAGAGGCAGAGGCAGAGGCAGAGACACAGACAGACAGAGACAGAGAAAGACAGAGGCAGAGACAGAGACAGAGACAGAGAAAGAGAGAGGGAGAGGAAGAGTGAGGAGGAGTTAGCGAAGCGAATGCTTAAGAAAGAAGACGAGAGGTGGACGCGAGAGTGGAAGCGGGAGCGGGAGGGAGCGGGAGAGTGAGAGGGGAGAGTGGGAGCCTGAGAAGGGGAAGCGGGAAGAGGGTGAGAGGGCTAGCAGGAAGCCGGAAACACAAGTGGCCGCATCCACATGTGGAACATGCGGAGGCGACTTACTGGATACGCATTCGAAGGGCCGGCTTGCTTGGCCATGCGAAGGAAAACGCTGGAACTACATGCAGCCACACATCACAGATGGCGGCTTCCCGGGACCCACAAAAAAAACAGCTTCAAAAAACGTGCAACGGCAAAGCAAACCACATACTTGTTGCCTCCGCCGGCTTCGGCCAGCCTTCCGCCGGCGGAGCCCCCCTCGTCTTACTTCCGCCGCCTGCCGCTGCCTTCTTCCGGAGAGGAGACGTCAACCTCTCGATCCCTCGAAGGCGAGGCCCTTTCTGGAGCGCCCCACGTATGCAGCCCCAGCGCAGGCCGGCCACATCACGTGTGTCCAGCTTCCTGGACTCGGCCCGACGACATCCTGCAACACACGTCGACCTCTGCCAGATACAGCGGACAACTCACGCACGCGTGTTCCTCTGAAGAAAGTCTTGCTTGCTGAAGCAGGATTCAAGATCCCTGCCCGAAATGATGGGCAGCGATGAGGGATCCAATCATCATGCGTCATGGCGGGGAAGAGGAACGGGCAAAAGCTGAGTTGAATCACAGGTTCTCGAGCCTGGTGCCTTGACGCATTTTTACTCATACGCAGTGGCGGACATGGCGATCCAACCCTCCTCATATACATTTTATGACGCTCCTCTCCCTATTCCCTCTCCGCCTCCAACTCTGCCGCATCCTCGTCTTGCCTCGATTGATGGAGCACCATAATTCTACTGCGTTTCCCCACGAATGTCCAGCCGCAATATGTCCCACGTCGTCATAAAATGCCGATCGGGTGATCAGCATTGCAATCTTAATCTGGGTACAGCCCATCAGCACCAATATGCCCACGTGCGGTGACATTCGCTCGGTGTTCGGACTTGCATGGTGGCAGTCAGGTAAAGGACGGCCCGGACGTGGAGAGCCAGGTAGTTCGGCATGCACACTCGAAGCTGCGGTGGAGCCTGATGGTCCTCCCCCACTGCAACGTGCCTCTCTGCTGTCCAAAGACCGTCCTACGAACTCGGCCGACATTTGGGCCGCTGTCAGGCGAGCGTGGCTCGACTTCATGGGCGTGAGGAAGTCAATGGTCGATGGAAGAAGAAGAAGAAGAAGAAAAGACAGAGCAGGCACGGAGACACCGTGCTGGCCGCCTGCCAGGGCAGGCCAAGAAGTGCAGCGGTGGTGCATCAGGTGCAAGGTCAAGCCCTCCAAGGAGCGCACGGGAAGCTTGTGCAGGCCACGCGAGGCTCGCATCACGTCGGCGGGTGAACTCGGGCAGCAGCCTCTGAGGACGAAATCTCCTCAGAGGCTCCGGCGCAGGCTCTGTTCAGCTTCCCGGCCTCGGCCGAGGCTTCGAGCACACCCCCGATGTGCTCGGCTTGTTCAGGGCACCATTGGAGGGGTACTCCCTGATGTTCTTTGCACTTACAGTAGGCTCTCGACCTTGGAAGAAATTTCTTCATCTGAGATATCTGCATGCGGCTTTGGGCCTTCAGAGAAGGGGCTCATGTTCTTGACCCACACTCTTGTGGCCATGTTTCGACTGTACTGCTCGATCCCACGGGCGGCAGGCTGCGCAACGGCCGGCCACGCGTGAGCGGAGGCTCGCCCAGCCTCTGAGGAGATTTCGTCCGCGGAGCCCGCTGCCCGAGTTCACCTGCCGACGTGGTGCGAACCTCGCGGGGCCTGACACATAGGCCGTCAGACGATGAGTACTGCCTCGCAGTCGTCAGGGCTCAAGGCAGTGCTGCCGCATCCCCCCGGGGGCCCGCGCGGACTCTCCCAGCGAGCATCGTTTAACCGATCCCCATCCCCACCAGCGTGGGCTGGGCCCCACTGGCCGATTTACCCCCCTGGATGGGGATACAGGCTGCTCTCTTCGGGTTCCGAGAGGCACATCCCCAACTGAGGTGGTGAGACGGTGGGGCTCGAGATGCGGACGGGGATGGGGATAGGGATCGGTTAAACGATACTGACCCAGCCCCCCTGCCAGCGGCCCGCTCGTGCACATCCAGGTGGCCACGCGAGAGCGCCGCAGCGGCGGTGGCGGCGGCCCCGGGCTCCGACGCCCGGGGAGCGCGGAGCGACCCTGCCTGGAATTCTGCGTCCCTCGGCGGGAAACTTCGAGACCCAACTCTGGAGACGGGATTGAGCAGACCCAGCCAGCATTGCTGACAAGGCCAAGTACGGCAAGGATCTTGCATTGATGTGCCACGTGGCGTTCCTCCGATTGGTGTCCAGTGTCGTGGTAGCCATCCATGATGGATCGATGCGCCATTGCACGAGCAGTGGTGGGCCATGGCTCCCAAGCTATCACACTTACTAGCACGGCCCTCATACGGCCCTCAAGTCAGTTTATGCTTATCGGAGAGCAGATTGTGAACACCTTACCATCACAATGGCCAAGAGGGCAAGCAAATGCCAGAAAAAGCCGTCTTCGATATACGCACATATAACATAAAACCTCCCTCCTCCGACTCACCATCATCATTAGCGGCATCATCATAATCACCACCAACCACCACCATCGTCATGAGCATCATCATCAACAACAGCAACAACATCGTGCTCTACCTATGTATTCCGCTAGTTATCCCCCTCTTCCTCCATCACGTCATCTTCCTTCACCATCTCTGCCCTGGTCCTTCCCGTTATCCTCCTTCTCCTCCCACTCCTTCAAACTGACCTCGTCCTTCTCAACCTCGCTCTGTTCCTCCCTATCCTCATCCTCCTCCTCCTCCTCCTCCTCCTCCTCAGCAGCAGCAGCATCCTCATCCTGATCATCGTCATCATCGTCATCCTCATCATCATCATCATCATCATCATCAGCATCAGCATCAGCATCAGCATCATCATCATAATCATCAGCATCATCATCATCAACATCAACATCATCATCAGCAGTACCATCATCATCAACATCATCAGCATCAGCAGTATCATTATCATCGTCATCGTCGTCATCAGCATCATCATCGTCATCATCAGCATCATCATCACAATCAGCATCAGCATCATCATCATCATCATCATCATCATCATCATCATCATCATCATCATCATCATCATCATCATCGTCATCGTCATCGTCGTCATCGCACGCACGCAGGCGGCCTACATGCGGCCGTTGCGGCAGATCTTAGGACACCCTCGATTCGGCCACACCGACGTCAGCGATGACCACGTGCGCGAGCAGCTGGGACACTCCGCCCTGGACATGGCGATCACATGCAGGCGACTACGACTGCTGCCGATTTTGCTTGACGGCCCAGCTTACCTCAGGGCCATCCATTGCGCGGAGCCTAGGCCGCCGCACGCCCACCTCCTGCTCACTGACCTCATCTTGTTGTGGGAGCATTCCAAGGAGCTACGCCATCTGCCGTCGCCAGCGGCGGCACTGGCGCAGCGGGCACGCTGTATTACAGCATCCCGCCCACGTTGGAAGAGGATTGTGAAGGCGGTCGCCCTCCTCCCAGATCGCCCGGGGGTCATTGCTCAGCAAGCCCCTTCACCAACGGCTGCCGAAGTCGAAGCGGCCGAAGCCCAACGCTCGACCCAGACCCAGGCGCAGCAGCTTCTCCAGGGCGACTTGTGTCAAAAGTGGTTCAGGGGATGGCGCGGCCTCGCTGGCCACCAACACCGAGCCCATCAAATAATTGCCACGGCTCGGGCATACTGCATCACGTCCACATGCCCAGCATTTGGCAAGGACTACGGATCTCGACCGCGGGCTGTCCACCACTTGCAATACAGCTCAAAGGATTGCCGTGAGATGATGCGCACGGACCAGCTCCACAGATACGAGGACTCCTTGATCGAGGCCGCGGACCAAGCCGATCGAGAGCTAGTACGTGCCGACGTGTTGGCCGGTAGAGGGCGCCTCGTGGCTCGACAGCGGCGGCCACAAAGACCGACCGACACGACCCAATGAGGTGCGCGCGGCGCCGCCACACGATACATTCTACATTCCTTCTCTGTGCAACAGAGGCGTGTTGCACAGTCGCTCGCTCATCATCATCATCATCATCATCATCATCATCATCATCATCATCATCATCATCATCGTCATCATCAACATCATCATCATCAATATCATCATCACCAGTATCATCATCATATTGCCCCTACTCCTCCTACTCCTCCTTCCTCCGAATCCCTCCGCATCCGACGCATCCTCCACATCATGATTGTCCTCATGCTCTTCCGTTTTTCCCCGTAGCCAAACGCTCACAATGCTGCAACACCCACACAGAAGGAGGGCGGTTCCTTTTCTGTTCGGGGCTGCCGAGGAGCACTTCCTCGAACCACATGAGCCCACCTTGTTGTCGCAGATCTTACAGCTCGAAAAATGAAAAGGCAGTTTCCTTCAAACGGGGCGCTCGTCTTGCAAAGAGGCGCTTCTCGCAGGAAAAAAGATGCTGCTTGTGGGGACTGCACGAGGAGGGGGCGTAAGAGACGGGAGAGTAGAATGTAGCATCCTTGACACTGCTCTGGCTTGCTCTGCTCCTCCTCCATTTTTTCCTCCTCCTTTCTTCTCTCCTTCTCCTATCCTTCTCCTCCTCCCCCCCTCCTTCTCCTCATCCTCCTCCGAAGCGGGTCCCCGTTCTGCTTCTCCAGCTCCACCTCCCGGTTGCTGGGGCCCCCCTGGCGCCGGGCGACCCCCCAGCACGGGGCGGAGGCAAGAGGGAAGGGAGAGTCCTCCTACGAGGGAGAAGAGAGGACTGCGGCCACGGAGGAGTGGAAGGAGGACAGGACGAGGAGGAAGACGAGGAGGAGGAGAAGGAGAAGGAAGGGCGTGCACCTCCAGCACATCCTGGACTGGACTGTGAAGGCGGAAGGGAAGACCCCAGACCTCCTTCCGCACGAAGAGATCGAGGCGGCCACCTCGTTCGAGCCTTGTGGCGTCTCGAGGCCCGTCTCCGAGCTACGAGGGTCACAACTTGAGCTACGCACGCGGGCCAAAAGCATAACTACGAGAGCCTCCCGCAGAGCTGCCAGGGCGACGAGCGGCATTTGCAGGGGCCACAGGCAGACCTCCGAGGGCCACCAGCACAGCTACAAGGACCACCTGCTGAGCTACCTGGCCAACAAGCTGAGGAACGACCGCCGCGAGCAGAGCCAACGGCGGAGCTACGAGGACCACCTGAGGAGCGACGAGGGCAATCACCTGAGCTACGAGAAGCACCAGCATAACTGGCTGGACTACAAGAACTAGCCGAAGTACCTGAATACGCAGAACTACGACAAGAGGTGCTAGCTCGAGTTGTCGGGCTTGGAGGCCAGAAGCGCCACAATGGCCTCGAGGGTACTCTGGGCGCGTGGGACACCACCACAGAGCACTGGGCGTTCAGATCGGGATCGACTGTCATCAGCGTTCAGAGTACCAACTCGCCGTCATGTACTCAGACGCGGCTCGATCCTAGCAATATCACGATCCGATGACAAATAACTACGTGCTCGGGCGTTTATAAGACCTCGAAGCCTTTGAATGCCAGCCAGGGGTGGCCAAATTCTTCTTATACATGTTCCACTTCGAAGCCTGTTCGACGTAGTCTACGCTCGGACGGCGCAATCGTTACGGTGAGACCGGCCGACCAGAAGTCGCAGATTGTGGCACTCCAGCACACTGTCCTGTTTTCATGCCGACAAGCGCTACGGCCAAGGGTATTGCGTAGGGTATTACGTGTGCGTGCCACGTCTACGGCGCTACAGACAAGTTACTCCGTGTACAGTGTTGCCGCCAAGGTACTACGTCTGCGGCAACTACATCTGCCACATCCCCTGGATGGACCCGCCGTTCACTCCCTCCCCCCAATCCTCGGTTAGAGGCCTCCCAGATGGGGTCGGATTAGATGGGGTCGGATTAGATGGGGTCGGAGGATCGCGCCGCATCGCCGATACACCGGCGATGCATCCGCGATGCATTGGTGATGAGCATGCGATGCAGCGTCGACGTCGACGATGCATCGGCGACGTCGACGTGAAGCAAATCAAGCCCCGAATTGAACCCCATCGACGATGCATCGGCGATGCGTCGCCGTCCTCCGACCCCATCTACTCCGACCCTCTTCTCGGAGGCCTAGATCGGTGGCTTCAGGACAGAGGATGGTTTGCAAGGTGGCCTCCTTCCCCTCCTCCCCCCCCCTTCGGGACCTACCGTCGCCCGCGTGCGGCAGCACCGCCGCGATAATGGGACCCGCGCCCGCGCGTGGGGCGGCGCCGCGGTGGAGATGGGGACCGCGCTCCGCCGTTGCGGCGAGGGGCCCGGGAGGCCCAGATGCGCGCCTGGCCAACGGGACCAGTTCACCAGCGATCAGCATGCGGCCCCCTCGCCCACCAGCGCGTGTGAGGCCGCGCCATCTCTTACCTGGCAAGATCCGCCGTGATATGGTGGTTAGTACTTCCGCCTGTGAGAAGGAGGAGGGGGAGGAAGAGGGGGGGGGGGAGGAGGCCCAGGAGGGCAAGGAAGAGGCGGAGGATGAGGACTGGGGGGGAAGGTGGCGGAGGAGCCCCGGCGCCGGGGGCGGGGCAGCTCGAGAGCCGTCGCCGACCGTCCAGACACCGCCCGCTGTCGGAGAAGACGGGGGAGAGTGGCACTCGCGTGGGCGCGGCAGGCGCCAAAGCGACAGCGCCCTTCGGGTAGGGCGAAAACGGCCCGAGCGGAAAAGCGCGTCAGATGTTTTAACTGCTGAGACCCTCGTGTGGCAACAAAAGACGCCCGAAGAGGCGGGAGCATGCTGGGAAAGGATCCGAAAGGGGAGAGCCGAGTTCAAAGTGGGTACTGGCAGAATGCGGGAGCGCCCTTCGGGGCGGCCAGAGACGCGTCGTGTGAAAAGCACATGGCATAGCGACTGATCAAATCCTGGTGCGCGAACAACCATACGCGAAAGAGGCGGGGACACGCTGGCGCATCCTCTGGTGGAGAGGGGTGGGTAGTCTCATATTGAGTGATTGCAGACGGTGGCGCCGAAGGGGAAAACTAACAAAAACAAAACAAAACCCAAACAACACCCTGGCGAAGGACCCGACCATATACAGTTGTGGGCACCGTCTTTTGTATGCAACGCATTCGGTGGAGCTCCCTATGGGGCCACGAAACGCGCGAGGGGTGTGACCAAATGGGTGATGGTGGGCGCATGCGAGCGCTGGCATCTGGGCCTGCGGTGGAAATCCCTACAGGGCCACGAAACGTGTGAGGGGTGTGCCAACATGGGTGCGGTGGGCGCGTGCAAACGCTGGAATTTGGGCCCTCGGTGGAGCTCCCTATGGGACCACGAAACGTGTGAGGGGCGTGCCAAATGGGCGAGGTGGGCGCATGCGAGCGTTGGCATGTGAGCCTTCGGTCGGGTTCCATATGGGGCCACGAAACGTGCGAAGGGTGTCACATTGGGTGCGGTGGGCGCATGCGAACGCTGGCATGTGGGCCTCCCGTGGAACTCCTTACGGGGCCACGAAACGCGCGAAGGGTGTGACAAAATGGGGGCGGTGGCCGCATGCGAGCGCTGGCATTTGGCCTTCGGTGAAGCTCCCGATGGGGCCACGAAACGTGTAAGGGGCGTGCCAAAGTGAGGGGGGGGAACGGGAAGAGGAGGGGGAGGAGGAGGAGAAGGAGGAAGAAGAAGAGGAGAGGAGATGAGAGGAAGAGGATTCGCGGGGATCTCTTCAAAACGAAGACCCAGCACCACAAGATGGTTGGGGGGGTAAAATGAAAAATGCTACATCGCAAACCGGGCGAGCGCGAAGGTCGGTCGAGCAGCCCAGGCGCGCTGGACGGCAAGTTGGGCGCGAGCGGAGGAAGACAGGGGAGGACGTTGCCGCTCGTTGCCGCCACGGTGCACGTACACCGCATGGCGCCAACTTCTGACGTGCAAGAGCTGCCTGCTCGTAGACCGGGGGCTGGCAACCACAGAACAACAGCGGCGAGGAGGCGCGGAAGGGGGGAGAGAGAGAGAGAGAGAGAGAGAAAAAAAAAAAAAAAAAGAGAGAGAGAGAGAAGAAAGAGAGAGAGAGAGAGAGAAAATCTTTGTTTTTTTAATATATATTATCTATATATATAAAAAAAAAAAAAAAAAAAAAAAAAAAAAAAAAAAAAAAAAAAAAAAAAAAAAAAAAAAATAAAAAAAAAAAAAAAAAAAAAAAAAAAAAAAAAAAAAAAAAAAAAAAAAAACGAGGGGGGGCCAGGGGGAGAAGGAAGAGGAGGAGGAGGAGAAGCAGCAGCAGCAGCAGCAGCAGGAGGAAGAGGAGGAGGAGGAAGGGAGAGGGGAGGTGGAGGACGCGGAGGAGAAGGAGGAGGGAGGAGGTGGAGGAGAAGGTGGAGGAGAAGATGGAGACGGAGAAGGTGGAGGAGGAGGTGGAGGAGGACTGGGGGGAAGGAGGAGGAGAGGAGGAGGAAAGTGGAGGAGGGAAGGAGAGGGGAGCAGAGGCAGGAGTGGATAGCAGAAAGAGGGTGAGAAGGGGAAGGAAAAGGAGCAATGAGAGGGACGCAAGGGGCAGGGAGGAAGCTGCAGGAGGGGTGGAGTTGACAAAACTGTGCGTGTGTGTACATATGTTTTTCATAATATCAAGTAGTACGATCTCAAGGAATCGCTATCGGGTTCCAGACATCCCACCGACTTGGTAACTTATGGACAATGATCCGTACATCGAAGTCATTGGCATGGCAACGGCGATCACGGCGTTGCAGTGATGGCGATATGAAAACGGAGCGGCTTTTGCACATGCGAACGTGTCATCACAGAATTAGCATCATTTGAACACGTGCTCGATGATTGCGCAAGCGCTTTGCGCTCGGCGGCAATTCAGCTTCGACGACGCAGGGGTTAGCTTGCATTTTGATGCGAAGCTTTGGCTCAGGATCTACATCGCTGGCAAGTAGATTCTGACAGAAACAAAGCAAGGCCTCATGCTCCCGCATGCTCATGCCTGGGAATGCAGTGCGCGCGTAGGCGCCGAAAATTTTGCTCACCGTGGCAACCTTGCACAAGATCAATGCATGGCGCCGCGCCCGGTGAAACACATTCCTGGGAGATGATGTCAGCCGGAACACGAAGGCCTCCAGCAAGGTAGTACCGTACATGTGTGGAGCATCTGGGTTTCTATGCACAAATAAAGATGCTTTGATCAAATACCTAACGCTCTGCTTGGTTGTAGCGCCCTGGAGCGACGAAAGCACAATGCCCCCTTTTCTGTGCGGCGTCGCATAGCTGCAGGATGTACGAAACACATGGCAGCAATGTCGCGCACGAAATGACCCATACTCGCGCACGACCTCGCTTGGCACGTAGGCCCCGCAATCTGTTCCAGGAGACCGCCCAGGGGTCATGGACGAAATCGTGCCTCCCAGCTTCGAGTCGCCATCGCCCCTTGGCTTCTCATAATAGTGCGAGTTGCCAAATGGAGAACCCTTGGGGAACTTCTCCAAACACCTACGGATTGCGACCGAACACGGCGCTACCTTTTCCCCCGAAAGCCTGCTCTACCTTCAGGGCGACGTGCAGCGGGTCTCTGCACACGCACTGAAGCTTCGGAACATGCGCAAACAGATCAGAGCAATCTAAGGAATCAGAGCGACCGCAATGGATGGTGAGGCCGCTGTGTGCCTCATCCTGCACCGCTTTTCTCAACACAGAAAGCACGTGGGGGAGGCCTTCTGAAGGTTTCGGCTCCACGTGCAATACCGCCTCCCCGCATCTCACGCTGAGGATGCATCGAACGCGGTCGTCCTGGTGTCCCTGATCGGGTTAGCTCAAATCGCCCACACCAAACAGCAAGAAACAAATATGTCATCGAAAAGTGCTACATGTGCTATTGAAATGTGCGATTACGAAAAACAATGATTACTCAAAGCGGCCCATGGATCGCATTATCAAGGCACCCAAAAAGCACCCCAAAAGGATCCACAAATCGCTCCCCCTTCAATGTTCAGAAACACATACCCTCGAAACGTGTTCAAGCGAACCGGGGAACCTCATGCTTGTGTGCTCCCCCCCCCCACCCCGCCAAAAAAATAAGAGAAGAATGCGCAGAACATCCCCCTTCTCATTGCCTCAAGCTGCTCTTGCGGGCAGCGGTAAGCGTTTGCAGCCGCGAAGCCTGCACGCTCCCTCCCTGTCTCTCTCTCTCTCTCTCTTTGTCTCTCTCTCTCTCTCTCTCTCTCTCTTCTCTCTCTCTCTCTCTCTCTCTCTCTCTCTCTCTCTTCTTCTCTCTCTCTCTCTTTCTCTCTCTCTCTCTCTCTCTCTCTCTCTCTCTCCATCCGCTTACAAAAGGCTTCCTTTTGTTACAGATAGCAACCAGATTTCTTTTGTGGGGTTTACAAATTGATTCCCTTTGTGGCGCGTTCCAAAAGAATTCCTTTAGTGGCGGGGTACAACTTAATTCCTTTCGTGGCAAATTACAAATTGATTCATTGTGGCAGATTACAAAGTGATTCCTTTCGTGGTGGATTACATGTTGATTCCTTTTGTTGCGAATTACAAACTGATTCCTTTTGTGGCGGATTACAGGTTGATTCCTTGTGTGGCGAATTACAAAAGGAATCCCTTTTGTGGCGGATTCCAAGATGATTCCTCTTGTGGGGGTATGAAGAAGGAAACCAAGGGGGGTGGGAAAAAAATCAATGGAAACTGAAAAAATGCTATGCGTTCAATCTGGTTAGTGTCGAAATGCTCTGACAAAATGTGGAACACCCAGCGCTTTCAGCATCCAGAGCTCCAAAACGATGTGTTTTGCTGTAAAACAAAAAATAATAATAACAACAATACTAAAAAATAATAATCATAATAGTAATAATAATAATAATAATAGACACCTACATATATATATATATATATATGTATATATAAGCGTTTTGGAGCTCGGGATGCTGAAAACGACGTGTTTTCTAATATCTTTCTTAGGATTCAACATTTGTTTTGAGAATTCGACACCAAAAACATTGTTAACCCATAGTTTTCCATTGATGTGTGTTTCTCCCCCTGGTTTCCTTCTACATACCTCCACAAAATGAATCAATATGTAGTCCGCCACAAAAGGATTCCTTTTGTAATCCGCCAGAAAAGACATCAACTTGTAATCCACCACAAAAGGATTCCTTTCGTAATCCGCCACAAAAGGAATCAATGTGTAATCCGCCACAAAAGAAATCAATTTGGAATTCCCCACAGGAGGAATCAATGTGTAATCCACCACAAAAAATAGATGTGCAATCAGGCACAAATAGAACCCAGCTGCAATCGCCACAAAAGAAATATTTTTGTATTACGCCACAAGAGGATTCAATTTGTAATCCGCTACACATGAAGAGTCCCTTGAACTAACTGCCACAAAATACACATCGCTGTAACGCTCCATCCAAAGGATGACGAAAACAACAAACAACAAGAAAACAAATACCGAAGATGTACAAGGCCAAAAACAGAGGTGGTACACACACACACACACACACACGGTTTGGTCAACCTTACGCAGGAGGAGGGAAGAAAGACAACGAGGGCGACCGAGAGGACGTGGACAAGGACGACGGCAACGAAGCCACCAGCGACGCCGACGACGACGACGACGACGACCACGACGACGACACCAACGGCGACGGCGACGGCAACAACAGCCTTTTTTATAATATCAATATATATACACACACACACAAACAAACAAAAATTCGGGCACAAAAGCCACAAGGCCCCTCTGGGGCCCGAAGGGGCCCCAGAGGGGGCCCTACTCGCTGCCAACCGAATTTCCCCCCCCCCATGACGCGACACCCAACGATCGACCGACGGCGCAGCGCTGGGCCGTCTCAACCGACTCGGCCAGTCGGCCGAGGTGCGCCACCCCGCGCCATCGGCGCTTCCTGTCTTTTGCCGCAGTCGGGCCTCTCGAGGGAGGCCTTCCTCGTCGCGACGGCTGGGCTCGCCGCGGAGACTCTGGTCGGAGCACGCACCAGGAGAGGTCCGAGGGTCGACTCTGAAAGGGGCCACACGGGGGCATTGGCGGATGGGGATGTATCCCTCTGGGCGCAGGCGGGGCAGGTGTTGGGGGCGCTG
Organism: Prorocentrum cordatum; assembly: GCA_963575745.1. Taxonomy (NCBI): domain Eukaryota; class Dinophyceae; order Prorocentrales; family Prorocentraceae; genus Prorocentrum; species Prorocentrum cordatum. The sequence continues at coordinate 479,643 of CAUYUJ010022304.1, read as the reverse complement.
GGGTCCGGGGTGCATGGGAGCGCCCTTGAGCACGCCCCACACACCCCAAGCGATCCTCATAAGAAACGGGATGCGTGCGCGACGCGATAGTAAGCTAATCCTCTTCTCCGTCCTCCTCCTCCTCCTCCTCCTCCTCCTCCGCCTCCTCCTCCTCCTCCTTCTCCTCCTCCTCCGCCTCCTCCTGATTATCATCCTCCTCCTCCTCCTCCTACTCCTCCTCCTCATCCTCATCATCCTCATCCTCATCTTCATCCTCATCCTCATCCTCATCCTCATCCTCCGCATCCTCGTCATCCTCCTCACCCTCCTCATCATCGTCATCCTCCTCCTCCTCCTCATCCTCCTCATCCTCATCCTTGTCCTCCTCCTCCTGCTCCTCATCATCATCATCCTCATCATCTTCATCCTCCTCATCCTCCTCATTCTCCTCATCCTCCTCATCCTCATCATCGTCCTCATCCTCCTCCACCACCATCATACTCCATCCTCATCATGACCACCACCACCACAACCACCACAACCGTCCGTGTCATCGTGTCCCTCAGAATTGCCACCACCACCACCACCACCATGATCACCATCATAATCAGCAGCAGTTATCATCATCATCATCATCATCATCATCATCATCATCATCATCATCATCATCATCATCATCATCATCATCATCATTATCAGAATCAGCATCATCATCATCATCAACATTATCATCATCATCATCATCATCATCAGCAGCATCATCATCATCATCATCATCATCATCATCATCATCATCATCATCATCATCATCATCATCATCATCATCATCATCGTCATCACCAGCATCATCATCAGCAGCATCAGCAGCAGAACCATGGGCATCATCATCCTCATCACCACCACATCCATCATCAGCATCATCATCGTCATCAGCAGCATCGTCATCGGCATCATCATCATAATCAACATCAGCATCATAATCAGCATCAGATTCACCATCATCATCAGAATCAGTATCAGCATCATCATCATTATCATCATCATCATCATCAGCAGCAGCATCAGCAGCAGCATCACCATGTTCAGCATCATCATCAGCATCAGCATAATCAGCAGCAGCAGCAATCGCCTCATCGTCATCATCATCATCAGCAGCATCGTCATCAGCATAATCATCATCATCATCATCATCATCATCATCAGCAGCAGCATCATCATCATCATCATCAGCAGCATCAGCATCATCAGCAGAACCATCATCATCATCAGCAGCATCCGCAACATCATCATCATCACCATCATCAGCATCGCCATCATCACCATCGTAATCATCATCGCCAGAATCATCAACAACAGCATCAGCATCATCACCATCATCATCAGCATCGTCGTCGGAAGCAGCATCATCAGCATCGGCAACATCAGCATCAGCATCGTCATCACAGGCAGCAGCAGCACCATCATCACCATCATCAGCATCCGCATCATCATCACCATCAGACTCAGAATCATCATCATCATCATCAGCAGCAGCAGCATCCTCATCATCCTAATCGTCATCATCATCACCAGCATCATCATCATCACCATCACGATCACCATCATCAGCAGCAGCCGTAGGCATCATCATCAGCAGCAACAGCATCTGCATCATCATCACAATCTTCGTCAGCATCACCAACATGATCAGCATCGTCAGCCTCACAATCAGCATCAGCATATTCGTCATCATCATCAGCAGCAGCATCAGCCGCTTCATCAGCATCAGCAGCATCAGCATCATCAGCAGCAGCATCATCAGCATCATCAAGATCAGCATCATCATCGTGGTCGTCGCATCCCCCGCCTACTCCGCCGCCTCCTCCTCCTCCGCCCCCTCCTCCTCCTCCTCCGACTCCTCATCCTGGGGCGGAAGGCGGGCGGGGCAGCCACTCCTTCGGGTCTACCACAGGGCGCTCCTTCAGCTCCTTGCCGAGATACTGAAGGATGGTGTCGAACTTCTCCTGCGCCACCCCGCCTCCCACATCTTCCTCCTCCTTCTCCTCCTCCTTCTCCTCATCCTCCCCATACTCCCCCTCGTCCTTCTCTTCCTCCTCATCCTTCTCTTCCTCCTACTCCTCCTGATCCCATCCTGCTCCTCCTCCTCCGCCTCCTCCTCCTCGTCCTCATCCTCCTCCTCGTCCTCCTCCTCCTCCCTCGGTAAGTTTTCGGCGGCGGCCCGAGACCGCAGTTTTAAAGACTGGCAGGCTTGGCTCTTGGACGGCATCACTAAAGGAGGAAGGAGGGCCCACAGGTGGACTAAGGAGTGCAAGCCTTGGACGCCGACCACGACCCTGTCGAAGCACGGCCACCTTGTGTCCGACCCTCTCGCCCTGTTGGAGACAGAGGCGGCCCGTTTTGCAGGTCTTTGGCAAGCTGACAAGGAGCCAGACGTCATCGACAAGCCGCTGGAGATTCTTGAGCCCCTTGAGATCCTCGCGGCCGATGACATTCGTAAGGTTAGTCGCTCCTATTCCACTGCCACGGCCATCTCGGTGGACGGGTTCCACATGCGCCATTATGCTAGCATGTCGGACGGCTGCCTCGAGGCTTTCAGTATTCTGCTCCAGCTGATTGAAGCCACGGGCCTTCTTCCATACCACTTGCAGGTGTTGCAGATGGCGCTTTTAGCCAAGCCCCAGGGGGGCTTTAGGCCTATCGGCCTGTTCAGTTCGGGGTACCGGCTCTGGGGTAGGGCCCGTCGTAAGTTAGCTTCCTCGTGGGAGCTCGCGAATTCTCGGAGTTACCTCGCGGCCGCGGCCTCTAATGGGGCCTCTGATGTGGTATGGAGGCAGGCGCTTCGCAGCGAGCTAGGAGTTCGTGAAGGCAAAGCGGCAGCTTCCGTGCTCTGGGATTTGTTCAAGTTCTACGAGGGCATACATTTGCCGCTGGTCGAGGCCCGGGCCAAGCAGCTAGGTTTTCCATCACAGATTACGCGAGTTTGTATGACGGCCTATCGTGGAGCTAGGTTCTTAACGCTCTCTTCTCTGTCTGTGGGGCCCTTTTATTCGATAAATGGAGTCGTTGCGGGCTGTTCGATGGCCACCACCTTCGTGCCCATTTACCTTATACCCGTCATCGACCCGCTCCCCATTCCTCGGGATGTGTTCTTGGACATTTACATAGACGACTATGGAGTTAGTTCGGTCGGAACGGAGTCGTCTGTCAGCATAGGCCTTAAAGAAACCACCACTATGCTCATGACAGCAATCCATACTGATATGCATTGCAGCGTTGCTGAAGACAAGGCTTCTGTCATCGCGTCCATTCCTTCGCTAGGCCACAAGCTCGTTCAGTTTTTGGGCCGATTCGCAGGAGGTCCTGCCAAGGAGTCGGCGGTGAACTTGGGGATCGACGACACTGCAGGGAAGGCTAGACGCTCCGGTAAGAAGGGCAAGAAGTGGGCATCCAGGGCCAGGACCTTTAAAGCCAGGGTTAAGAGATTCAGGAAATCCAGGGAGGCTCTCGGGAAGTGGTCGCGGAAGATCTTCATTGCCGGACCTTTAGCAGGAGCCACTTTCGGAGCGGAGGTCCACGGCACCTCCGACCACGAGCTCAAATTGCTGCGCCGCTCTTTCGGCAAGTGTGTCAAGCCCTCCGCGGGCTCGCGCAGCCTCACGTCGCTCACCATCTTAGAGCACGACCCTTGCTACTACGCGGCGACGGCGCCGACTTTGAGATATGCGAAAGAGGTCTGGCTCACCAGTACTAGGCAGTACGCGTTTTCGGTCCCCTTCCCGGTTCTGAGGGCGTCCTGGGACTCGGCTTTTGGAGGTCCTCCGATCTCTTGGAAGAAAGTGTCTGGACCTCTTTCGGCGGTTAGGGCTTCCCTGTCAAGGATCGGGTGGAACATGATCGATTTCACCACCATTGTCACGGACCAGCAGGTGTCCGTAGGTCTGACCAACACCTCCCCCAGGATGCTCAAAAGGTTTTTGAGGGAAGGAGTCATTCGTCACCTTCAGAAGCTGTCGGGAGCCGCTCTGGGGATGGGCGCAGACAGGGCATGTTACGACATTGTCCTCCAGGAACTTCAGAAGAAGAAGTGGTCTAATTTCGAAAAGGGTTGTATTCGCAGTCTGGTATGTGGAGCTTCCTGGACTGAGACCAGGGCCACAGATGCGGGCTACTTGCTTGATGACAATCTCTGTCCCATGTGCGGTGCTGCGGAAGATACTATGCATCCCCGTCTGTGGAAGTGTCCGGCTGTTAGTGAGCAGCGGCTAGATGTAGTGGACGATGAGTTGATCGCCCGCGCTGGTGCCATCACTCCCGACAGCCCAGATTGGAATCTGTTCACCAAGGGCATCTTTCAGCATCCTGGCGAGTCTGTACCAGGGCCAGTGGCTGGAGGCGGTATGTCGGTGCAGTGGGTAGACGACCCAGACAACACTTCTGTGAACATCCAAGGGCACATCTTCTTCGACGGGTCAGGTCTCAAAGCCCCATCAAGGAGATGTCTAGGGCCGGCTGGGGGGCAGCGGTCTACGACGATCAACGGCAGCTTTTGTGCACTCTTTCGGGTCCCGTTCCCAGTTTTCTCCCCCAAACCTCCCAGGCTGGTGAGTTTTGCGGTTTAGGGGCCACCAATGAGCTCCTTTGTGGGCCTTCGACGGGTTACTCCGATTGTGCCAATGTGGTCCTCGCGTTTAACTCCCCTGCTCCCGTGCAGGTCTCTTATAAGAAGCTCTACGCGGGAGCCCTTTTAAACATGTCGAATAGTATGTACTCACAAGTCCACAAAGTAAAGGCTCATGTTGTGGACGATGGCTCGCTTTCAGCCGACGGGCTTTTCTATAAGCAGGGCAATGATCAGGCGGATAAGGCGGCCAAGAGAGGTGCTTGGACCCATCCCAGGGCTTCACCTAACGAGTTGCAGGTGATCGACGATAAAGTCGCGGTTGCCCGCAAGGTCTGTGCCTTGGCCGCCCGCCTGATGCCTGTCTGGCCGAGACTTGATCTCGATGGCGTACCTCGGACTCCTCATCCTCCCCGCCCCAAGGCGTCGAATTCGACTGGTATTTGTCACGAGTGGCTGTGGTGCCGCTCGGTTTGGAGATGCCAGCGCTGTTTGAAGAGCCGACGTTGTGAGCAGAAGCCTCCGATCGAGAACTGTTCTGGTGAGCTGCCCGCTGATGCCCTCGCGATTGGGCAGCGTAAGCACTCGCTTAAGGTCTTCTCCTGCACCGACGGTACGTTGCTATACGCCTGCTCCAGATGCAAGGCATATACAACAGGAGGCCAGTTCCGCAATCTTGCCAAAGATTGCCTTACAGATGCTGATTTCAGACGTAAGAAAGCGATTTCCAATTTTGCCGCTTCAGCTTGGAATAAGCTTCTGAAGGGTAAGCATCCCAAATTGGACCACGTACAGGTGGAGCCATTCAACTTTTTGCTCGCTTGATTGTGGGCAGTGCAGCGCTGGTGAAAAAAACTCCTCCTCCTCCTCCTCCTCCTCCTCCTCCTCCTCCTCCTCCTCCTCCTCCCTCCTCCCTCGTCCCTCCTCCCTCCTCCCTACGCACCGAAGGACGCAGGGATAGAGTTGGGCCCGAATTGATTATCACTTTCGCTTGCGTTCCATTTTCGTCTCGGCCTACTGTAGTAGCATCCAAGTTTTGTCGGGGACGCTCGGTGGCTCCAGGGATATCTCCGAGGCTGGAGTCCACCGTGGGGCGTTCTTGCCCCCCCCTAGGCACTGCCCGCTTTCGAGCGCACTCGAGGTGCTTGGGTCTTGAAACAGTGCTGGGCAGTTTTCCACTGGCGCTGAGTTACAGACACCCGTGCACCTGATGAGCCCGCCGCCGCCGCCTCCTCCTCCTCCCCCTCCTCCTCCTGCATCCTCCTCCTCCTCTCCTCCGCCTCCTCCTCCTCCTCCTCCTTCTGCTCCTCCGCTCCTCCTCCTCCTCCTCCCTCCTCCTCACTTTTTCCTCCTCCTCCTCCTCCTCCTCCTCCCTCTGCTCCTGCTCCCCCTCCCCCTCCTCCCTCCTCCTCCTGCTCCTCCTCCCTCCTTCCTCCTCCTCCTCCTCCATCCTCCTCCGCCTCCGCCTCCTATTCTCCTCCCTTGTCTTCCTCCTCCCTTGCCTCCTCCCGTCATCCTCGTCCTCCTCCTCCTCTTCCTCCTCCTTCTCCCCTCCTCCCCTTCTGTCTCCTCTCCCATCCTCCTCCCCTCCTCCTCCTCCTCCTCCTCCTCCTCCTCCTCCTCCTCCTCCTCCTCCTCCTCCTCCTCCTCCTCCTCCACACCGAAGGAGAGAAGGGACAGAGGCGGGCCAGCAGCAGCAGCAGGGGGGTAGGTAGTCCCGAACAGTCCACCTGCTAAACGGGGGCCCGCACGGACCCCTCCTGGGTCGGCGCTAGACCTCCCTCCTGGTTGCGCGCCGCGCTGCAGGTGAAACGGGGGGAGGAGGAAGTAGGACAGCGGCAGCCAGAGCGCAGGGAAAAGCAAGCAGGGGCGACCGGCCGAAGGAGAGGGGGAAGAGAGGGGGCGTCGAATCACGTCGGCGGGGCGGAGGGCGGAGGCCACCGCGGCGGGGTCCGGGGGGCGGGAGGCTTCGGCCGCCATCGTCGCCATCGTAGCGGTCGTCGGTGGTGGGGGGCGGGGGCGGCGGAGCGCGGGGGGCGGGGGGCAGCAGCCGCGCAGCCGTCGCCGTCGTCGGTGTCGCGGTCCCTGCGCCGTTGTCAACGCTGGTGTTGCCGCGGGCAGTGACCCTGCTAGCGCCTTCCCGCTAGCGTCGGCTCAAGAGGGTCGGGGCGCTCCT
>CAUYUJ010022304.1:462870-467870 GCA_963575745.1 Prorocentrum cordatum | reverse complement strand
TGTTCACGCGGCGGCGCCCGGGATGACGATTAGAAAAACCGGACGCGGGCTGGAAAACGTTTTTTGGGGGAAAAAATGAAATCGTTCTCCTCCAGTCAGAAACTTGTGCAGAAATAACAGAAAACTAGTTTGTTAATCGTTCTCTCCCATTTTTTATTAATCGTCATCCCGCATTAGCATCAGGGTTGCTTGGGTCGGCGTCCGGGGCGATTTGAGGCCACGTTGAGGCCATCTTGGGCAGTGCTGAGGCCTCGTGGGCCCTAGTCGACGCCGTCTGAGGCCGCCTGGGAACGCTTCTGAAGCAAAGGAGCTCCCCAGGGCAATCCGACCCCCCTCCCTCCCTCCAAGCTGGCCGTACCGAGCTCCCAGGGGAGGGTGGAGCCCTCTCGAGGGGTTTTGTTGGCCGTCTTGGGTCCTCTGAGGGAGGAGGAGGAGGAGGAGGAGGAGGAGGAGGAGGAGGAGGAGGAGGAGGAGGAAGTGGAGGAGAGGAGGAGTGGAGGAGGAGGAGGAGGAGGGAGGAGGAGGAGGAGGGGGGAGGGAGGAGGGAGGGAGGGAGGGAGGGAGGGAGGGAGGCAGGGAGGGAGGGAGGGAGCAGGAGGAGGTGGAGGGAGGGAGGGAGGGAGGGAGGAGGAGGGAGGAGGAGGAGGAGGAGAGGATGATGATGGGACGATGACGACGATGACGATGACGATGACGATGACGATGACGATGACGATGACGATGACGATGATGATGATGATGATGATGATGATGATGATGGTGGTGGTGGGGTGGTGGTGGTGGTGATGATGATTGATGATGTTGATGGTGATGGTGATGGTGATGGTGTGGTGATGGTGATGGTGATGGTGATGCTGCTGCTTGCTGCTGCTGCTATGATGATGATGATGAATGATGATGATGATGATGAGGATGATGGTGGTGGTGGTGGTGGTGGTGTGGTGGTGGTGGGTGGTGGTGATGATGATGATGATGATGATGATGATGATGATGATGATGATGATGATGGTGGTGGTGGTGGTTTGGTGGTGGTGGTGGTGGGTGGTGATGATGATGATGATGATGATGATGATGATGATGATGATGATGATGATGATGATGATGATGATGATGATGATGATGATGATGAGGAGGAGGAGGAGGAGGAGGAGGAGGAGGAGGAGGAGGAGGAGGGGGCTTCGTGTGCCGCCGTGGAGACGCGGTGAAACCCAGAGGGCGCACGCGCCACGGAGGCACGCTTCCCGACGGAGTTTGGACGACGTGTGCTTCTGAGGGTCCCCTGTGGGGGTCTTCTTGGAGCCCTCTGGTCAGGCTCCTCGGGCTCCTCAGGCGCCTCAGGCGTCTCAGGCTTATCAGGCCCTTCAGGCTCCTCAGTCTACTCAGGCTCCTCAGGCCCCGCAGGCTCCTCAGGCTCCTCAGGCCCATCTGGCCCCTCAGGCCCCTTGCGCCCCCTCGGGCTCCTCTTGCCCATCAAGCTCGTTTGGATCTTCTGGCTCCTCAGGCTCCTCGGGCACATCAGGCTCCTCAGGCTCCTCAGGCTCCCCAGGCCCCTCGGGCTCACAAGCTCCTCAGGCTCCTCAGTGCCGATCGGCGCGGGCCCCAAAACCCCCCATTGAGTAGATCGTGGCTGTTTTTTGGCGCCTGTTTGTTTCGAACGGGTGGGGTCTCACCCAGAGGCCACACTCTTGCAAACAGTCACACTGAGCAGAGATTTGGAGCCAGACCCCCCCCCCTCTTTCACTCTCCCCTTTCCGCCCAATGTCGAAACGCCGAATACAAAAACGCTCACTTGGGGGCTGCTGGGGCTGTCTGCAGGCCAGCATGATGCGTCTCGGGGCCATTCGAGGCCACGTGAAGAGCATCTAGGGCTGTCTTGAGGCTTCGTAGGCACTTGTGGAGGCCTTCTGGGGCAGTCTGGGAAGACTTATGAAGCATAGAACTCCCCCGGTGCAATGTCTCCGAACCCCCCACCTCAGAATTGGCCAGACCGAGCTCCGGGGGAGGGGCTTTGGGGGCGGGACAAGCTTCTCACACGCCTAGTACCCCCCAAGGGGTCGGCGGATTCTGACAGGAAGGTTGCGTTTGTTTCTGGTTGGTCCAGGAGACGATTAACATTGTTCCCCTTTACGTGTTTGGAAAGCTGCAGTATGTCCAGCATCCAACTCAACGATTTCGTCTTAGATCTCGGAGGGAGCAACGGTCAAACCCTGGCGGTGTGTTCGTGCTTGTGCTGGTGCTTCCGCTGCCCCGATCAGGGTAGTTCAATATGTAACACAAGATGCTGTCTGTGGGCGTTCCGAGAACACGCGCGCTATGGTCATTGAAGTTGCTTCTGCGTTTCCAAATGTTTGCTCAGCATTGCGAGAGAGTGGTGGGACATCGCCGGCCGCCGAGTACCATCATCGGCGACGTTTGCCGCGCAGCACCCTTCTCTACTCCTCCCCCTCCCTCCTTACCCCATGGCCGCCGTGCACGACCGCATCAGGTTGGAGGAGGCGGCTAAGGCCCAGGCGGCGTCGTCCCGATAGAGCTGCGGCATCCGCAGCTCGACCTCTTCCTCGAAGGAGGGCGCTGGGAGTCTCTCACCCCAGCATGCACTTTCGGTCACAGCCTTGCAGTCCCTGTCCTCCTTCTCTTCCCTCCTTGCACAGTCGGACCGAGGTATAAGATCGAGGTCGGTTCAGGGAGGGTACCCTAGTGTTCTTCGTGTCTGCTGGATGTTCCTGTGCTTCCTGGGGATGGTATCCTTGGGTGTTCTGTTTCCGCGGCGCCGCCAGCGTCGCGCCCTGCGTGCTCTTGGTGCCTGTCACCCTTCTTCGCCTTCCTGAACCCGGGCCTTCGGACCCAAGCCCGTGCCACCCTATCTTTGTTGCCGCCTGCACCGCTGCCGGCGCCGCCGCTCCCTCAGGCGGCTGCTTCCTCGCGGTGCCCCGGAGGGACTCGCCGCCGCCACCACACAGCCGCCCGCCCGTCACCGCCGTCGCCGGCCCCGCCGCCGCTGCCGCCCTCGCCATTTCCCAGGTGCGGCTGCTCTCGGCGGCGCTCTGGAACGACGTCGCCGCTTGGGCCGCCACCGACGAGGCCCTGCCGCGCGTTCGAGCGCGCGCGCGCGGGGACCTCGGAAGAGCCCCACGGCATGTCCACGCCGTCCCGCGGACGTGCAGGGTTTTAGCGCCGCAGGTGGCCCGATGCCGCAGCGGACAGCCGCGATCCTGCAAGGTTGAACGATCCACGCGGCGTCGGAAGCCGACGCGTGGGTCCTCACACGGCGCGGGCCTGCCGTTGCGCACGCGTGCCCGGGCCCCTGCGTCAGGAAGAAGTCGTCACGGCCAGCTCTTCACAGAGCTCGGCCACGCCGGGGCCGGCCAGGGCCGGGTGCCCGCCACTGGGGCCCCGCCGAGGGTGGGGCGGGCGGCGGGTGCGAGGCAGGACGAATCTGGCCGCGGCGCCGTGCATCTTCCCGCCGGAGCAGGGCCAGCGGCCCGAGCGGTGGGCACGGCAAGTTCGTGTCCTGTTGACGTTGCGGCGGCCCCTGAGAGGGTGCCGAATCCCGCAGGCCCAGAGTCGGCCAGCATCGATCGAAGGGTCTGCGATGTCGAGAAGCCGCGACCGCTCCAGTGTGGAGCGGTCCACGCGCTTGGCCCGGCTCGGACCCGTGCAGGTCACGTTTTTCTCGGCGAGGGCCCTCGAGGAGCATCTTGGAGCATCCTGAAAAGAACATGCACGCACGAGGCCGAAAAAGGCACGGGGAAAGGACGTCCGAGCGCTGGCAAGCGCGGTGTCAGAAGCCAACGGAAGTCGTCGCGACACGAGCCTGCCGTACGCAGCCGGGGCTGGTCACGGCCGGCCAGGGCCCCGCCTGATGGGCCCATTTCCCACCACCGTTGCCATAAGTAGGAGTCGCGACCCCATGAAGCGACGCGCGGAGTGCAGGCAAAAGAGAGGCGGCAGCGTTGCCATAAGTAGGAGAGGGAAAAGGAGGAGGAGGAGGAGGAGGAGGACGAGGAGGAGGGGGAAGAGGAGGAAGAGGAGGAGGAGGAGGAGGAAGAGGAGGATGATGAGGACCTCCTCATACCCCCTTCTCCCCCGTCCTACAGTGGTGGTGGAAAGTCTGCCCACCACCGCCGGTGCAGGGGCGGGTCGCCGCGCAGGGCTGGCGTCGGATGTCCGGGGGATTGCCCAGGAAGCTCCTCGGGGCCATAGGGGCGTTCCCGGTCGTGCGAGATCCAGGGGCCCACGTCACTAGCACGTCATGATGTCGGATGTTTGGCTGTTTTTGTTCCCCTGGTTTCCTTCGGCCGCGTCCTCTCCTCGCTCCTCCTCTTGTATTCTAGGCCTTCTCGATGGGGTCCGAGTAGATGGGGTCAGAGGATCTCGCCGCATCGTCGATGCACGAGCGATGCGGCTCGATGCGGAGCCCGATGTTCTTCACGCGGACCTCGCCGCTGTATCGCCGATGTCGCCGATGCATAGCCGATGCATCGGCGATGTATCGCCGATGTATCGGTGATGCGGCGCGATCCTCCGACCACATCTACTATCGGACCCCATCTAGGAGGCCGATATGCATGGTGGCACGATTCGCTCTGACGGCATCCCCGCTTGAGCCTCTCATCGCCAGCGCAGCCACCCTCTGCCTGGCCGCCGGCGCAAGCATTTGGCTGTGTTGCGCTGGTGAGCCTGCCGAGGGCTCGAGAAATCGATCTCTCGCCCTCAGCGGAATCCGTTGGAAAGCTGGTGCAGGCTGGCATCAGGAAAGCGAAGGCGGCTCGGCGGAAGTAGAAGCCCGAAGGAGGGGCCAACGTCAGGGTCTTCCAGACTCGGCCACGTGTGCAAACATGACGTGCGGCCCCAGGCGCGGCAGGCCGCTGGGTGTGGGTTGTCTACGCCTTTGAGGGTCACTGGGGCGCTTGACCCAGATTGGCGATTCCCTGTAAAAAACATGGCGCAGCCCGAACGAGGGTCACCCCTCTCTCGTTCTGTTATGTGTTTTGTTCCCC
>CAUYUJ010022304.1:397870-457870 GCA_963575745.1 Prorocentrum cordatum | reverse complement strand
GACGAGGCCGCAGCGTTTGTTTGACAAATAAATGCCTCCTCGGAGCTTCTCGTGGCAGCGCGACGCAGCCCCCCTGTGTCAGCACCTGCGAGACGTGGCCCCACGAGCGGGGACTCACGAGAGATTCGGCTCTCTGCGGCGGACCGTACTTTCTTCGTTAACGCTGTGCTGGCTCGTTTGGCCGTGACGCCGAGTAACAACCATCAGCCGTTTCTTTGCCTGATAGATAACTCTGCCTGTCGCACCCCGAGGCCAGTCGCAAGGGCGGGCCAGGCGTTTCGCCTGAGACTTCCATACCGCTCACTACTTCGAAGCTTAACACATGGCAGCAGTTTCATGTATGGAGGGCGGGTGGTTTCAAACTTTGGCTCTCGGCTTAGCGCCGCGCACGTACGCTTTCAACATTCGCTAGAGCTTCGCGGATTGAGGGCGGGTGATTTTCAAAATGTGGTTCCCGAGAATTTGCAAGAGCTCCACGGATTGATGGGGGGGGTCAAAATATGGCTCTCGCCCTAGCGCCGCGCACATTCATTGTATACGTTTGATTTGGGAGAGCTTCACAGCTGGAGGGCGGGTGGTCTCAAACTGTGGCTCCGTTTAGCGGCGCGCACACTCGTTGTAGACATTTGTAAGAGCTTCACGGATTGAGGGCGGGCTGTTTTCAAAATGCGTTTCTCGGCTTAGCGCCGCGCGCATTTTTGTTTGTGCAACAATTCGGTTCGCAAATGGGGGGCGGCTCGTTTTCAACATGTGGTGGCTCTTGCCTTAGCGCCGCGCGCACTCGTTTTGACTGTTTACATGGGGCTCACGGAATCCCATGGTCAAAACGTATAAGAAACTATGGTTTGGAAGGGCTCAGGGCTGTAAGGGTGCACAACTTATTTTGATTCGCGACGTTGAAGTCCCAATCATGGTTTTCTGACACGATTCAGGATCGTTTGGAGACGCGAGAATGGTATTCTGGAGTGCCCCAAGGTCTCCAAGCGGTTGTCTGTCAAATGGGGCCGTTTCCTCAATGAAAATGAACCTTTGAACGGCCTGCGAGACCGAGCTTGGCAGGAAGCTCGTTTTCAACATCGTTGATGGGTCTTGTCCTCCGCCTCATCATCCTCCGCCTCCTCCGTCGTCGCTCCTCCTCCTCCTTCCCTGTCGTCGCTCCTCTTCGCCTTTTCCTGGAACCTGGGTGTTCGATCTCCGTTCGCTTTCCTTCTCCTCACTTCTCCTCCTCCTCGTTGTCCTCCTCCTCGTTGTCCCCCTCCTCCTCCCCATCCTCCTCCTCCTCCTCCTCGTTGTCCTTCTCCTCCTCATCTTCATCCTCCTCCTCCTCGTCCTCCTCCTCCTCTCCTCCTCCTTCTCCACCTCCTCTTCCCCCTCCTCCTCCTCCTCCTCCTCCTTCTCCTCTTCCTCCTCCTCCTCCTCCTCCTCCTCCTCCTTTTCCTCCTCCTCCTTCTCCTCCTCCTCCTCCTCCTCCTCCTTCTCCTCCTTCTCCTTCTTCTCCTCCTCGTCCTCCTATTCCTGGTCCTCCCTGTCCTCCCCCCATCAGCATCACCACCATTAGCATCTTACGCACACTGCGTCTTGCCTGGTTGGGTGTGGTTTCCATTGGGGGGCGCGTATCCCAGCATCAACGTCCGAAGGCCTTAATGTGTCATGACATGTCATGGCCATTTGTTTCATCACATGTCATGTGCACTATCGTAATCAATCGTGTTCCTCATCACCCTCCTCTTGTCCGTTATCCTAATCCTCTGTCCTTCATTTTATCCTACCACTCCATTCCCCCATCCTTACCCCGATGCCCAGGTCGCGCTCGTCCCCCAGACTATCTCAGAGGCACCCCTCGGAGGAGACCGCCCTGGTGAGCACGGACCTGGACCCCGAGGAGCGCGAATCAGCCAAGAGCAGTGCGTCTCTTGACTAGATGATTATATGTGCTTCCAGTTCTGGCGGGATCCGCGATGGGTGTTCAAGGCTGAGTCGAGTCTTGGCCCTCTGCAGCTTTCAAGATACATGTAGGCTCTCGTCGTTGAGCGGCGGCCCTCCCATAATCGCATCGGTCGACCCTTGGACGTCCTCGCGCTGGCCTCACGGCAAGGCTGCTGGAGCAGATCCAACTATCTTTCCTTCTTTGCTTGGTCGTCGCCAGATCTGTTCCCGTCCATTTCCTGTCCTTCGCATCGAGCCAATCGGGCGCGCAACGCGCGGGCCACCGATACAGCTTTCGCACAGGATCCTGCGCCCTGCCAGCTCTTCATTAGGTTCGGACGAACCCGATGATGTGGAACGTTCTTGAAGATGGTTTGGGCGCGTTCCTTGCTTTGCGTCTCCAGCAAGAGGCGGCCCGGGTCTTTTTTTGGTTTGTTGTCCTTTTTCAGGGTAAGGCGCGCGTGGGCCGTGCTCGTTGCCCCTGCCCCCCCCCCGGCCCCCGAGGGTCGAGGCCTCCCAGATGGGGTCGGAGTCGATGGGGTCGGAGGACCGCGCCGCATCACCGACGCATCGTCGATGCGGCTCGATGCGGAGCCCGATTTGCTCCACGCCGACGGCGCCGATGCGTCGCCGACGTCGCGGTGCCTCGCCGATGCATCGGCAATGCGGCGCGATCCTCCGACTGCTCAGAGCCCACCTGGGAGGCCTCTAGAGGAGCAGACGGCGGCCTTCAGCTGGCCAGTCAAGAACGGCGCCGATTCCGACTCGGAGGAGGGCGGCTGGGGCGCGGAGGACCTCGTGATGGGCTTTTTTCCCCACCACCACCACCATAAGTTGGAGGGGGGAAGGAGGAGGAGGAGGAGGAGGAGGAGGACGAGGAGGAGGAAGAGAAGGAGGAGGAAGAGGAGGGGGAGGAGGAGGAGGAGGAGGAGGAGGAGGAGGGAGGAGAGGAGGAGCAGGTTCGAGGAGGATCAGGAGGAGGAGGTTTAGGAGGAGCAGGAGGAGGAGGAGGAGGAGGAGCAGGAGCAGGAGGAAGAGGAAGAGGAGGAGGAGGAAGTGGAGGAGGAGGAGGAGGCGGAGGAGGAGGAGCAGGAGCAGGAGGAGGAGGAGGAGGACCCCCTCCCCCTCCAACTTCTGCTGGTGGTGGTGGCAAGCAGGCCCGTCACCGCGGGCGGGCGGCAGGCGGAGCCGGGCAGGCCAGGCACCGCCACGGCACCCCTCGCGGCCCCAGAGGGGGCACGACGGGAGGTTTTGAACCGTCTTCGGCCTCATTGTGAGCCGTGCCAGGTCATGGGAGCGTGTTTCTTTCGGTATCGTTTAACGGGTCCCCATCCCCATCCCCATCCCCTTTGAGACCCCCACCAAATTACCACCCCAGTTGGGGATACACCACGAAGGGAACGGCCTATATCCCCATCTAAGTGGGTAAATCGGCCAGTGGGGCCCAGGCCACGCCGCTGGGGATGGGGTCGGATAGTTAAACGATGCTCATTGCTTGGGGCACCATGCGCGCTCTGGGCGCCAGGGAGCGGGGTCCAGCGCGAATCCAAGAAATCCGCGCGGAGCGCCAAAAGTTTATGTCTATGTGGTTTTCTCTTCTTCTAATGCATGCAGCTGCTGGCAAGCAGCGCACCAGAGGCCATTGTCCCAGACCGCGACGTCGTGATTTTGTCCCAGCGTGGACCCCAAGGGGTCTGAGATCCCCTTTCCCGCGACTGGTTGCTCGGGCAGCTTCTCGACGGTCCCGGTGCCTGGTGAGGGCCCCGGAGCCCGAACACGGCAAACACAATGGTGAGGGGAGGTCTGGGCTTGCTGACAGTGTCGTCACTCCTGCGCGCAGCCAGCTGAAGAGC
This sequence comes from Prorocentrum cordatum, assembly GCA_963575745.1. Lineage (NCBI taxonomy): Eukaryota > Dinophyceae > Prorocentrales > Prorocentraceae > Prorocentrum > Prorocentrum cordatum. Next base: position 454,091 of record CAUYUJ010022304.1, on the reverse strand, counting down.
GAACGTTGGCCCTGGCCTGGCCCCGCCCAGAGCGCCCGGGGTAGGGGCCGCCGGCTGCCCCAGTCCGCGCGCGCCCGGAGGACGCGCTGGCGCGCGCCAGGCCGTACGTCACCTCGCAGGGCTCCCACAGGGGAGGCGAAAAGCTGGCGCGGCCGGTGCCACGGTGGATGGCGGCTGCTGGTCACTATTATCACGCCGTAGCTTTTTGGCTCCAGTAGTTTAGAAGAACGAGCTTAACTCACGGCATCCGCACACAACGGCGGATCACTCCTGAGAGCGTTGGAAAACCTTATTTGCCTTGACCCCCCTTGCACACTCGTTCGGGAGGCGAAAAGCTGGCGCGGCCGGTGCCACGGAACGCTCCTTCCTCCACCGGTTGAAGAATGCCATATCGGCGGAGGGTTTTTCCAACTTCTCAGGTTCCTGGGGGCCCTCAGTGGGCCCTGGGACCGTCAAATAACGGTAACGTCGGGACCATGAATTAATTGTATATACCGTTGTTTAGCGGTCCCGGCCGGGGGGGGGAGACATCCAGTGGTCCTCTATGCGAATAGATGCACGACTTCGGATCTCAGTGTTTTCCTTCCTCCTTCCACGAAGAAGAAACAAGTAGACGTGAATTGCTGAAGGTGCGCGCAGTTGGCGCTGGGCTCCCCTGGCGGCGCCTCCTGCGCCGCCCCTGGCGCGCTCCGCGCGCCATGGAGCGCCGATTCTAGAAATCCGCGCGGACCTCCGACATTTTACGACTATGTCAGAATGATGGAGCCGGGCGTGGAAGTACATCTGCGCCCCAGTGCCACGTTCGAAGAGGGCCTGCGGATTTCCGTTCGATTAGGTAAGGGCAACGTTGATTTCCCAATCGAGAACATGGGTTTCGCGCGTGCCCGCTCGGGCGCGTTGGCGCTTTCAATCTTTGAAAGCAAATTTGTCGAGAATTTGATTTTGCGCGTGCCCTGCTCGAGGCTGGCGCGTCTTGCGTGCAGAATGTTCGAGGATGTCATTGAAACTCCTGTGTTGAAGAAGCGCCTTAGGTCGCCCCGGCTGATGTTATAACACTATGACTTGCTGAGGATATGTTTTGCGATGCGCTTGTTTTCAGGTGTCCAGGTCGCCGAGGCGGATATCTAAGACGAGGGCTTTCGAGGACGCCTCGAGCGGAGCGCTTTCTGTCGCCCGTGGGCCGAAGACGCGGGTTTCTACATGGGTTCCTCTCGTCCGTGTGCCGAAACAGTGGTTTTCAGTGGTTCCTTCCGCGCGCGAGCCCAAACTGGCTGCGTTTTGGAATGGGAAAGGACGCTTCCCATGGTCGCTCAGATAGGGCCCCCCCCCGTTCGGAAACCAAGGGGAGGGAGGGTACACTCCCCCCCGCCGGGTTCGAACTCGAGGGGGGGGAACCCCCCTCCCCCGGGTTTGAACGGTTTGACACCCGGGAGGAGGGTGTGGGAGGGGGGGCGACGACGATGGTGTCGTGCCTGGCGTCGGCGTCGTCTTCGTCGTCGTCGTCGTGCTCTTCGTCGTCGGCGTCTGCGTCGGCGTCGTCGGCGTCGGTGTCTGCGGCGGCGGCGGCGTAATCGACGTCGTCGTCGGCGTCGTCGTCGACGTCAGCGTCGGCGTCGGTGTCGGCGTCGTTCCGGGCGCCGTCGTCGTCGTCGTTGTTGGCGTCGGCGTCGGCGTCGTGTTCGGCGTCGTGGATGTGACCGGTGTATGGATGACCTTGGCTTAGTGCTGCCATTTGCCATCGTATAATGCTATGCGTGCTCATGTTCCTCGGTTTGCCCGCGCGTGCGTGCGACGACTGGTGCCGCAAACGGGAAGCCAGACTTGACCGAGACCTTGTGCAAAGCGCCATGGTACAATAAAAATCTACGTGGCGCCTCCCCCGAACGCGTAAATCCTGGCCACACAAAGGCAGACATGAGGCGAACGCCAAACGACCAGGAGCACGAATTATACGTAAGGGACAACAGGGGAAATTGCGTGAAGAGCGCAGCTGCCGACACTGTAGGGCACGCCCCAAACACGAGCTTGCGAACAGCATTGCGTGGCTTGGGGACCTCGAAAAGAATAGGTTCAGGACGGACGCCGCTGGGAACAACGATATGAGTACCCATCCATAGCGGCACCGAAACATGTATATATGCGGTTCGCAAGAAACCACTCTGAGCAAACTGTGCAGCCGAGATGTAGACCTGCGGAGGAGGAGGAGGAGGAGGAGGAGGAGGAGGAGGAGGAGGACTGGGTTGAGGAGGATAGGAGCGGGATGGCAGGGGACCGAGGGGAGGGCCGCAGAGGAGGGGGCATGGAGAGAGGAGGACAGGGGCGAGCATAATAGAATGAGATCGGAGGGGAGGAGGGTTGCTAATCACACGACAGCTCGCCGCTTGGGCCTCATTGCCATCCCCAATGGCGAGCTTGAAGCGGGCGCATTCCCGTTGAAACTGCCAAAGGGTGCGCCACCAAGGGGGTGCGTCATGGGCTGCGCCACCTGTGGGTCTGTATTGCGCTAGGTATGGGACGAATTTCACGATCGGAAGGTTGCGTCATAGATTGTCCAATGCATGGACCTCGCCATTTGTAGTGCCATCCAGTGGTTGCGCCATGGGAAGTGGCATCCATGGGTTGCGCCATTGGTTACGCCACGGGATGCGCCAGTCATGGGTTGCACCGTAGGGGGGGCGCCATGGGGTGCGCCACTGTGTCCACCATGGGGTGCTCCGAGGGTTGCCACATCCACTGGTCGTGCAATGCGTTGCGCATTCAGAGGTCGAACATACAATTGTTTCCCACCGTTTGCGCACACCCGGCGGCCGAACCTGCAATGGTTTGTGATTGGTTGCGCGCACTCGGATTCCAAGCATACAACCGCCTGCATTTGGCTGCGCCATAGGTTGTGCATTCGGCGGGCGACAATACAATAGCCGACAACAAAAGGGCCTCTAGTAGTCACACGTCCCCACCATGTATGATCCTGACGCTCGCTGGCCCAAGATGAAACGGCTTACCATCGGGCGCGTCAAGTCAGCCACCCAGTCAGGTAGTCAGTCGGTTTACACCGCGAACAGTGTCGGGCTACGCCCGACATGAGAAGGGGGGCGAGGAGACTGGAGATGAGGGAGGACACGCATGGAGCGGAGGGGGGGAAGGGAAGAGGGAGGAGCGTCCTGGGGGGGGAGGTGCGGCGCGTGGAGGAGTTGGGGCTGCGAGGGCTGTCGGGATGGAGATGTGCTCCTTGGGGTAGCGGGGTCCGGGGCTGTCTTCCCCACGGCTGAGCAGTTGTTGACGTCCCCGGGCCCGTGGTGGAGGGCCCCCGGGCGCCGGCAGCCGCAAAACAACACATCGTTGTGACTTCTGGACGACCGAAAGAGAGGAGGGCCAGGGTTGTTTTTTGTCCTAGAGTTGTCCCAGGGGCCCGAGAACAACGGAAATATTGCAGGACCCCTTTCCTCCAGGATCGGCTTCCTTCGTGCTACGCAGGGTACGCTCTCCCGCTGCCCCCCCCCCCCCCAGGCTCGGCCAGGAGCCCTGAGCAGGAGCAGGCGGCCGCGACAGCGGTGAAAGGCTTCGGCTTCAGGAACTGGGACGACTTCATGGAGTTCGACCCCAACGTGAAACACAGGATCCCCATCACCCAGAGCGAGTTCGGGCTGCTGCTGGAGAAGGTGGGGGGTGATATGCTTGTTCTTGGCTGTATGTCGCTTTTGCTTCGTTCTCACTCCAGAAGAATGAACAATTATAGTTGACAGCCCTCCAGTGGCCAGCACTGGCCCTTCACACTGCAAGTGTGCCCCCTCGACGTTCGCATGGACCCTGAGGAACTATTGGTGCTCAGATTATGTTGGTCGGCCCCTGGGAACAGCAACAATGGCCATCGCCGCTACTTTCTCCCAATTTGCTCAGGGATTGTGCTTTCGCTCAAGACCTCCGCGTAAATTACCTCAAGGATTGGGCTCTCGCCTTGGCCTTCCTTGCAAATCGCCCAGGTATCGCGCTATCGCCTATGACCCCCTTCCTTGAATTGATTGTTAGCCCGTTCCCTCACAACTCATTTACGAATCGCCCTCTCGCCCGAGACACCATCACACATGTATCAAGGAAATGCGCTCTCGCTTGAGGCGTCATGATGTTTTACTCAGGCATCGCGCTGTCGCGCGGGACTTTCTCGCCCCACATCCTCAATGTCCCGCCCGCCCGAACGGCCCGTTAGGGTCGCCCGCCAAATCCGCCCGTTAGGGTCTGCCCGTGAGGCCCGCCCGTCAGGGCCGTTTTGGGTGCGCCGGCCCGACCCGTTGCTGGAGCCCGCCCTCCCAACACCGACCCGCCTGTTCGAATGTCCCGCCCGACCAGCCCGCCAGGGTCCGCCCGCCAGATCGGTTGTGTTACCCAGTCGGGGTTCACCCGGGTCGCCGCCATGCACAGTTATTTTGGCGAAGGACCTAACCATATACAGTTGTAAGTGCCGTGCTGTTGCACCGCTTTCGGTGGACCCCCCTACGGGGCCACCAACCGTGTGAAGGGTGCGCCAGAATGGGACGGTGCCGCAATGAGAACCCTGCCAGTGGGCCCTTCGGTGGAGCTCCTTATGGGGCCAAGAATCATGTGAGGGTTGCACAAAAATGGGGCGGCGTCGCCATGCGAAGCCTGCCACTGGGACCTTCGGTGGAGTTCCCTATGGGACCACGGACCATGTGCGGGTGTGGTGCGCCAAAATGGGGCGGGGCCGCCATTCGAACGCAGCCACTGGGGCCCTCGGTGGAGCTCCGCATGGGGCCACGACGCGTAGAAATGGGGCGGGTGCACCATGCGAACCCTGCCAGTATGGCCTTCGGTGGAGCCCCCTAGGGGGCCACGAAGCGTGTGAGGGACGTGCCGGGGCCGCCATGCGAACGCAGTCACTGGGGCTTTCAGTGGAGCTAGTTATGTATCTTCTCTCCCTGTGCCCTGCCGCCGCCGCCGCAGCTGCACAAGCACCAGCGATGCCGGCAGCCGAACGTGAACACCGCGGGCCCATCGGCGCGAGTGTTGAAAAGGTTGTGGATTGTCGTCGGTGTCGTCGTGGTCCCTCCCCCTGTTTTCCCTTGTTCTCTTGCATACACCAACTCACAGCTTAACGGGTGATGAGAAGCATGTCTGAGATACCTATCATGAGCGATAGGACCGAAACGTCAACTTCATCATGATTTCCCGCTGCTGCCAGAATCCGCATTCCTCTAGCGAGTGACGGGCTATCAGCCGAAAGCCCTGTTGTCGTATCTGACGCGCAGATGACCATCTACAGCGACTTCGATCTACTTGTACCTTTGGGGGGCGCGCGCCATCACTTGAATACTTCGGCGAATCCCGACTGGGGTCGCATTCCCCCGGGCGTCCCCATCATTCATTTGATTCATGATCTTTTTGTTCCGATGGAAGACAGTGCTTCGGCACTGGTCAAACAGTGGACGGGGAGAGCCACGTGGATCGTGACCTCTTAGCGATCATAGAAGATGACGACTTGAAGTCGGAAGTTGCATCCATCAGGGATAAGAAGACCATGGGCGCATCTCAGCCGGAGCGCGCGAGGGACTGCACGGGTGAAGCGCCAGAAACAAAGCGTGCAGGCTTCAGCTTAGCTGGGAGTTTGTTTGGCGATCAGCCTCGCCCAGCAATGCAAGACATTTCTGGATCGACCCCTGTTCCACTGTTGTCTCCGCGTAACGCTATAAGAGATCAAATTTCTCGATCACCTTTGGCATCCAGATTGCGCGCTAGGTCAACGAGTAGCCAAGGGCCCATGGGCCCGATGACTCCGGCGTTACCCGTCAGCCGAAAACAGATGTCCCGGGTAGGCAAACAACGTGGGCGGTCCATGCTAGCGACCTGGGTGCGAAGGCTGATCGCATGCGTGCCAGCATTGCACTCTCAATTTGTTTTGTTCGTAACATTATCACGAGAGAACATAATTGCGGCAGCCTTGCTTTTCCGGAGTGGCGGCAAACACGGGCAGACGAGAGAATTGCCAGAGCGAAGGAGGTCCGTGAAGAACTGACCGCGCACGTTCGAATGATCAGACAAAAGGGCGATCAATTTTGAAACATGCAGAATGAGAAAGACGCTCTCCTCCAGGCCGCGCAACAAGCCCATTCAGGCCGGCCGGCTGCGTCGGAGGCAGCTCAACTGTCATTGATCGAAGCCGAAAGGCGTCATGTGGAGATGGGGGAGTCTGCAGAATTTAACTAAGGCGACGGATCTGGTATCGGTTGACAACATTGATCGTTGTCTTCGTGAGAGAGGGCTCGCTGGACATATTTGTGGCAGAAACATTCCGTTGGATCGCAATGATAATCGAAAAGGAACCGCAGAAGAGCTCTTCGCAGCAAGGCCGACATTAATATGAGGCCTGTTGCCCACCCCGAAGAAAGTTGGCAAACACCTGCGAAGCGAGGATTCAAAATCAGAGGCCGGCATCATTCACCTCGCCAAGACCACGGGCCTCATGCCCCCGTGGACTGCCGATCAGGCAAATGACAAACCTCCGTGCCGATGCGAGCCGTATTTTTGCTATCTTGAGCCCCTATTGAAGAGGTTCATTGCGCGCAATCTTTGGGGAAGGGACAATGCCAGGGCAGCTGTTTTCCGGCCCGTTGCGCGGTGGCATATCGACCCGACAGGCTCCGACGACCTGCTCTCCTGGGCGCGCGCTCATTCGGCCAGGCGTTGGAGACGACCGAATTGAACCAACGATTGGATGGGGACCTTGGGTGGAGCCTTGCGGCGGACGGAACTGCCCCTCCCGCGGGCACGTGGTTGGGTTGCGAATGCACAAAGAATTCGAGAGACGCAGTCTTTCCTGGATAATGACCCACACTTCCGCATCGAGCTGCGCGTCGCAACCTCGAAGCCTCGGAGGTCCGGCCGCGCATAATTTCCGAAGATGCAAGAAGGAGGCGCGATGAATAGCTGGACTTCTGCCCCAATCGCCCCAGCGTTAATTTGGTCGATGGCCGCTGCGTGGGCGTGCCTGAGTTCACGCGCGAAGAGGGTCCGGGAGCCTTTCATTTCAGGGATCAGCCACGCGATGGCCGCAGAGAATTGCAGTCCACATTTTGCAGGCCAAGTTGACTTTCGACATAACCAACGAATATTTGTGATTGCGAAACCCAAAGACGCAATGAGACGTCCTCTTGTACGAACATGCGCCCAGGATGGAAGTGACCTGCACGTTGGTCCTCGAGCGGTGACTGCCGTCAAAACCCCCAGGCATGATGCGACGAGGATAGCGTCCAAGTTCAAGCGTCAATGAGTAGTTGTAGACGCATGTTCGATGACAAGGAACGACATGTCTTCGCCGATAGGGTTGGCAAGCCCATCATGGATGACGTCTTGGGAAAGTGCATTCATCCTGCCTTGGTTGAATACAGGCCCCTTCGCGCAATGCATTTTTAATCGGGTAGGCATATAGGGTTTTGTTTTACAAGAACGATGAATCGTGTTCTAGACAGATGCCAATGCGACGCGTGCTCAGGGCGGGACAGAGCATCCGCGCGCAGCTGCCGACAGGAACAGCCAGTGTTACAATTGTCCCAGACGGGGCAGCCGCCAGCATAGCCGCGAGTGCCTCCGTGGAGAGCCGGTGGGAACTCACGGAGGTCGACGACGAGCGCGATCGGGTCACCGACCCAGCCGGTGTCCCCGCTGTTCTTCCTTTCTGCTCTTCCCGCGCCGCCGTCGGGCAATGTGCTGGCCGCGGCCGCGGAGGGCCGACCCCTCCACGATGGCGCGCCCGGGCTGCCCCCGCGGCGCGACAACCTGCCGGGGCCGCCTGCGGCCCCGCGCGGGGGCAAGAGTCGCGAGACTGGATCAAGGCAGGCTTTTGCACCAAATCGCGCCCCAAATCGTCGGGCGCCCTGGGCGCGTCAATGACAGGAAGGTCAATATTTAGGTTGTCGTGGATCAACTGGAAACATGAGCCAGCGCAACTACTACCAGGGCCAGTAGAACACCGGGACCCATTATGATGCACTTGATGGAAATAAGTATGTGCAGAATGCAAGTGAGAAGAAAGGGCAGCGATGGGCTGCGAACGAGCATGATTGATGTTCCTATCGCAGTCGCACGAGGCACATGAAAAGCTGCTGTCAACGTCTCTGATGGGGCCGCATTGCATGCTCAACAAGAACGGGACAATGTGCCTGGACATGAACTTCTACATTCGTTCTGTCTGGTACCAGGGGGCTTTTTTGTGGGATGCGTCGGTCCGTTCCGGTTTACCCCCAAGGGGAGATCCGACGGCTGCATCGGCGCCCTTTCCCCTGGAGTTGTAAAAAATGTTTGAGGGTTTGGCGGGTTGGCGCTAGGGGGGGGGCCAAAGTGCTTCGGGGGGTGCCAGGAAACCGCGGATCTCCCGGGGGTCTGCTAAAACGCTGGGCCCACACGTCCCGCCGCGGGGGGGGGGTATGTTACTCTTCTCTCCCTGCTCGCTCCCTGCCGCCGCCGCAGCTGTGTAAGTACCAGAAGCGAGGACCGCCGAGGGTGGGCACCCCAGGGCCACCGGCGCGAGAGTTGAAAGGTTGTGGATTGTCATCGCTGTCGTCGTCGTCGTCCCTCCTCCTCCCTTCCCTGGTTTCTCTGTATATATTATTTCACAGTTTAACTGATCATTGTAAACATTTCTGAGATGCCAATCACGCGCGATGGGGCTGGCACGTTAGCTTCATCCTCGTGCCCGACTTTTGCCAGGAACCGTTTTTTGGGGCGAGTGACTGAACTCCTTGGGGCCACGAAGCTTGTGATGGGTGTGCTGGCGCTTTCAGTGGAACTCCCTATGCGGCCACGGATCGTGTGAGGGGTGCGCCACAATGGGGCAGCGCTGCCATGCGAACCCTGGCACTGGGGTATTCGGTGGAGCTCTTGGTGCCGACATGGGCATGCTGCGGACGAAAGGGCGCAGGATGATGATGATGATGATGATGAGGAGGAGGAGGAGGAGGAGGAGGAGGAGGAGGAGGAACAGGAGGACAGGAGGAAGAGGAGGAGACCAGTTTAACACCAAGACTCATCAACGATATTGCATTGGGCCGTCCCTCCAAGCTCCCTCATCGGTTCCGATTCGGGTTAATTCTCGTTGAGGGAAATGCGTAGGGGAGGGGGAGGAGGAAGGGTAGGGCACGCACGAATACAAACTGAGTGCCTCCGGCCGCCGCCGCGGAAGGAGCAGGAGTCCTGCAGGGGCTGGGACGTGCCCATCGACCGCAAGGAGATCAGGGTGGCCAAGAGCCAGAGCGGCCCGGGCGTGATCACCCTGCGGGCGTGGGCGACCGTGCCCGGGGTGGCAAGATGGGGCGCTCCAGAAATGGTCTCGCCTTTCTAGGGGTCGACAGGTCGCCTTCCCTTTTTCGTCGGGCGGCGGCGGAAGGCCAGCGGAAGTTAAAGCGAAGGGCACCCCCGAGGGCGCGAAGTTATTCGCGCTTGGCGCTTCGCGGTTCGGCTCCGATTCCTCCTCGTCCTCTTCTTCTCCCCTGGGAGGCGGCGCGAAGCGCGAAGTGGTTCGCGCAGCGCGAAGCGCGAAGTTGGGAGCCCTCGTAAAGCGGGGGAGCTCCGCCGGCGGAAGGTCGGCGGAAACTGGCGGACATGGTTGCGGCACGTGTGCATCGAGGGTTTTCGGGAGGCCCGAGGGGCGAGGGCCCTTTTCCACCAGGCGCCGGTTTGTTAAGCGGAGCAAGTTGTCGAGCAAGAGCTCTTGCGACGTGCACAACCCTGCGTCTTCCTGACAGTCACGCAGCCTGCCAGCCCTCAGAGGACTAGACAGGCCCCCAGGTCCAGTTTTGCAGCCCGAGTTGTTTGTGGGCTGTCCCGGGGCCTAGTGATGGCCCCCAAAGGCCGGCAAGGGCTGTATTTTTTTTGGGGTGTAGCGAGAAGAGGTTTGGGTTGCCCCAGGTGGACGTCAATGTCGCCTTCACGCTATTTCACGACACCCAGGAACGCAAGAAGTGGGACAAGGTATTCGCCGAGATGGCCATCATCGGCGAGGATTCTCCAGGAGGGAGAGAGGCGCCGAGTTGGCCGCGCCTCTTTCCAAACGTCTTCTCGTGGTGGGAAAATCATGAATGAAAGTTTTTGGGGGTCTTCGACCTTTGGGATCTAGGACTGCCAGATGGGGTCCGAGAGGATGGGGGTTTTGAGGACCGCGCAGCATCGCCGATACATCGGCGATGCGGCTCGACGTCGATGCCGATTCTCTCCACGCCGACTTCGCCGACGCATCGCCAATGCATCGGCGATACATCGGCGATTCGGCACAATCCTCGGACCCCATTGGCTGGTACCCCGTTCGGGATGCCTCCAATACACGCCGGTCGTTGAAAGTAGGTATTTTCCTACTTCATGTTTCTACCTTTTTCTTCCGACCGACGTGTATCGACGGGATATTTTTGAATGCTTCGGCCTTTGAGGGCCCCTACTGGGCCCACGGACAGTCTATAAGGCAGCCTCGGGATGCAAAAAACCGGCCTTGGCCAAGGGGTCCGGACCTCTTCGGGTGCACGTTGTGGAGGAAGCACGGCGTCGGAGATGTGGGCCCGTCCGCCCCAGACCTCAACACGTGGGCTTCGACGCATCTTTCGCACGGGTTTCGCAGCGTTTTTTCTGTTTCTCTCAAATGGGACGTCGCCCACCAAGGTTCTGACATGTTTTGCGAAGAAGCGGTGGGTGGCATTCCCCTATTCCGAGGCGGGACCCGGCCTTGCTTGGTTACCTGGTCGTGGTGTCCTTCGGAGGCCCTGGTCTTGTTCCCCGGGTCCTTGCTCGATTCCCGAGTCTTGTTCTTTGCCTTCCTGTCTCCTGTTTCCAGGTTTGGTTCCTCGGGTTCCCTGGTCTTGTTCCTTGGTTTATCCAGTCGTTGCGTTGCCAAGCGATGCCGAGCAACGCCACACAACGCAAGTCACTGCCAAGCATCGTTTTGCAATTGCAGATCGTTGCGCTGATCAGAGCTGCTCTGAGCTGCCTTGGAGGAAAGACCCCTACTTGGGGCCGCGATGGGCTCTTTTTTGGGCGGGGGGAGCAGGGCTCGAGACCGCCGTCGGCGGCCCAGACTCCGAAAGACTGGCTGCCTTGCCTGCCAGGATGCCGGAGCCGTGGGTCCTTCGGCCGCAGGTGGGGCCAGAGGGTGTCGGGGGTGGACAGACCTTCTACCCCGACACGTCGATTAAGGAATTGGCCGTTTTCCGTTCGCGAGAGGGCGTCGCGGCCGCCATTCTTGCGGGTCCAGGTCCGTCGGCTTCGGTCCCACGCCGTTTTCACTAAGGGGAGGTTTACTAAAGGGAGGCTTGTCCACCGCCGAGGGTGCTGCTCGGGACAGCTCGGGCGCCTTCCAGAGGGTGCTCCCGACGGGGCGCAGCGCTGGTGGGCACCTCCAGTGCTAGACGCCACCTTCAAGGGCAACGTTAGGGTGAAGTCGGGCCTGTCGCTCCACAGGGGGGATCTTCAAACATAGTCCAAACAGATAGTACGGGGACGATGTTTTTTAATGCTTTTTTGACTTTTTTGAGTATTCTCTATTTTGGGAGTGTTCTCTGTTTATTTTTTTGTGTATGTGTGTGTGTGTGTCTGTGTGTGTGTGTATGTGTGTGTGTGTGTGTGTGTGTGTGTGTGTGTGTGTGTGTGTGTGTGTGTGTGTGTGTGTGTGTGTGTGTGTGTGTGTGTGTGTGTGTGTGTGTGTGTGTGTGTGTGTGTGTGTGTGTGTGTGTGTGTGTGTGTGTGTGTGTGTGTGTGTGTGTGTGTGTGTGTGTGTGTGTGTGTGTGTGTGTGTGTGTGTGTGTGTGTGTGTGTGTGTGTGTGTGTGTGTGTGTGTGTGTGTGTGTGTGTGTGTGTGTGTGTGTGTGTGTGTGTGTGTGTGTGTGTGTGTGTGTGTGTGTGTGTGTGTGTGTGTGTGTGTGTGTGTGTGTGTGTGTGTGTGTGTGTGTGTGTGTGTGTGTGTGTGTGTGTGTGTGTGTGTGTGTGTGTGTGTGTGTGTGTGTGTGTGTGTGTGTGTGTGTGTGTGTGTGTGTGTGTGTGTGTGTGTGTGTGTGTGTGTGTGTGTGTGTGTGTGTGTGTGTGTGTGTGTGTGTGTGTGTGTGTGTGTGTGTGTGTGTGTGTGTGTGTGTGTGTGTGTGTGGGGGGGGGCATTTGGCATAGTTTTGGAGCAGTCTCCATTCTTCCTCCAAGATCTGCCTGTCGGGGTACCTGCCCGATCTGACGTTCGCGGGGGGGCAGTCGGCTCCGGGGAGGGCGCATCGACCCCCCCGGGTCGCCCCCCTGAGCTCGCCGACCGGGGCCCGATGGCCCGCCGCGCCCGGGACCGTGCGGACTCGCCGTCGGGGGCCCGTCGCCGACCTCTCTCGGCGATGCACCGGGTCCGGCTTGAAGGAGGAGCAGGGTCCCGCCTCTGACTGCTTTTTGACCCTCCTCTTTCTGCTTTTTTTCCACCCTCCTCTTTCTGTTTTTGGCCCTCCTCTTTCTGCTTTTCCACCCTCCTTTGTCTGCTTTTCCACCCTCCTCTTTCTGCTTTTCCACCCTCCTCTTTCTGCTTTCCACCCTCCTCTTTCTGCTTCTGCTGCTGCTGTCCACCATGTGGCGATGTGCTGCTGTCGCTGCACCAGGGCCCTCGGTACGTGCAGGATGGGCGCGGGAATCTGCAGCCCACCTCCGTGTTTTTTGTTCGGTACGGTGCGTCTGGGGAGGCTATCAGTGCTTCTATTGGAGAGAAAACAATTACTTTTCAGAAGGGGCTCGGCCGTTCCGTGGGTGTGAGAGCGTTCCGCTGCCTTTGTGGCGGCGAGCCCCCCCCCTGGTGTTCCCTCGGACCTCGTAGACCTACCTGGAGCTAAAGGGGCTCCGTTCCTGATTTATCGCTCCTCGGGTCAGGCCGAATACGGCCTCGCCGAGCTATCGGCGATGTATCGCCAAGTCCAGGGCCATGTGTCGCACCCGGAGCTGGTGCCCGACCCCACCGCTCTTCCTCAAGTGCTGGTGAACACTCCGGGGCCCGACAGGAGGAGGAGGAGGAGGAGGAGGAGGAGGAGGAGGAGGATACCTCCGAGGTGCTCCAGAAGACATCCGAGCGGTCTGCAGAGGTTCCCGGAGGCCCCCTGAGGCCTGGAGAGTGCACGTCCAAAAACGTAGCTCTTCGGTCTTCCTCCATAGGAGGTCCGAGCCCTCAGGCCTCAGGTGGAGGAGGACCTCCTCAATATCCCCATCCTCATCCTGCTCATCCTCCTCGTCCTCTCCACCACCACCTTCACTCCATCCTCGTCCTCTTTTGTCCGGTCATCCTTCTGTTTCTGCACCTGCCCCCCGTCATCCTCCTGACTGTTCGCTCTTTGATGGGCCCGTGGGGCCGCTCGATGGCACGAACCCCGCCCCACTCGCGTCGGCTCGGATAATGCTTCATTCGTCAGAGTCAGCGCTGACTAGTCTCCGGCAGCGTGTGATCCTCCTCCTCCAGCTCATCCTCCCTCCTTGTATCGTCCTGCATCTCGTCTCAACCCCTCCTCGCTCCCTCGCGCCCCCCCCTCCCCGCCGCCTGCCCCCCCCTCCCCCCGCCCGAAGGGCTCGGAGCTCCTGTACTCCGTGATCCGGCCGCCCGTCGCGACGCCCCGCGACTTCCTGCAGTTCCGGCGGGTGCGCGTGGAGAAGGACTGGGAAAGGGGGGGGGTACGAAATCTGCTGCACGCAGCTGCTTCCGGCCCCGCCGCCGGGCCCAGTCCTCGATACGTGGGCGCTTCCCGGCGCCGGGAGGCGCTGGGAAAATCAGCTAAGTGAGCTGATTTCAGGAGGGAACAAACACACAGACACAATGAATCGCCGATTCCCCAGGAAAATGTGGGAAAATATGGGAAGGGGGGGGGGAGACAAAGACCAAGAAAATATTGGAGAATATAGGGAATCCTGTTCTTTGTGTCCATTTATTTGTGTGTCCCAGGGCCCCTTCATGATTCTCTACCCTACCCTTTGCTGTCCCCCCTTTCGTTCCCCCCGAGATGGGTGCCCCGAGGCTTCGCCACGCTCGGGCCTGCTGCCGCCCCGCTGCCGCTGCCGGGGATGTCCCGGGTACATCTGCCAGGTCCCGGCCCGGGCCGCTGCCGCCCGGTGCCCCGAGGTCTCGCCCGTGTTCGGGCCCGCTGTCAGCCGTTGCCGCCGTTGCCCGGGGGCCCCCAAGCGGTGTGGTGACCATGCCGTGCGGTGAGTCGGTGGGGATTCGGGGTCACCGCACGGTTTTGGGACTCGAGTTCCTCTCCGAGGATGTCTGGGGCCTCCGAGGTCCCAAGACCGTGAGGTGACGGACCGTGCCGTGCGGTGAGGTCTTGCGGGATTTCGAGGTCACCGCACGGTCTGTCACCGCACCGTTTCGGGACTCCAAAGTTGCAGCCCTTTGCCTTGGTATCGCTCGGACCTGTGCACTTTTTCTCGGCGGGGATTATTGAGGAGCATCCTGGATCATCCTGCGAAAAAAAAATAACACGCACGAAGCCAGACAAAGGCACAGGGGATGGACGTCCGAGCGATGGCCAGTTGCCATCCCTCCCTTTCGCCCCCCCCGGAAGGACGGCTCCATCCTCATCGTGCTGCGCTCGGCGGAGCTCCGGGCCGCCGAAGAGCCGCAGGGGCGGCGGGGCCCCGCGAGGCCCCTGAGGGGGCGCTTCCTCTGGGGGGCAGCAGGCCGGGGGCGGCTCAGAGGGGGGTGATGACTAGGGGGGTGGATATCATTCAGGAGGGCAGAGAACACACAGACACAATGAATCGTCGACTCCCCAGGGAAATATTGGAAACTATGGGAAGTGGGGGGGGAAGTCAAAAGCCAAGAAAATGTAGGAAAATATGGGGAATCCTGTTCTATTGTGTCTATTTATTTGTGTGTCCCAGTTCCCCTTTTCCATGGCGTGGGCCATGATATTTCCTCAGATTCCATGGCGCCCCTTCTGTTTCACTGCCTCCCTGGCCCCCCCTTGGGCCGCGCTCCGACCAGGAAGGCCAGGGAGGGAGCAGGAGGGAGCAGGAGAAGAGAGGAGGGGGACGGGGACCGAAGAAGAAAATCACATAAACATAAACTGTTGGCGCTCCGCGCGGATTTCTCGGATCGGCGCCGGGGCCCCCCACAGAGGCGCAGCGCGCCAGGGAGGGGCTTCCGGTGCAGATCCAAGAAATCCGCGCGGACCTCTAGAGGAGGGGGGAGGAGGTCGAATGTCGCTGCCGCCCGAAGGAGCATCCCGACTGCCCCCCAGACAAGCGGTACGTCCGCGCCGAGTCGTACATCTCTGGCTACGTGCTCCGGCAGGAGTTCCAGGGCACGACGCCGGTCTTGCGAGCCAACTCACATGAAAATCGCATGCCAGTCCTCCGTCATTCCCAAGACTCCCCCCCAGGCGACAGAATCCTCCAGCACCGTTTCTTCTGGCTCCTTGCCTCCAATGCCGCGCACGTGCAAGCCGATGTTTTCCTAAGTAGCGACTCCTCGTCCTGGCACGAGCCACTGTCTGGCGCCAAGTGCCGAAACCCAAGGCGCATCCCCTCTGTTCACGGTCAGTGGCCCTCCTACGCCTCTTCGTTGCCAATCCTCATCCCTCGTCCCTTCTCCTCCTCCGCTTCATCTCCCTCCTTGTTCTCCTCTTCCTTCGGTCCTCAAGATCTTCCTCATGAGCTGCACGGACATCAAGGGCCTTATCCCGAAGTGGGGCGGCAGTTTCTTCGCCAGGGGAGGGATGAGAGTCAGACAAGGGCCGGACGGTAGGACGGCACAGTCCATCACTCCCATGGCAGCGGGGCCCCAGATTGAGACAGCGCTCCGCTGCCAAAGGTTGTGGATCGATGGTGCCGCAGGCTCGCATCGCGCATCGAATAATAGTTCTTGGCGCCCCGCGCGCCACCACCAGTCCCTCCAGAAATGACTCCCAGGCGTGCTGTCCTGAAACAGGCAGTAGGGGAGCATCGGTGAGAAAAGAGTGGGGGCACCAGGCAAGCCGATGCAGGGGTCAATGCCGACATAATGCTTCATGCATTCGATCGGCCTCAGTTATCTAGTCGCAGAGGGTCGTGGCCGCTTGATGGAAACAACAAAGCTTGGCTTGGGCCGGCCCGAGTCACACCAACGATGGCCTGTGGGAGACAGGAGCTCCCGTGGAGCTTCGGAATACTTTTCAGATTGGCTTCGGGCCAACTTTGGGCTCTCTTTGGGCTCAGCTGACGTCGACTTGCCCTTCGGCCTCGTGCACTGATTGCTTTTGGTTGCCAGGCTCTCGCAGTCGCCTGTCTTGGCGTCGGTTCCATGGGCCGTCTCAGGTCTAGCCGATGTGGCGCTACTGTTCGCGAGGTGGCGTGCTCAATATTTTCTTTTGTTTTTTCTTTCAGGCAGCCAAGGCTCTGGCATCTTAGACGGTGCACCTGATGTGCGTCTCCCGAACAGTTTTTCGGTAGAGGTTTCTGGTAGAGGTAAACAAGGGCCACAGAAAAGGCCCACGGGGAGGACGGAGAGCCCTAGAACGCCCGGGTCGGCAGCCGTTGTCGTTTGAGTATTATTCCCAACCTTCCTTTGTTGAGGTCTCGTTCTGAATAGAGGGGTAGAGCGCTGCGGTCGCGTCTCCTCCTCCTCCTCCTCCTCCTCCTCCTCCTCCTCCTCTTCCTCCTCCTCCTCCTCCTCCTCCTACGCAAGACATTGGGCGCAGCACAGTCTGCTACGACCAACGAAAGGCTGAAAGCCGAACCTGGGCCTCAGAACAACAACGACTCGCGCACAGCGTGGATGAGGAGGAAGTGCACTGCCGCGCGCACGGAGATGTCCGGCCCAGCCACTGTGGCCGGCAATCGGGTTGCTGCTCGGCGGGAGGCGGGGCACGGGGCGCCGCCGCAGCCGCCGCAGAAGTGGCCTCCCCGAGCTGCCACAGCGAATCACTGATGCTACAATCGGCGCTCGGCACGGCCCAGCGATCAGCGCACCCACCCTCAGAGGCGACCGCCGTGCAGAGGCGGGACCCCACGGCGGGATCCTGCAGCAGCCTGCCCCGGCGCCACGGCCTCACCGACTTGTCCTTGTGCCGCTTGCCGGTCGAGCCGTTCACGGATGGCGAAGGAAAGGTCGCGGATTTCCACGCGCGGCCCACCCCGCGCAGGAGAGCGCCAAAGCCCGAGCCTCATCGTCCCGCTCGCGACAGAAGGCCGTTTCGGCGAGCACCGTGGCGTCGGCCTCACCTAATTAGGCCAGCTGCAGGGCTGAGTTGTCCAGGAAGAGGCCGAGGGGGAGAGGTTAGAACGCCACGTCGAACGCCGAGCCGAAAGCCGTGCCTTCCTCGCCACCTGCCTCGTCGTCGGTGTCGCAGGGCGCCACGGTGTGCTGCATGTCCGCGAACACGACGGCATCGCATGTGCACCGTACGCCCACGACCGTCGTCACGCGGGGAGGCTCACAACAGCGGGCGGCCGAGGGAACAACACCCTCGGCGGCCGCATAGAGCACGCTCTCCACGCCGCCGCCGATGGCCAGCAGGGCCTCCAGGTCCTCCGCGCGCCGCGCGCCACCCGGCATGGGCGGCAGCATCGAATGAGGGGCGCCACCCAAGACTGACAGGAGCTCGCGGACGGAAGGCAGGAGCGCTGCAGTGCCGCTGCCAGCGTGCATCCCCAACCTGGGGCCAGACGCCGCCCGAGCCAGCGCGTCGGCGGCGGCACCTGCGGAGCCCCCTGGCGGGCACCCGCTGGGCATGCCACGAGGCGCTCCGCCGCTTCGCGCGGGCTGCCTGGCGCGCGCCGTCCCTCTGACGGGCGCCGCAGCGCAGGCCGCGCCCCGCGCTTGCGGTCCCGCCACGAGCCCAGGGGGGAACGGTCCCCGCTCCGTCGGGCACCGCGCCTCTCCAGAGCCGCGAGGCGCCTGCCGCGCGCGGCGCGGCGAGCCGCCGTCCGCCCCAGGGCGCCGCCCTCGAGGAGGCGGAGGGCGCTGGGCCGCCCGACGGCCCGCAGCCCGCCGCAGTCCATCGTGCTCCGTGAGCCAACAGCCCCGCTCCCCCCGACGTCCCCTGCGCCCGCCGCGGTTGCCCCGACCTGGTTGGGGTCGCAGGGCACGCCGGGGGACAGGGTCCAGGAGCGGGGGACCTACGGACAGGCATGAGCCACAATGGCTACGGATCCCTCCTCCTCCTCCTCCTCCTCCTCCTCCTCCTCCTCCTCCTCCTCGTCCTCCTCGTCCTCCCCGCCCCTCACATCCTCCTCCTGACTCTTCATGCGCTGCTCTCTGGGGGGCTGCGAACTGCGCAACTGTCGCCATTTGCGTGGGCTCATGGGAGGCATCGCGGAGTCGGGGAGTAAAAGTGCCCAGCCGAGAGCTCGCAGCTCCATGGGGGGCTGCGAACTGCGCAACTGTCGCCACTTCCGTTGGCTCCTGGGATACACGGCGTTGGTGAGGGCAGCGCAGATCGTGCGTATTTGGCGATGTGTTCTTTCGTACGGAGCGTTCAGGCGAGTATTCGCCTCGCGTGGAGACGGCTTTGGGTACGTCTCGGTTAATTCACAGTTGATTCAGGAATCGTGCTCTCGCCCCAATGCTGGCTAGATTTCTTGGTATGGACGGCCACGATCCTTGGCAACACATACTAAGGTGCAAGTGGCCGTTCCCTCACTTGATATTAGGCTGCTCTGCTGGGGTGGAGTTTGTTGCCTGTCTTCGTGAGGCTGGTGCACGGCTTGCCACTCTGGCGGTTTCGGCGTTGCCCCCTCTTTCGGCAGCTCGGACTGCGGCGAAGATTCCCAGCGCCTGATGCCTCCTCCCGCGTTCCTCATTTGCGGCCGCCCTCCTCTTGTCTTCAGCTGCATTGCGTGCCCCAGGAGGAGGAGGAGGAGGAGGAGGAGGAGGAGGAGGAGGAGGAAGAAGAAGAAGAGGAGGAGGAGGAGGAGGAGGAGGAGGAGGAGGAGGGAGGAGGAGGAGGAGGAGGAGGAGGAGGAGGAGGAGAGGAGGAGGAGGGAGGAAAAAAGGGAGGAGGAGAACGAGGAGGAGGAGGGAGGAGGAGGAGGGAGGAGGAGGACGAGGAGGAGGAGGAGGAGGAGGAGGAGGTGCGGCCGCCCTCCTCTTTGTCTTCAGCTGCACTGCGTGCCCCAGTCCGGGCGCGGCCCGCCGGCCTCCGAACACGTCGTTGGTGACCGCCTTCGCTGCTGACCTGCAGAGGTGTGGAGCCCACCGGGCCATCGGGCCTCAGGTGGCCACAACCAAAAACAACTGTGCGTGTTCGTCCTCGCCCCGACGGGCGAGGTTTTGCGACTCGCGTGGGTTCCCTTTTGGCCACCTTGGGGCCGCCGTGATGCCTCGGAGGCCCATCCCAGCGGACTCACACAGGCGGGGGGGGAGAACAGCAGCACTCACTGCCGTAGGGCTTCAATTGGGAGGCTCCGTGGCCACCCCGGGCCGTGCTGTGGCGTTACAGAGGTTGCTTGGTCCCCTTGAACTGTGCCGGGCCAACTTGCGCGATCGTGGGGGGCATGCATCGCAGTATGAGGCTAGGCTGCTTCTTTCTGAGGCCAAATGAGACGTCCCAGCCCATCTCAGAAGCCTGGCGAAGGCCGGCAAATCCGTGGCTGCTACAACGGAGCTGCGGGAAATGTGTTCTTTCTTCCGGGAAGCAGCCCGTTTACTATTTAGCGCGCTGAGGTTTATTCCAGGACTGTGTGTTTTCCCTTCCGGGAAGACCGTTCTAGCAGCCACGGATTTGCCAGCCCTCGCCCAGCTTCCAACCATCGGGCCCCCGTCCAGACCCTTGGCTCCGGTAATTCGTGGAGCGAGCTCGCCCCTGCCAACTGCCCCTCGGGGATAACAGAGACGGGTGTATGGCCCCCCGTCTCGGTCGCTGCGAGACGAGGCGGGGCGGTCTCCGAGACAGCCACGAAGATGGGACATTATCGGCCAAGCTGGTCCAGCCGGGCCGTCACTAGGCTCGGGCCGAAAGGAAGAGGGGACAGCGAAAGGGGGGTTACGAAATTTGCTGCATGCAGCTGGTTTCGGCCCCGCCGCCGGGCCCAGTCCTCGATACATGAACGCCTCCTGGCCCCGGGAGGCGCTGGGAAAATCGGCCACGTGAGCTGATTCTCTACCCTACCCTTTGCTATCCCCCCCTTCCGTTCCCCCTGATAGGCCTCCGAGAGGACTGCAGACCGCCACAAGACGGCCCGAGATGGCCACGCAGCCTCCTGAGGATGGCCCCGAAAGGGCACACAAGAAACAACCAAGGTTCCCTGAGCAGCTTGTCTGTAAGGCTTCCATGTAGCTCTTGTGAGGCAGGTTACGCTTCTCTCCCGATTCGAAATCGGAGGCTCTTGGTCTCCTGCACGGTCTCCCGCATCGATCGGTGGCTCGTCGTCCGTGGTCTTTGGCACGGTACGGTCTCTCGTATAATCTCGCGTATGGTCTCCCGAATGGTCGCCCGCATGGTGTCCCGAATGGTCTCCCGCAGGGCCTTCCGTGTATTCTTCCGTACTGTCTCTCGCCTGGTCGACTGGTCTCTTGTGTGGCTCGTTGTAGCTTCTCCCGTGTGGCTTGCCGCATGGCGTCCCATGTGCATCGAGGGGCCAGGAGGGCATGTCGGGCAAGGGGAGACAAGGAAAAACATAACACAGGCAAGCGTCAGGGGACGGCGGAGGGCGGTGCCGAAGGCCTCTTGCTTTCCAGGTGCCGCGCCCGCATCGCCGACGCCCCAATTGCGCGAGACAGAATGCGCATCGGCCTGCGAGCGAGAGTGCCGAGCTAACGATCGCAACACTACGTCCATCACACACCAGGCCAAGCCCTGGACCGCGACCGCGGCGGCCATGGGCAGACCAGGGGTGGAGGGGCCTCCTGCCCCGGGTTGCCTCGGCCACGTCTCGGTCTGAGCTCGCGCAACTCATCAGATCTCACACGCCAGCACCATGGTGAGAGCTGGATCACGCTTTGGCCTGCACTCGCGAGTACCAAGTTCGTGCAACCGTTCTGCCATCCCTCCAGCTCCAGCAACGCCCGCAAGGATCCCCAGGCCGGTAGCCCTGGAAGCCGCCGCCGGTGCTGTACGGCCCGACTGCTGCACAGCTGAGGCCACGGGCAGCACGCTCGTCCGTACGCCTGTCGCCTGTCGTGCTCGACGGTGGCCAGCGCCAGCAGGGAACCGTCCTCGTCCACTTGGCTCGGGCCCGCTGCTGGAGCCACCGCCGACGGGGTCGCTCTCCGCCCACCGCTCGAGGCCCCGATCGGTCCCCCGCTTCACGGACTCGAGGCTGGGGATCGAAGCTCACGGGAGGAAAAAGCACCCAGACCGGACAACTGGCGTTTACGGAACGGCCCTGGGCGTTTCCTAAACAGCCCTGCCCTGATCGATTCCTTCTGCGGGCGCGTTTACTACACGGCCTCGCGTGTCGGGGTGGTTATCATCGGGGTGGATTTTCTGCCCTCTAGGAGCGGACGCGCTGCAGGGCGACTTGCCGCTCCGCCAGGAGGGCGCCGAAGTCGCCAGCCTCGACGGCCTCGAGGAAGGCTCCAGGGGCTGCGGCTCTGCCGTGGCCGCACGCTCGTCCTCGGCCGAGAGCTGGGCGGCCAGCCGCAGGGCCGCCTGGCAGCCTGCGCCGAGGGCACCGCCGACGGCCACGGCAGGCGGCACCCGAACGCCGGGGCCCAGGCCAGCAGCAGCAGCAGCACCTGCTCCTCCGCCTGCTCCTGCGCTGCCCGGCTTCCGCCCGCCACGGAGGTCGGCAGGAGGAGGGCCGATGACGCCCTGTGGCAGCGGGGCGGGCTCGCGGGCGAGCGTGGCCTCCAGGGCCCTGCACCAGCCCGCGAGCTGGCCCCCCGCCACGAGCTCCCGCGCCTCCTCCAGCCTCGCCTCGCCTCGCCCTCGAAGAGCGCAGCGGCGGAGGCTGCGACGAAGCCCTCCTCGGCAGCCGCCGCAGCGCCGCGGGCGTGCCACGCTGCGTTCCGCCTCTTGCCCGCGGCCCCCGGGGCCCGCTTGCCGGCCGCGGCCAGGCGGAGGGCGGAGCGGGCGGCGGCCCCGCGAGCCTGCCACGTGCCTGCCCCCCCCCCATGGCCCCCCCGCAGGGAGGAGGGAGGAGGGAGGAGGGAGGAGACGACGACGACGACGACGACGACGACGACGACGACGACGACGACGACGACGACGACGACGACCGCCTTGGAGCCTGGCGGCCTCGCAAGCCGCCCGAGCCCCCCTTCTCGCGGCTCGCCTCGCCGCCGCAGACCCCAGCCGCCAGGCCTCGGGCGCGCGAGGCGCCTTGGGCCGCCACCCCGCGGGGCCGCCCCCGGCAGCCACCGCCTGGCCGTCCCTGCTCCTCCTCCCCCTCCTTCTCCCCTCCTCCTACTCCTCCTTCTCCTCCTCCCTCCTCCTCCTCCTCTCCTCCTCCCCTCCTCCCTCCTCCCCCTCCTCCTCCCCCCATCCTCTTCCTCCTCCCCTCCTCCTCCCCCCCCCCTCCTCCTCTTCCTCCTCCTCCTCCTCCTCCTCCTCGTCGTCGTCGTCCTCCTCGTCTTCCTCCCCCCTTCGTCGTCCTCCCCTCCCCCTCCTCCTCCTCCTCCTCCTTCTCCCCCCTCCTCCTCCACCTCCTCCTCCCCCTCCTCCTCCTCCTCCCTCCTCCTCCTCCTCCTCCTCCTCCTCGTCCTCCTCCTCTCCTCCCCCCTCTCCTCGTCGTCGTCGTCGTCCTCCTCTCTCCTCCTCCTCCTCCTCCTCCTCCTCCTCCTCCTCCTCCTCCTCCTCCTCCCCCTCCCCTCCCTCCTCCTCCTCCTCCCCCCATCGTCGTGCTCCTCCCCCTCGCTCTCTTCCTCCTCCTTCTCTTCCTCCTCCTCCTTCTCCTCCTCCTTCTCCTCCTCCGCCTCCTCCTCCTGCTCCTCCTCCTCCTCCTCCTTTTCCTCCTCCCCCCTCGTCTCTCCGCCATCGCGGGGGCGGCGACGAAGGGGGAAAGGGCCAGAGCCCACCCTCGACGCCAGCCTGGGAGGGGAACGGCAAGGCGCCAATCTGGCGCCCAGGCTGGCTTGGGCCAAAATGGCTGCCATACGTATGGTATCCCGAGTGGTATCTCAGATGGTCTCCCGTACGGTCTCACGAATGTCGAAGAAGACAAAGCCACATAAACATACACTTTTGGCGCTCCGCTCGGATTTCTCGGATCAGCGCTGGGCCCCCCTGGCGGCGCCTCCGGCGCCGCTCCTGACGCGCTCCTCCGCGCGCCAGGGAAGGGGGTTCCGGCGCAGATCAAACAAATCCGCGCGGAGCGTCAAACGTTTCTGTCTATGTGTTTTTGTTTCGTCTTCTCGAATGGTGTTCCGCATGGTCTTCCGTCTAGTCTTCCGCACGGTCTCCCATACGGTCTCCCGTATGGTTCTCAAACGTGGTTTCTCGTATGGCGCCCCGCAGGTACAGACAGTACACTTCGCCTTTGCTATTTGGCTGTTGGCGCTGCGTTCATCTCCACCATCCCATCCAGCAGCGATGCCCATGCTCGGAAACTGGAACACATACAAAACCCATGGTGGTTTGTTTTTTCAATCCCAAGACTTGTTGAGGGTCGGGGACGAAATCGGGGTGGTGTGGTGTATACTGTCCCCCCATTTTCCAAGGGAAGCAACGACAATGTATACACCAGGATCCTGTATACACCAGGATCCGCATTCCTGGTGTGAATTTCAGCGCAGCGTCGGAAAAAGCGTCGGTGTGTAGAGCTCGTTTCCCTACATGCGAAGTGCATCAATGAGGAACATGGAGGAGTATGCATTTGAAGAAAGAGCTTGGCCGGAGCCGTCACACCCACGCTCTTTGGGGTCCTCTTGAGATCTTCTCGGCGCGGGGCGGCTGTTATCTCTTGAAGGGTGAGCAGGAAGGAAGAGGGCACGGATGACAAGGAGCAGGAGGAGAAGGAGGAGAGGAGGAAAACGAGAGCCAGGAGGAGCAGGAGGACAAGGACGAGGACACAGACGAGGAGGACGAGGAAGAGGACGCAGGGCAAGGACGATGCCGACGACGACTAGAAAAAGGAGGAGATGGACGACAATAAAGATGAGGATTACTGGAGCTATGTCTGGGTATTCGTGGTACCCTCTTGGGATCTTCTTGGGCTCTCTCGGGACCCTGTTGGGGACATCGAGGAGGACGAAGAGGAGGAAGAGGAGGAGGAGGAGGAGGAGAAGGCGGACGAGGAGGATTACGCCCAGGGCAAGAATGAGGATGAGGACGAGGACGATTAGGAGGAGGACGATTAGTAGGATGAGGAGGAGGAGGAGGAGGAGGACGATGGCGAGGAAAAACGAAAACGAGGAGAAGGACGACGACGACGACGAGAACACTTTTGGAGTCTCCTTGGGGTCATGCTGAGGCGTTCTTTGGGTCCCCTCGGTGCTCGCTTGGGGCCCCATGTGGAAGGCTCCGTGGTCTTCGTGGGGTTCTCTTGAGGTACCCTGGAGCCCTCTTTTTTTTGGGGGGGGGGTCTCCTGGGAGCCCGGGAGGGCCAGCGGGGGTCGGGGCCGCCTCGTAGGACTAGGTCGGGCCTGTCCCTCTACAGGGGGAATACTCGAAAATAGTTTTAAAACATAGTCGGGGGACGATTTGTTTAGTATTGTTTGACCATGTTGGGGTATTGTTTGACGAATGTTTTGCATTGCTCGTCCAAAGAGTCCACCCGTCGGAGGACAGGCCCGGCTGAATCGCAGGACGTGGATCAAAAGGTGGGAGGGTACACGCAAGTCGTTGAAAGTTGGTAGTTTCGGATGCTCAGATCCCAATCAATTCCATGCGTCTTCTTACTTCACGGGCCAAGCGGTCTTCCCTCTAGCCTCATCTTTAGAGGGCGGTCGCAAGCCCAATCTAGTTACAACGCCTTCCCACGTCATGCTTCTGCCCACTCCTTCCGACCGACGGGGCATTGGCTTCCGCCTCCCCTCAGAAACACGTATATGTGCCTACTGAGGCGTTCTTGGGCGCTCTTGGGGCCGTCTTGGGGGCTCTCTTGACCCCTCTCGGGCCTCCCAATTCGGCCCATCCTCGGGCCGTCTTGAGGCCTCAGAACACCATCGGAAGCGAAAATGCGAGACTGCACACATCATTTTCATGATTTCTTTAGGTTTCTAATGGATGTTGGCTTCTTGCGGAGGTCCATTGTGGGCTCCGACGGCACATGGGCCGTTTTGTGGCCTTCTTGGGGCCGTTCGCTATACTGAAACATCTTATGTTATATTAAGCTATCTTGAAGGCCATCTTAGAACATCGCAGGCCCTCTTGGAGCCATCTTGGACCATCTTGGGTGCTCTAACCATTCCGTCCTGGACCCAACATACCTTCCTCCAGCGAGGGAGAGGGCACCATTCTCCGCAGGGAAGGAGGTTTTGGAAGAGGGAAGAAGGCGCTCGCTAGGGTACTCAATGATGTTGGCCTTATCGCATTCCAGCCTCCGACCAGCTCTTCAGGCCTCAACGTGGCCCCAAGAGACGGCCCAGAAAGGACCCCAAGAGGGCCGCATGAGAGATCTATGGTCAGTCACTTTGATTTAGCGTCCGCTGGGTTTGGCCCGACGCGCTCCGGCGCGACACGCCATCCACGTCGCTGTCTTTCAGGCGTCAAAGTCCACAGCTTGTCCGAGCGTCCCACTCCGAGGAGCAGAGCAACACGCCATCCGCCTGCAGGGCATCGAGTGTCGCCGCAGCCGCCGCCGTGACGTGCTGAGCACATACATCGCGGACGGGTCAGCAAGGGCCCCTGTAGTCGACGCCATGCTGGTCGCAGGACGGCCCCGCCGGGAGGGCTCAGGGTCCCAAGATCTACCGAAAACCAAACGACACCACCCCACCTACGGCCCTCCATGCTGCGCTACGGCCCATCGGGCGCCGTAGCGTACACCACGCAAAAACCCACGCCAGATTTCCTGGTATGCGCTGAGGCCCCTGGTGCCGTAAGTTGGGTGGTGTCGCTTGTTTCCTGGTCCACAGGATCCCCAGCACAGCCCCAACAGGACCCCAAGAGCCGGGAACGAGTCCCAAGAGGCCCCCCCCAAACCACAAAGCTCGAGGCTCCGCCCAACAAGGGTTTTCATTGTGGTGCATCGTCCTTCTCTCCGCGGTTGGCTCGGTGCGGCCGCCGCGCCACACTGTCAGCCACCTCGAGTCCAGAGGCAAGGGGGGAGTGGTGTGACGCGGGCAAGAGGAGCGGGGCAGACCCCCATCCCCGAAGGGCAAGAAGGAGGCGT
The DNA here is from genome assembly GCA_963575745.1 of Prorocentrum cordatum. NCBI lineage: Eukaryota > Dinophyceae > Prorocentrales > Prorocentraceae > Prorocentrum > Prorocentrum cordatum. Next base: position 427,904 of record CAUYUJ010022304.1, on the reverse strand, counting down.
TCTGTAAGAGCTGATCCGCCAAACCAGCTAATTACGTATGCCCTGAGGGCCAGAGATCACATGCTAGAGCAGGACGCGCGGCAGTGTAGGGACACCGTGGTAGACGAGAGAGAGGGCGAGGGAGGGAATGAAGGAGCCGAAGGAGGGGGGGCCTGGTCCCGAGGTGGATTATCAACCACTTCGCCCCGAAGAAGCCGGGCGAGTGGATCGATGCGCTCAGCAAGGCCGCCAAAGAGTTCCAGCGGACCCACGGGGGCTCGACGCACAGGCCTCGGGAGAGGAGTACCCAAGCACGACGCCCGACGTCGTGCTTGGCAGCGCGCCCAAAGGGGAAGGCAGTGGGGGCGGGCCTCCTTGGAAGGCTCAGAATGCCTCTGGTCTCCTAAGAGGCTTTCTGAGCCTTCTCCGAGGGCGCCGAGGGATTCTCAGAAGACCACATGCCTTCTGAGAAGCCCCGTCGCCCTCTGAGGAGGCCTGCCCCCTCTCGCTTCCCGTCCGCGGCGCGCCGCCGACAGAGACCGCCGCGACGTCGTGAGAACAGAGACACGGCCAGGCCGATCTCGACCCCACCGCCTGTCGCAGCTGCCCGAGGCAGGTCGCTGCGCCAAGGCCCCCAGGGGCCCAGAACGGGGCAGGAACGTCCGTCGTCGCAGTGTGTTCATGACGCCCGTGTGGGAGGACACCCCTTCCGTTCCACGGGGTGCCCGGCAGCGTGCCGAGGGGGGAATTGAGAGGGGGCAGACCTCAGAAGGCGGCGGGACTTCCCGGAAGCCCTCGCACCTTTTTTCCGAGAGGCCGCCCGCATCTTCGGGGAGGGCTCAAGAAGCTGTCCAGAAGGGCCGTCGCGCCGTCAAACCAGGACGTCGTGAGACAAATCACAACCAGGCCTTTCTATCTCGGCCCCCTCGCCTGCCGCCGCTGCTCGAGCTGGGTCGATGCGTGAGGGCCCCGGCAGGTCCCACAGCAGGGCAGAAGCGTCCGTCGACGCGATCAGGTCACGACGTCCACGTGGGAGGAATCTCACTCCGTTCCACTTCCACCGCTTCAGAGGCAACGTTAGGAGACGGAAAGAAACAGTCCCGCGATCTTTTTTGTGTATTGTTGTACATTTCTGTTCGGAGTCTTTTTGGGGCTCTCTTGATATTATCATGTATCCCCTCTGGAGCGCATTCTCTGCAGCAGCTTTGTCTATGGTCTATGGCTATGGCTGCTGCGGCTGGCACGTGAAGTTGCGCTCGATGTCGGACCGCATTGTCTGGCTGTGCCTGCGTGCTTTGTGATCCTTGTCCGTATTCATCCCATGGCATCTTTTTCCGATGTTGGACAAGTCCAGGGCGATTCGTAGAGCCAGACATACAGCCGATCAAAACCCCATGCAGCATGCTCCATCAAAAACAATGGCGGCCCAATATATAGGCATAGCCTTAGAATTGTGTCCTTAACTCCTGTTCCTGTGTCGGCGCGATCATTTCCCCTTCAGCGAGGTCCTGGAGTCGTCTGAGCACGCTGAGGAGGGAGAGGGGGATGGTGACCAGGAGGGGGCGGGGCCGAGGACGAAGACGCAACGGGTGAGTTAAGCACCGGGTGAGTTACGCGCCAGGTGAGTTAGGGGCCGGGTGTTTTATGCCCCGGGGTGATGGCATCTGGTTGGTTGTGAGCTGGATGAGTAAGTTGCGGGGTAAATTCGGCCCTGGATGAGCGAGGCGCCGGATGAGTCAGGCGCCGGCTGAGTTAAGCGCCGGGTGAGTTAGGTGCTTGGTGACGAGTTTGGCACCGTACGAGTTCGGCGCAGGGTGAGATAGGCGCCAGGTGAGTCAGGCGTTGGGTGAGTCATGCGCCAGGTGAGTCAGGGGCTGGGTGAGTTAGGCGCGGGGTGAGTCAGGCGCCAGTGAGTCGAGCGTCGGGTGAGTTAGGCGCCGGGCGAGGTAGGCGCCAGATGAGCCAGGCGTTTGGTGGATTAGGCGCTGGGCGAGTTCATCGCTAGATGGGTTCAACACCGGGTGAGGTAAAGATCGGGCCGGGTGGGTCAAAGATCGGCCCGACCCATATGGACATCCTGGCGAACCTTGCAGTGCCCGGCAGACGGCACTGGAGGGACGCGGTCGCCAACTTCACGGAGGAGACGTTCGTGGATTGTCACATCCCTGGCCCTCGCACGCGCCAGCGGTGCTGCAAGTGCGTCGACCGTCGGCAGGTCGGACCTCTCAACCACTTCCGCTTCTGGAAGGCCACGCACGGCCTGGCGGCCAACGACTGCGGAGCCAATGGCTACGATTCCAGGATGCGCGCGATCAACACAACGTCTTGCCAGGGGATGGCCTGGACTTGCCCAGCGCTGCCAGTGCCAAGCAGATCCGACAAACGCGCCAGGTGTACGAGTGCGTTTACGTGATACGGTTGATGTTTTAGATAAGGGTACCTTCGATAAGGAACCCAAGGTCTCGTGACTGATGGGCGGCCAAACGTGGGCCACTCATCTCGCCTAGAGACAATAAGGCATGCGCCAGGGTCTGGGCCCCAGAAAGACGTTCCTTATCCAATGCCGCCGCCGTAGACCGCGACCCCATCCACGGCTCTTCGGCGGCCGGCGAGTGAGGTGCCGACCACGGCGACGAGAAAAAGAAGGGCCGTGGTCGTGGCCACGGAGAGGAGGTCGCCACAGCCTCTTAAGCTTGGGGTTTTGCACGAGGGGGCCGCACCGTCCTCACTGGCCTCAGCCGTGGCCACGGTGGAGCAGGAGGTGGCGACCACAGCGACAAGAAGAAAAAGGGGGCGTGCCGTCCTCACTGGCCTCAGCCGTGGCCACGGGGGGAGCATGGATCTGTCCCGCGCTCCTGGAGCACGTGGCGAAGGAGGGAAGTGCGATGCTTCGGTCTTCGAAAAAGAACGTGAGGCCCGCGAGGAGCAGCGGGCCCTGCGGCCAGGACGCGGCTCGACACGCGCGTGTTGCTCCCCTCCGGTGGGGCCCAATGGCGGTGGCACGCCGCTCACTGATGATGAGTTCGAGCAGGGCGCCTATTTTGGCAGACAGCGAAATCTATTCCCATTCCCATCACCTGATCAAGAGCGTCAGGCACATTCAGTGGCCACTTGCATGTTTGCACGCGCTCGGCGGCTTACCGTAGGCTTGGTCGGAGCCGCGCTGATCGTGTGACCCAGGAGGTGTTTCAGATCCTGAACGAGCTCCACGTTGGCCAGCCCAGCCTCCACGGTGCCCACGTTCAGTCAGTCGCTGCGGGCCTTCAGCGAGCCCTCGACCACATCCGAGACGCGGTCCGACGACGGTTTGGCATGCCCCTAGAGAGATTGTCTGGTTCGGGAGCCCTCGAGGAGATCCGAGTTCTCAGCGACTGCGCTGGCGAGTTCGCCACCGTCGCTCCGCGCAGCTGTGGGGGCATCAACAGCCTCTAGCCCCAGTCAGAGGGTTTTGCTCGCGTCGTCACCGAGGGCCCTCAGAAGTAGCGCGCCGACCCGGCGCCGCGAGATCCCGAGCTGCGTTCCCGGATGTTGTGGATCCTAGTGCGTCGGAGTCTGATGGCAAAGTTTGCGGCGTTGGAGTGTTGTTCGTTTTCAAGGAGTCGGGGAATGCGCGGCTCGCCCCGGACGGCAGGCACGCGCCCTTGCAGGTCCAGGCCCTCGACATGGTTGCCTTCCCCTCCAGCGCGGGCTTCGCCGGGCCCCGCGCGCGCAAGGGGGGGGGCCCATCGCCGCGGCCGAGGTCGACCTCGCCGACGCCTTCGACGCCATGGCGTTTGCCCCGTAGTGCCGGCGCTTCTTCGCCCTACCTGGCGTTCGAGGTGGGGCGCCAGGTTTGAGCAGCGCAACGGGCGGGCGCAGCTCGGGGGGGACAGACGGCCAGCCCCTCGCCGACGGGCCGTTCCCGTTCCTTCAGACGCAGACATTGCCAGTCGACGCTGGAGGCCACAGCCCTGCAGGCGCTTCAGCTGGCCGTCGGCGACCTTTTCGCTGACTGCCGACCTGCGCCACAGGTGATTAGCGATGCGATCGATGCAGAGCGCGTGGACAGTCAGCCCGTTAACCGACCCAGAGGTGGCTGCAGCGGCCGCCGTTGTCATGAATTCCCGGCCCCGGGCGGCAAGTCTGCCGATCCATGGAGTGGAGCGCAGTTTTGCCGCCATGGCCCTGGGGTGACACTCCGATGGCAAGTTCCCGATCGACCATGGGCTTGATGCCCGCGCTGCAGTGGAAGCTGTGGCTTTCCTTCCTGCAGCTCTTCCAGAGGGGCTTCGCCTCGGGCGAGACAGTCGCGCTGGCAGTGTCCCACATTGCCTCGCGGGCCCCCGTCCGTCGCGAGCCTCTGGCCGGCGCTGTTTCCCAGCCCCGCGCGGAGGCAGCACGGCGCGGCTGTGGCTTTCATGCCTGCGCGAGCTGTGCAGGCGCGCCAGCCTAATCGTCTCCTGTCCCCGAGACACTGGCGCAGCCCTTGACAGTCGGCTGACATTGGTGGACTCATCCTGGCGGGGAGTCGGGGCCATTCAGAGAGCATCGTCGTCCGAGACGGCCCCCGAGCTATCGAGACGCAACAACAAATAAATATTCTGCGCCAGTCAAGAGTATCATGTGTCTCACCGGTTTCACGCTTTGAAGTCCGCGTTCTCCGCCGCCCCTTCCATGCCCCGGTCGATCCGCGACCTGGGCGACGGCGAGCGCGCGGGGGGCCAGGATGCCTCCAGGAGGTGGTCGAGTCGGATGGGGCGCGCATCGAGGAGAAGGAGTTCCCCGAGATACCGAGCGAGGTGCGGTCCGAAAGTTGGCACCCCGTCGCGTCGCATCGATGGGGCCGGTCCGATCATTGGGTCGTTCTTGAGGACCTTCGGATGGATGTTGACGACCGTCGCATTCTCTGACGTCTTTCCTCATCCAATCGGTGCGATTTGTGCTTGTGGCGACTGCTTGGGTTGAAGCTCGCTGAGGGGCAGCGAACGCGATCTGTGTTTCTGGGGCGACGGGGGAGAGGGCAATGCTTTTGCAGGGCAAGAGCAAGCATGAGCAACCCAATCGCCAACATGAGCAAACCTGAAATCAGAGCTTCTCGCGCAGGGCGGCCGGAAGGATTGCTGTTGACGGATCAAGCGCGCCCGCCGAGCGCGCGGGGATCTGGCCCTCGAAACAACGCTGCCCTCCCCAGCGACCTTCAATGCTTGGGGGCCATCCTGGCGGCCGCCGCGGGGCGCTCGTCGCATCGGGAGACGGGCTGGGTCCGTCGGCAGCTGGCGGCCCTTCCGCGGGGTAGCGGAGCGGCCTTCTGCTGGGCCCCTCAGAACGGAGCGCGGCAGATCGGGCTTCCCGAACATGTCCGGCGCAGGCTGTGCTTCGTCGCCCGCTCGTGCCAGCTGCCCCGCGCGCCGCGACTGCGTCGCCCGCGTCGGCGCCTTCGCTGGGCGCCCCGCCGACGAGGGGCACGCAGTTTTCGGCCCCCCTCCGCGGTGCGAGGAAGAGGCGCGCTGGCGCCCCGATCGGGCGAGCCGCCCCCTCCTGGACCCGGCGGCGACAGCGGCGCGCCCGAAGGTTCGAGCCCCAGGATCGCAGCGCCCGAGCCCAGCGGCGCCGCGCGAAGCACCCCGACGGGGTGGACTGGCGCGGCCAGGGCCCACTGCGGCCGGCGACCAGGTGGCGCTTGACAGCCAGGTCCGACGCGGGAGTTTCCATTCCTGGGCGGCGGCCGCGAGGCCCTCGGCGGCGAGCGCGGGGGGTCTGGAGGAGGCGCTCCTGGAGCACCTCCACCAGCTGTACCTCGACGGCCGCGAGTCGCCCCGCGAGGCGACGCAGATCGCCGCGGCGGCCCACTTCCGCCCGGGCCCGATGCCCAAGCTCGCCGGCCTGCCGAGGGCGCAGCGCGCGCTGAAGGGCTGGGAGGTTTCGGCGCCTCTGCGCGCACGTCTTCACCATACCCTGGCCCTTGGCGTCTCGGATGGCGAGCTGGATGGCCACGGGCGGCCCCCCGGGCGCGGCCCGAACCGCAGGGCCGGCCCTCATCCCCGACCCTCGGCCGCCCGAGGCGCTGTCGCTGCAGGCGCGGTCCGTTAGCGGAGGTCGATAGACCGCCTACCCTGACGCGTCGATTAAGGAACTGGCCGATATCGGTTCGCGAGAGGGCGTCTCGGCCGTCATTTTTGCGGGTCTGGGTCCGTCGGTTTCGGTCCCAGGCCGTTTGCAATAAGCGGAGGTTAATGAAAAGGAGGTCTGTCCACCGCCGAACTTCGCCTTCTGAGCAAGCGCTCCATCTTCCTGTTCCCGGCCGAGCTCGATGCCAGGTCGCTGACCGAGGACAGCGACATCAGCCCGCTGCTGGACAACCCCGAGCTCTCCTGGATGGACCGGGCGCTGGGCCGCATGGCGGAGCGCGCGGACGCCGAGCAGTCCCCTGTCTGCGCTGGGCACGGGGTCGCGGACGCGGGCTTTCCCGCAGTCGAGCGCCGCCCTGGGCCTCGACGTTCTGGCACCCTGGTGCTCTGCCAGCTGCGGCGCGGGGGGGCAGGCCTCGAGCTCCTGGCCCGCGCCCGTCGTTTCAAACAAATCGTGAGGAGGGTTTTTCTTAGTTTTCGGCCTCTCGGGGCCCTCGCCGGGCCTCAGGACCGTCAAAAAACGATTCGGAATGAAAAACCGGCCCCGGGGAAGTGGTCGGGAGGTCGGGAGCCCACGTCTCGAAAAAATCGAGACGTATGACGTCTGGGGGGGCATCGAGCTGCGCGCCCGCTGGGAGGCGTGCCGCAGCCCCAAGCAGTGCGCCAAGGAAGGCCGCATTCAGGGGGAGCTTCAGCGTCTCGATCCTGCGCGGCAGGCCCAGGCTCTCGGGTCCGCTCAGACCATTGGTGCCGCCCTATGCAGAACTCGAGCTCGTGGGCCCACGCCTCCAAGTGAAAGGTGTTCTCGGAGGTCTTCAGTAAATCCAGCGACTGGTCGCGTGCCCAGCGACGTTGCCAGGCCGCGATCTCGGCGCGAGCTCGACGTCGACCGCGAGCCCGCCCTCGCGGACCTCAGCCGCCGACCTGCTCAACGCGTCGTCCGAGGCTGGCTCCGAGGCGGCTTGCCCCAGGGAGCATGGCCCGACTCCCCTTGCAGCTCCTGACCAAGTGGCCATCCGCCGCTCCGTGATCGGACCATCAGCTGGGAATTCCCAACCTCTCGTCTCGTGGCGTTTCGGCGGTCCTCCTCGGCAACCGCGTGGCGCAGTCCTCCTTCGGCCTGTCCCTGGAGCGCGCCAGGCGCGGTGCCCCGGCGTCCGCCGAGATGCCTTCGAGCTCGCGGACGTGGCAGACCCGTGATGCGCAGCACGCCGTCAAGCAGTCAAGCGCTTCTGTCAGTGAGTTGGACTTCTGCGCCTTCGGCGCCGTGTCCACCTGAATAATGATGCGTTGGCCGCGTGCAAATGCACGGGCCGAGGGGCCTTTGCATGGCCCTCGCAGACCTTCGCAGACCTGTCGCACATCCTTCGCAGGCCTTTTTGGCCAAGGCTGCAGGGCCTACCCGCGCAAATCATCGAGCGTGCTGGCCAAAGCTAATCGAGAACCCAAAGTGGCATACATGCACAGAGCCCTGTTGCGAGTGACGGCCTATGGGCCAGGCTTTTCTTTCCGAAGAAGTTTCGAGATCCTTGGATTCCCCTAGCCGCGCGGCCCTCCTGTGGTCGCACTCGGTTGCCGCAGCTCGAGGCTGGCCAACGCCTGCGGACAGACACTCTAGTGATGCTGGCTTGAAGGAAATCGGGGGGGGGATATCAGCTGCGCGCTTGTCTCCACACTCTCCGCACCAGGTCAGGCCGTCGATGTGAATCGGTTCCGTCGGGTCCGGGCCCACCCCAGCCCGCCCATCCTTGAGCCTTATGAGAAACTTTGACAGTCGCCGGAGAGATCGCTGGATTACCCTGGCCGCCCGACCCTCCCTCGGGCGCGCTTGGCTGCTGCAGCTCGAGGCCCGCAAAGCCTGCGAACACAATCTGTCGTGATGCTGGCCTGACGGAGACCGGTGCGGTGTGGGCATGTTTTATGCTCAGCTTTTTGCCGCACTTGTTTGCAGTTTTAATGTTTTAGCCAGTGCACCACGGTCGGCCTTGTGCTCTATCATCCTGACGCCACGATCCCCGTCGATCTAAATTCGTTCAGAACGTTGAAAATCGGAGGGACGACGAGGACGAGGAGGAGGAGGAGAACGACCAGGGTGATGAGGGAAAGCAACCTGGAGGGAGCAGCGCTGCCGCGTGCAAAAGGCTGGAGCCTATGCCGAGCTTCGCGGAGGACAGCGCCATCGACCTCGAGGAGGGCCGGGAACAGTCGAGGACGCACGCGGGCAGCTGCAGTTTGGCGGAGGACGCTCGCCAGGCTCCTCGCGGAGCGAACATCTAGGGATTGCTCGCCAAAGCAGGATTACCCCAGCAACGCGCCTTGATAGCAGCAGTGTTAACGGGTCGAGGGGAATTCTGTTACAAGGGGTCGTGGCCATCCGGAGCAACCGTCCTCGGATTCCCCGCCCCCCTTGTGGGATTCCGTTGTCGTCTTTTCTACTTTACATACCCCTCCCAGGAAAACGCTAGTAAGAAAGCAAGTGCCAATGCCTCTACCCTCTCTTGTTTCCGCCTTTTGGGGCCTCCTGCAAGGCCCTCGTCGCCACCGCTGGATAGGCCTTAAAATTCGAGTCAGAACGCACTCCAAGAGATGCTTCGGGAGTAGCGGTATCGGTACCTTTTTGTCCCCTCATGGGTGGTTCGGCGGGAGGCTTGGCGCCGCGCCCTGACATGCTCGCGTCGTGAAGGAAGGGCGGCGGGAGGTTTGGGCAATCTTCGGCTTCTGGGTGCCCAGTGGCTAGGTTCCGTCTTTTGACGGTCCCCGGAGGCCGAAAGCGGCAGCGAGGACCCCCGCTGGGATTCTTGCCCAGGACGAGGAGGGGCCTGGGCACTCCTGGAGGCACGTACCTCCTCCTCCTCCTCCTCCTCCTCCTCCGTCTCCTCCTCCTCCTCCGTCTCCTCCTCCTCCTCCTCCTCCCCTTCCCTCCTCCTCCTACTCCTCCTCCTTCCCCTCCCCCTCCTCCTCCTCGCTCGTGCACGTCCCCCTGGGCCTCCCTCGGGGGTGGCAGCGCTGCGGGGGGCAGCAGGCCCAGAGGGGGAACGCCTCGGCCCCCGATCGCCCCTTCCTCGCCGCTGGGGGGACCTCGCCGGGGAAGGCGCGGGCTCGCTGTCTCAGGGGCCCACGGCCGGTACCTCGGCGATGTACCGCCTTGGGTCCAGCCTTAAGTCGGGCCTGTCCCTCTACAGGGGGCAAATTCAAAAATAGTCAGAACAAAAAATGTCTGGGGACTATTTTTGGAGTATTTTGGGATTTCTGTTGAGCATTGTTCGAGTATGTTTTTTTTTCGTCCGAAACCCCCCTGTAGGGGGACACGCCCGCCTTAAGCCCAGCGGCTGCGACGGCGCACGTCTGGAGAAGCGCTCACAGCGGTCGTCAGCTCGGCCCAGACGCTTCTGACGTCAGCTCGGCCCCAAGACTACGTTCGCCGAGACGAGAGCAATCGTCAATTCAGGTCCAAATAATACGTCGTTCGGCAAGACCAGATGAGCCGTCAACTCTCCCCCGACACTTTGCTCGTCAAGACCGAAGTCTTTTTTGTAATGACTGACTGACTGACTGACTGACTGACTGACTGACTGGCTGGCTGGCTGACTGACTGACTGAACTGACAAGTGAATCACCGAAACCATTCGATGGCAGCTTTATTTCCAGGGATTGAGGATACAGGGGGTTCAAACAAACTAGGACGGCATGCCCCGCCTCAGCCTCGCGGGCCTTCGTTAAATTCATGTGTTTAAGATTAGTTGTTTTGTTCCATGCGATGGGACCGTCGCGTGAGTCCTACTCGAAAGCCTAGTTTAAACAATGACGATGTGTATGACATCGGCGTGTTGTTGCTTGCGCTGGTGGTTGGGCGGGTGGTTGTGCTGGTAGTTGCGATGGTAGTTGTGTTGATGGTTGTGCGGGTGGTTGTGCTGGTGGTTGTGCTGGTGGTGGCTGTGGTGGATGCGCTGGTGGTTGTGCTGGTGGTTTTTCTGGTGGTTGTGTTGGCGGTTGTGCTGGTTGTTGTCTGGTTGGTTGCGGCGGTGGTTGCGCTGGTGGTTGTGCTGGCGGTTGTGCGGGTGGTCGCGATGGTGGTTGTGCCGTTGTCGGCGTCGGCGGTAGATTTGGTAATTATGTTGGAGCTTGTGCGGGTGATCGTGTTGGTGTGTTGGTGGTTGTGCGGGTGGTTGTGCTGGTGGTTGCGCGGGTGGTTGCGATGGTAGTTGTGCTGGTGGTTGTGCTGGTGGTTATGTTGGTGGTTGTGCTGGGGGTTGTTTTCGATGATTTGCTGCTGGTGGTTGCGTTGATGGTTGTGCTGGCGGTTGTGCTGGTGGTTGTGTGGGTGGTTGTGTTGGTGGTTGTGCTCGATGTTTTGGTGGTTGTGCTGGTGGTTGTGCTGATGTTCGTGCCGGTGGTTGCGATGGTGGTTGCGCGGTTGGTTGTGATGGTGGTCGTGCTGGTGTTTGTGCTGGTGGTTGAGATGCCTGGTGGTCGCGCTGGTGGTTTCGATGGTGGTTGCGCTGTGTTTGTTTTTGCTGGGGTGTGGTTTTCTTGGTGGTTATTTTGCTGGTGCTGGTTTTGCTGGTGGTGATGCTGGTGGTTGTTGTGATGGCGGTTCGTGTTGGCGGTGATTGTGCTGTGGTTGTGCTGGTGTTCGTGCTTGTGGTTGGGCTGGTGGTTGTGATGGCGGGTCGTGTTGGCGGTGATTGCTCGTGCGATCACTAAAACAGCCACATGCTGGAACACTTGCACAAGCACTACGGCAAACACCAGCACAACTGCCATCAGCACTACCACCAACACAACCACCCTCACAACCACCAGCAAGACAGCCAGCACAACCACAGGCACAACCGCCAGCACAACCACCAGCAGCAAAACATCGAGCACAGCAACCCGCACAACCACCAGCACAGCCACCAACACAACCATCAGCACAACCTCCTGCACAACCACCCGCACAACCCCAGCAAAACAGCTAGCACAACTACAAGCACAACCGTCAGCACAACCACCAGCAGCAAAACATCGAGCACAACCACCCGCACAACCACCAGCACAGCGACCAACACAAACACCAGCACAACCTGCCCTAGAACCACCCGCACAACCCCCCAGCACAGCACAACCACCTGCACGACAAACCCGCACAGCTACCACCAGCACAACCACCAGCACAACCACCCGCGCATTCGCCAGCCCAACAAATACCAGCACAACCACCAGCAAAACCGCCAGCACAACCATTGGCGGTAATCCCTGGCCAATTTAGGAGTGCGACGCCGAGCGCACCAACAAGTTCGTGGTGCTGCATCTTGCTAGCAAACACATTGTTTTGTTTCATGCCGCGTCGCTTTACCTTTTTTTAGTTTGTTTTTGTTTTATGAATTCCTAGTATTGTTTCCTGCCACGCCTCGGGGCTGAGATATATACGCGACAACCTAGAATCTGAAACTCCTTGGTTTGGGAACTCCTTGATGTGTTTTTGAACTCCCTGTATGTTTCTGGCAGTTTTAGGCCAGGGGGTGAGGATATTTAGCTGACAGTTTTAGGCCAGGGGCGGTGAGGATATTTCGCTGGCGGTTTCAAGCGAGGGGTGTGAGGATATTTCGCGGGCGGTTTTACGTCGGGGGGGTGAGGATATTTTGCTGTCAGTTTTAGCCCAGAGGCGGTGAGGCTATTTCGCTGGCGGTCTATTCTCAGAGGTGTGAGGATATTTCGCTGACAGCTTCAAGATATTTAGCTGGCAGTTTTTAACCAGGGGCGGTGAAGATCTGTCGCTGGCAGTTTCCAGCGAGGGGCGTGAGGATGTCTCGCTGGCAGCTTTAAGTCCAGGGGGTGAAGATACTTAGCTGGCAGTTTTAGGCCAGGGGCGGTGAGAATATTTTGCTGGCAGCTTTAGGCCAGGGGTAGTGAGCATATTCTTGGTATCGCTTGGACGTGCGCACTTTTTCTCGGCGGGGATTATTACCTGCGGAAAAACCACGCACGAAACCAACAAAAACAGGGAGTGGACGTCCGAGCGACGGGGAGTATTTCGCTGGCAGTTTCAAGCGATGGGTGTAAGGATATTTCGCTTGCAGTTTGAAGGCCAGGGATTTCGGTGTCAGTTTCAAGCCAGGGGTTGAGGATATTTCGCTGGCAGTTTTCAGCGATGGGTGTGAGGATATTTGGCTGGCGGTTTTTGAGGCCAGGGGATGAGGATATCTCGCTGGCAGAGGGAGCGCTGAAGGTCTGTCCCCGGGGGGCGGACAATGCGGCTTCAGCGCAGATGGCGCCTAGGAGGAGGAGGAGGAGGAGGAGGAGGAGGAGGAGGAGGAGGACGAGGGGGAGGACGAGGAGGAGGATCAGTTGGAGGAGGGGGGGTGGACGACGAGGAGGGCAGAGGAGGCGGAAGACGAGGAGGAAGTAGGAGAGGCAGGAGGCCGCGGATAAAGGAGACGGAGGAGTTGCACGACGGGGGGGATGGGTGAGAGGGAGGACGGAGGACGGGGACGAAGACGAGGTGGCAAAAGGGGGGGTCGGAGGGAGGGCCTGAGAGGAATCGTGGTCGGTGCGGGCATCCACGGGCCACGCGATGCAGTGTTGGGTCGTGCCCTGCCTGGCTCAGCCGAAGGCTACGCATGCAGCGCGGTGCTGCGCTAGTATATCTGCTCGCCCCATGGCGTGGGGCTGGCGGGGGGCCAAGGGGCGAGCTGTCCGGTGTTTAACCATCAGCTCGGCCCGGACGGTTTGTTCGCCCAGGCGGAGTGTGCGGCGAGGGGAGCCGTCAAAGGGGTTCGTTAATTCGGAGGAAGGCAATCACGGGGGCCCGTCACCCCAGAGGGAGGCCGTCAAGCAAGCTTGTTCCAGGGGGCTCGTCAACTTAGAAGGAGGCCGTCAAGTGTCTTCGTCAATTCGGAAGGAGGCTGTCAGGGGGTTTGGTTGTCTCGAAGAGTTGACGGCCAGATTCGTTCTGTAAGGGAGAGAGAGAGAGAGAGAGGGTTGACGGCCAAGTCATTTCGGTAAGATCGACTTGACGGCTCAAGCGCAGGATAGAGCACACGTGGCCATATCGGTCATGACTTCCAGGCCCACCGGCAGACCGGCCGCCCGCGAAAGACTCCAGCACCGCCGAGTCCAGGTCGATGCCTCACCCCGTGCGCCGGCCCGCCCATCCCTCGCGTCTCAGGAGGGGGAAAACACAAGGAAGATCTGGGAAGACATGGGAGGTGGGGGCGAAGACGAAAGTCCAACAAAGACGTGGGAAGGCATAGGGGAATCCTGTGATTCGCGTGCATCTATTCGTGTGTGCCCCTGGCGGCAGGAGGCCGCCAGGAGGCCCCGCAGGCAGCGGTCAACCACGGCCGCCGCAGGGCGGAGGAGCCTGGGCCGAGACAGCCCGTGCGGCGATGGGGGGCGAATCCCTGAACCGGGCGTCGAGATATCGAGCCTCCTCCTCCTCCTCCTCCTCCTCCTCCTCCTCCTCCTCCTCCTCCTCCTCCTCCTCCTCCTCCTCCTCCCTCCGTTCCCTGATGCACAGCGTCGGCCCCCGCCGGCACCAGGCCGACCGCTGCCGAGAGCCGGCGACCCCGGCCGAGGAGGGCGCGGAGAGCGAGGCGGCGCGCTAGCGGCGCGGTAGCGGCGCGCCAGGCCCGCCGGGGCCGCTGCGCTCCCGCTCGGCCTCCACCCCAGCGTCCGGGGGGGCTCCCCGAGCGGGGTGGTGGCCACACCGTGGGGTGGGTCGGCTCCCTCTCCTCCTCCTCCTCCTCCTCCTCCTCCTCCTTCTCCTCCTCCTCCTCCTCGTCGTCCTCCTCCTCCTCCTCCTTGCATTCATCCATGCACGCACTTATCTCTAACTATGATCAATTATGTGCCGTGCCCAAAGTACCCGTCCCTGGAATTCCGAGGATCCAAGCTGCTACGACGAAATGGCTCTATCATCATGCCCCAGCAGGATATCGTGTCCCGCTCTTGTATCGGATGAAGAAGTTGGGAGTCTCTGCGAGGTGTTGTGATCTTGACCTAGCCCTGATGGCGCTCCGTAGATTAGAAAAGCTTGTTCCCTCGTGTGTTATCGTCTCTGTTTTGAAAACGTTCTCGAATGGCTGGTGCTGCTCTTCCAGGTTCCGCGGGCCCACCTGTGGCTGCGTTTTCTGTTTGGCGCCTGGGGCCGACCGGTTCCTTCACTATCTTGAGTGCCCTGTTGTTATGTCTAGTGCCAGTACCGTCCTGCATCTGCCTGTTTTCTTTTCCTCGCTCTCGGGGCCGCAGCGTGCCTCCATCTTCCCCTGGGCCGCCTCTTCTCAGCTCGAGCTTTCTGCTTGTGCGATTTTCCTTGATCTCATCTTTCAGTCTTATCACGACCTTCGGTTTGCACCCAACCTGTCGCCTCCGAGGGGGTCTCTGCGGCTTTAGGGCAGGATGCGAGCGCGGTTAAAGCAGTTCAAGAGGCGGGATCATCGCCTGAGCTCACTGCTTGGGTAGGACCTGGGGAGCTCGCCAGGTATCGAATTAGGGTCGGGTCGGCCTAATTCCTTGCCTTCCTTGGCCTCGTGCACTCCTCCTCCTCCTCCTCCTCGTCCTCCTCCTCCTCGTCCTCCTTGGTACCGGGTCACCGCACGGTTTTCGGACTCGATTCCCTTTCCGAGGATGTCTCGGGCGACAGGGGCTTCCACGGCCCCCGAACCGTGCGCTGACGGGCCGTGCGGCGAGGTCTTGGGGTGTTTCGAGGTCACCGCACGGTCCGTCACCGCACGGTCCGTCACCGTATTGTTGCGAGCCCTGGGTCGGTATCGTTTCACCACTCCCCATTCTCATCCCCGCCCCCTTCGAGACCCCCACCAGATTACCCCCCCCCCCCCCCCCAGTTGGGGATGCACCCCTCGAAGCCCGGAGGGAGCGGCCCATATCCCCATCTAGGGGGGGAACTCGGGCAGTGGGGCCCAGACCACGCCGCTGGGGATGGGGATCGGTTAAACGATAATCACAGGGCCCAGGTTCTGTCGAGTTCGCTTGCGTTGCAGTTCTCGGGGAGCGGGGAATGGCAGAAATATGAACCTTCGGAGGTCTTGGCCAGGCGGATTTCTTGGATCGGCGCTGGGTCCCCTGGCGGCGCCTCCGGCGCCGCCCCTGGCGCCCTCCGCGCTCCAAGGAGGGGGGTCCAGCGCCGATCCAAGAAATCCGCTTTTCCCCCGAGGTCCTTTGTTATTACTATTGGTACTGACAGTGTTATTGTTATACTTACTTCTATCATTGTAATTGCTTGCTTCGCGAACTTCCCCCCGCCACCGGCCGCCGCCCCTTCGTTCAGCACTGGGCCGAGGAAGCGTGCCAGCAACTCCGTATGCCACTTATGTGATCTCCAGATTTCCTCGAGGGGGTCGCCCCTGACGCCCCCCCCCCACTCCCTCTACGCAAGCAAGCCTCCCAGAGTCTGATTATGGACAGGCTGGAGGTTTGTGTCTCGAAGGCGAGGCCTCCACTCGGACCCTCCAGACAGACTCTGCTGGCATGGTCTTCGTCCGCAGCAGAGGAGTACAGAGCGGCAGAGCAAAAACTCTCGGAGGTCCCTGCTGTTTTTTTGGTCGGGGCTGGACGGCGCCTGCGGCGCCGAGCCCCAGCTCGCTTCTTGTGCCACGGGGAGGGGGGGGGGGCCTGGGTCTGGGCTAGGGGATCGGGGCGGATCCCCGAAACAGTTGGTGCTCGTGATGTTCCCTGCTTGCTCTTCTGGCCACCCCATCCCATTCTCCCCCCCAGACATCCGAATATATTTCCCACAAGTTTTTTTCTAGAAGGCGTTCTTACCTGGCATGAAGATTTGCGTTGTCGGAGACCTCTGCTGGATTTGTGGATGTGGTTGCTGCTCATGCCGTCGTTGTTGCTCACGTGGTCACAGTGCTGTTGTTATTGTTGGTGCTACTTTGTTGATGCGGGTTTGCATTGTTATTGTTTTTTATGGATGAGGCTGTATGGTTGATCAGCTGGGCGTTGGGCTGGAGGCGTGTGCCGGTTCTGCCAGCCAGCTGTGGGCTGGGCGCTGTGGTTTTTCAAAAGAGGCGACCCTCACGAGGGTTGTGCTGGCCCTGTGGGCCAGCTATGGGCCGGGCGTCCTGGCCCTCAAAAAATGGTGGCCTTCCTAGGGACGGCGCCGCCCCTGGTAGGCCGGAGGCTTCTGCTGGCTCAGTGGGCCAGCTGTGGGGGCGGACGTTGTGGCTTTTGAAGAGTGGACACGAGGGCCAGCTGTGGGCCAGATTCGCCCCAGACCCATTTCTGAGGAACCAGGGGCCCGGAAGCGGCCACCAGAGGCCGAATTCGAGAAACGACGCCGCAATTGAATCGTCTTTGTCGACAGAAGTCTGGGCCCCTTTTCCGTGTAGCCGCCGTGCCCCGCGCGAGGGGGCCGTTTCTGTGTGGCTCTCTGGGACGAGGCAGCGACGCCAGCATGATGAACGCAGCCATCTCCCCCTCCAGGGATGGTTGCCCCTCGGAGGGGGGATCTGACTAGATCTGTACAGCTGGCACGAGGATTATCCGTGTTTCGGCTCTCCACCTTGTCTCGCCGCTTTTCGTTTGGGCTATCTCCGTGGTGCACTGGGCCCTCGGCGAGGGGGCTCGTGTTCTTGACCTGTACGTGCTTGTGGCCAGGTTCCGGCTGGGTGGAGGACCCCACAAAGGGGGCGGGGTGGCCAGTTCCTCAGGTCCCCCAGCGCCCCAGGGCGGGAAAGGGAGGGGCAAGGAGGACTTCCGGATAACCCTCCTCTTGGCTCAAGGTTGTCTCCAGGTCGGCCTCCAAGTCGGCCAAGACTGCCATATACGGCCTCCACAGTGTTTTTCCAGGACGGCCAATATTACTCCAAGACGGCCATAGATGGTGCCAATGCGTCCCCCGGCACCAAGAGGCCACCTGGAGGCCTCCAATGAGCCATCTGTGCTCCTCCACCGCACCCTCCTCCCCAGACCTCGCGCCCCGACAACAACCCCCATGGAGGCCCTTGCGGGGTTCAGAAAACGACCTGGGATGAAACTGTCTTCGTCGCGGCACGGTAGAGGTAATCCGCCCGGGCGCTCGAGTTGCCTGGGGCGTTCGGCAAATTGATTGTCCGAGTGCAAGAGGAGGAGCACGCGGGAGGGCGGGTGCGGTCCTGGGATGAGGCATCGGTCGGGACCTCTGGTCGGGCGGACGGCAAGGGGTGGGCACGCGGCGGGTCCTAGGCGGCCCCTCGCGCCATTCCGCCGACCCCGAGAGAATCAGGGAGAAGGAGAAAGAGGCTGACATGGACGACGACGACGACGACGACGGTGGGAATAAGGAGGACCAGGAGGAGAGGAGGAGGAGGAGGAGGAGGAGGAGGAGGAGGGAGGAGGAAGGAGGAGGAGGAGGAGAGGGAGGAGGAGGGAGGAGGAGGAGAGGAGGAGGAGGAGGAGGGAGGAGAGGAGGAGGAGAGGAGGAGGAGGGAGGAGGAGGAGGAGGAGGAGGAGGAGGAGGAGGAGGAGGAGGAGGAGGAGGAGGAGGGAGGAGGGGAGGAGGAGGAGGAGGAGAGGAGAGGAGGAGGAGGAGGAGGAGGGAGGGGGGGGAGGAGGAGGAGAGAGGAGGAGGAGAAGAGAGAGGAGGAGTTGCGAGCGGAAGCCGAGAGGCAGCAGGCTCCAGAGAGGGGGGGGGGAGGGGCACCCGAGCACCCCAGGCCCAGCCCCCCAGCCCCAGCGCGAGGGAGCCCGAAGGCCAGGACCGCCCCACTGGTGCCGAGGGGAAGGGCGCGGTAGACCCGTGTACCTCCGAGGTGCGGCCGGCGGCGGGGCCAGCTGGCACAGGGCCCGCCGTCCCGCGGAGGAGCCACCCACGGGGCTCCCAGCGCCACGGCCCGGGAACCCGCCCACGGGCGGTCCAGGGAGGGGGGGCGGCGCCGCCCACGCCCACCATGCCCAGCGTGCCGGCAGGGAGGCCGAGCCGCAGGCGAGGCGCTCAGGGCAAGACGTGGCCGGGCGGGCCCAGCACGCAGAGCGCTCGCGGGCCAGCTTGGCCGCACACCTGCCGCGACGGATCCTGCATGTAGCAGGATTTGACAGATCATTGCGTGGGCGGCGCCATTCTAGGCCAAACCCCACAACCAATCAACACGTGAGACGCGCACAAGCCGACGCCGAGGATGATCAAACACCACACCACCGCGCCGTTTACTCCGATCTTTGAGAAACACCATCATCTTCAGCGACGCGTCCCATCTCGAGTGCTTCTGCGTATTATCGCCCATATGCCATAATATTGTGAAGGCCTGACGGCCTGTGCCGCTGACCCAGGAGGAGGACGACGACGACCACGACGACGACCACGACGACAAAGCGACAACGGCGAGCTGAGGACCCTGCCACAAGCTCGGAACATGGGGCGGGCGGTGAAGGGAAGAGGAGGAGGAGGACGAGGAGGAAGAGGAGGAGGAGGATGAGGAGGAGGAGGAGGAGGGGCAGGAGGAGGAGGAGGAGGAGGAAGAGGAGGAGGAGGAGGGGGGGAGGGAGGAGGAGGAGGAGGAGGAGGGGAGGGAGGAGGAGGAAGAGGAGGAGGAAGGAGGTGAGGAGAGAGGGGGAGCAGGAAGAGGAGAGGGAGGATGAGTAGAGAAAAGCAAGGGGGAGAAGACAACACCTTCTTTCTCTCTCTCTCTCTCTTTCTCGCCTCTCCCTTTTTTTCAGGTCGGTCTTGAGCTGCGTTCACTCGCAGGTGCGCGCTAGTGTGTACTGTTCGACAGGACCCCTTTCATGCGATGCGAGGAGGAGGAGGAGGAGGAGGAGGAGGAGGAGGAGGAGGAGGAGAAGAGGAAGGAGGAGGAGGAGGAGGAGGAGGAGGGAGGAGGAGGAGGAGGAGGAGGAGGAGGAGGAGGGGAGGGGGGGAGGAGGAGGTGGAGGGGACGGAAACGGAGGAGGAGGAGGAGGAGGGAGGAGGAGGAGGAGGAAAAGAGAGGAGGAGGAGGAGGAGGAGGAGGAGTGGGGAGGAGGACGGGGAGGAGGAGGAGGAAGAGGAAAAGGACGAGGAAAAGGACGAGGAAAAGGAGGTGGAGGAGGAGGAGGAGGAGGAGGAGGAGGAGGAGGAGGAGGAGGAGGAGGTGAGCCGTGTGTCTCCTCGGGGGCGGGCGTTTGGGAGGCGACTGGGTTGGGGCCCCGGCCGGATAGGGGCCGGAGCCGGGGCCGAAGCCGGGGCCGGGGGGCTAAGGCCGTGCACGGCCGGTTAACGGGACCGGGGAGCCAGGGCTGGGGCCGGGGTTGGGGGCAAGGGCCAGGGCCAGGCCGGGCCAGGAACGGGGCTGGAGCGGGGGCCTAGGCGGGGGCACGGGTCCTGAGGAAGACCAACCACCATTTCTGCCGCGTCCTGCGGCTTTTCTTGGCCGCCGAAACGCCCGAGGAGGAGTCGCATATGCCCGGGACACCCCCAGGACGCCCCCCGGGAGGTCGGGCCTGGGCCCCGCCCCCAGGTCCCCCCCCCCCCTCGGATCAAAGGGAAGGGGCTTCCATTTGACTCCACGACAACGTTGCTCAACTATGAGTCGGAAGGAACAGCTTCCACACGCCGACAGGGTCGGCGGATTTGTTTCTGCGCATGCGAGCCCACATGCCATAATATTTGTTATGTCCAGACGCCTTTGCTGCTTGAGGGGAACCTGCGCCTGGTGAGACTTGGCACGTGCTATGCCGCGGGCAGGTCCCGACGGTGCGCGAGGAGACTCCAGCCGGACCTCCTGCCTTGCAGGCTGCGGGTGGCGTAGGTATTCGAAGTGTTTCGCGTTCTCGACTTCGCGGCCTCCTCCACGCCTGCCTTCGCATTTCCGGGCCCGACCGTGGTGGTTACGAGAGTCAGAGCGAAATTGTTAACAATATGCTGTGCATGACAAAAGCAAGTGCGGCGAATCCACCATGGGATATTCAACCAAAGTGGTTGGCCACGTTCCACGGCTCGAGAAACCCATCTTACTCATCATCTAGAACAATCTCCACCATGGGCACATCGTCATTTGGGCCTGGTGGATTCTCACCGTGGTCCTTCTTCACCGAAGACGGATATCCAGGACCGTCTGCATTCGAATCACACAGCGACGTTTGAAAATCACCGATGGATTGCAGTAGTAGCTTGTGCGCTCTCTTGCAGTCCCGCATAAAGTCCACGCGATCGCCCTCGGGCACGTTGAAGGCGGCTTCACGCCTTGCCAGGGCATCTGCTGCGCGCCCCCCCCTTTATTTCAAAGGCCGAAAGCGCGCCCTCAACCGCGCCATTATTTGCGACGCGCCCCCCGACATGCTCGAACTGCTGCTTGCGGAAGTCATCATGTGAAGCAATAGTGCTCCAAATGTTGGCCTTGGGGTTATCTGCACCTACGGCATTAGCTGGCGATCTGCATGGCGACGACGCGCCTTTGCCATCCGAGAGCACATGCGGTGCACGAGCCAAGCACTTGGCGACTCACAAACGGCATCGCGTAGCCCTCTCCGCACTTTGCAACCTGCCGCGGGCGCGCATTGTAGGGGGCTGCAACGATGCATCTTGCAATCAGCTCCCTCTCGTGGTCGTAGACCACCCCAGACCACGCAGCGCCCCCGAGGCATGGAATGTCGGTGCAGAGCCCGCTGCCGTCAGCGAACGCGGGACTTCCATCCTCATGTGCAATGCCTGTCCTGCCCATATCATGACAATCGCATGCAGGAATTCTGATTGGATGCTCAACTGCTCGAGAGGGGCCAGAGAAGGCCGCGGCGGAACAATGCTTGGATAGTTTCGGTCGTCTGCTTCATCCTCCACGCGGGGCCCCCGGGCTCCATCGGGGGCCGCCCCTGCCCGGAGAAGTCGAAGGGGTCGCGCGGAAAGTGCCCGTCGCAGCACCTTCCTAGGGCCGCCTGACAGCGGAGACAAACCTCGGGTTCCCCGGCAAAGGCCCTCGGGGCCCGGCGCAGGCAGGCGCCAGTGCGCCGCCGGTCAGAGGCCCCTCAGAGACTTTCTTAGACGCGGCTGACGCACTCTACAGTCGGCGCTCGGAATACAGCGCCTCGTCGATGAAAGTCCAAGGGGCACCTGAGGCACCTAGGCGTTATCAGCAGGGATCTTGCCGATGGGTCTCCTGGTCGACATACCGCCGGGCCCATGCGCTTGACCAGGTTTCTCAGCAAGGTTGCGGCGCGCCCCTAAAGTTCCGGAGCTGCCCATCATCGCCCCCGATCGCGCAGGCGCCCGCCCGCGACCGGCCCGCGCTGTGAAGCGAGCGGGGGGGCGCCAAGATCGGGTTTTTGAACTTGGCCCAGCCTTGCGGATTGGAAAGCAAAGGTCGCGCCTTCCCCCGGCGCTTGTCCGCGACTGTCTACGCAACGGACTGCGCATTCATGGCCGCGGCGAAGGTGTGGGCAGCATTCGCAGTCGCAATCGCCAGGGTTCCCGCTGGCAGCCGCGCTCTGCGCCGAGCGGCGATAGCCCTGCATCTCCTGGTTCGCACTTGACCACGCTCAAGCAAGACATTCCTAGACACTGGGCCCTGGAATTCGCAGCCCCGTGGACGCTGGGCCCCGCGGGGGCTCGGGCAGGGCGCCCGCTCGATGCGCCGCCGGCTGCTGGCGTCTCAATCCCTGGGGAGCTCAGATCATGGGGCCCTTCTGGGAAGCGTCTGATATCTTGGTGGCCTGAGTTGAGACCCCCCTCGCGACGCCGTCGATAGCATCACCCCCTGGGCCCCTGTGGTCGGCGCTACGGGCGGGGAAGGGTGGGTCTTCTGGCTGGGGATACAGAAACTGATTACTGACCTCTCGATCGATCTCGTCGTCGCTGCGGAGCACCCCGCACTTGCCCCCAGAAAACGGTGGCTTCCTGTCTTGCGCGCCCTGCATGAGCAACGTTGGGCCAGCTGCTGGTTGAGCTTTGAACTGGGCAGGGCCTTCTACGACGCGAAGACTGGCGTCGTGCATGGGTTCTTGATCCTGACCGGACTGCGCATCGCCCCCCTGCTCTGGGGGGTCGGCGATTGTCATCGACGCGGCCTGTCCTGTCGCGCGCGAACAACCGGCAGTAATTGGCCCATTAGCAGACAACACATCCGAAACCGAGCGCTGGTGCAAGGTTATGCGGGGGCGCCTGCGCAGGGAACAGAGGGGTCTGAACGTGGCTCAAGGACAATATGCGCCCCTGGCAGCGCGCAGAAGTTCCTGGTGACTGGAAAGTCGCACAACTTCCTAAGGACAACGAAGACACACACTGGCAAATCCTAGCTGGGGAGCCACTGCGGCGAGGACGTCGCGGACCCATGTGGATCCGTCGCAAGACGTTTCGCTGGAGGTTCCCTGGAAGAGTCCGCCGGACAACATAGAAGACCCCCATGTCGAGACCACCGCGCGGCACAACCTGCACCAAATTCAAGGAAACAGCGGGAGAAGGCCGATTTGCAATTCCCCTCCTTGGGGCTTGGGGCGACAAATTTCAAGCGCCAGCCAGACGTCGGTCAACTCTGGCCCAGCTTCCCGCCCGTGCAGAATTTCGATTAGCGCGAGCAGATGGGCCTCTGAAAGCCTCTCGATGCATCCACCCAGGGTGGGATGAACCCCATCCGAGTCCCGCGCTGGGCCGAAAAGGACCCGGGTGGGCCGTTGCAGCCCGGGGGCCCAGTGCAGGAAGGGGAGCGGCATCAGAAACGCCCCTATCGAGAGGGCGGGGCTCCGAGTCTCCAGACGGAACCTCCCAGAGAGACACCCGAGACGCCCATCGTTGCGTCTAGGACATCATGGCTCACCGCGGGGAGGTCAACGGCAGCCGACGCAGCCGCTGAGCCAGCCCCCCTGCGGGCCGCGGGCAAATTTGCGGGCGACGCCCCCCCCCCCCCCCTGGAATGCCATCTCCGAAAACTCCGCCCACGATAACCTCGCCGCGGCCGACGCGCTCTTCCTCGCCTGAGCCCGCGCGCGCTCTCGCGCGAGGTCTCAGGTCCCAGGCCGGGGCGCAGGGCCTTCAAGACGGGAGAGGAAGGCGGCGTGCGTGGCAGGCCGCCGCGCGTCCTCCCTCTTCCCTCTCTTCTCCCACCGATGCACGGGCGCCCGCTATCTCCTCCATGCGCGCAACGGCGCTAGCTCAAGCTGCAGCTCGATCGGGGGCGGTGGAATCCTGCGCCTCCGGCCACTGCGCTGCCGCGCGGCACGGCGTCAACAGCTGGCCGGTCTTGGCGCTGGCTTTGCAAATGGCGTTTTTTTTCATGTGGCGCGCGGCGACAGGCTGTTTCTGCAACGGCAGCCAGCGGATCGACCGCAGTAACGCGCCCCGTCGCGCACGGGAATGGCCGGATACATGCGTGGGAAGAGTTCAGCAGACGTAAACCAACGACGCGCTTGGCGATGCGTCGCTACACCTCCCGGGAGCGCCTCGCTCTTCTTGGGGGGCTAAGACTTTCTAGCTGAATACGCCAATATATTTATTTGTGACTCCCGACCCGGTAGACGAAGGACGACCGGCTTGTGGGGCCCAGCGGGGGCGCCCTTGCGGTGGCTTTTACAATTGACAAAAGGAAACAACACGCCATTGAGCACAAAGAAATAGAAATCGATGCTCGATTCGTTGCAGGTTGGCTTCCCTCGCGCGATCTCTGCGGGCGACGGGTTTAGGACGCCCAGCCTCAAACAACTGTCTGCCCACAAAATGTCGGCGGCGATGTCCCGGCCCCCAGCTGCGCTGACCGCCTCCGCGAGAGCTCCCAGAAGGTCCGCGGCGCCCCCGAGGCCCGCCCCGACTTCCCCATAATCCGACGCGAAGAAGATCTGAATATCACCGAGAACTCTTCTGCGAGATTTGTTGCGCGATTTGGGGCACGCGCGCGCGAGGGTTTTTCTGCTGCGGGGATGCGCGCACGCATGCGCGGGCCTGTGCCGATGGAGTGCCCTGTGATGGCGCATTCTGAAACCTCTAGGCGGTGGCTTCGGCCTCTCGCCCATGCCTGTCCTCGCCGCGCCCGCTCACCTGCCGCGAGGCGAAGCTGAGGCAAAGCAGACATGTCCGCCTGCAGGCCTTTGTCCGGAACGCGCAACTCGGTGGAAGACTGGGCCGCGGCCCATGCGTCGGGGTTGCCGCGGACGGCCGTGAAATCCGCAGTCGCGCCGCGCGACCGAACCGGCTGCTCGTGCCCCCCCCCCCAAGCGACAGGAATCAAAAGCTGTTTTCCATCTTGGCACAGCGTCATGGTGATGGGCGAGAACGGGCTGATCGTCTGCCGCCACAGTGGTCGGCGGCGCTAGGATTCCTGCGGCGCGGCCAACTCTGAGCGGTGAGATTCGCTCCTGCACCGCATCTCCATGGAGAAATTCACTGGGGCGCAAACAGTTGTAGTCGGGGAACTCGTTGTAGCCGGGGAACTCCACAACTCCGCAGGCAACCTCCATCCGGACAACGTACCCGTGACCTGGGCCCCCTCGAGTAGTTAGGATTGTGTAGTCGTGGCGGTCGGAAGCCTCCTTCCGCCGGCTTCTAAGCCTTGGCTCGCAAGACCGACCCTTCGGCGCTGGCGGAGGCAAAGTCAGCCGCATCCCGGCGCAGCGTCTCGACGCCGACTTCTTCAAATTTCCCTTCGCTGACGTGCAACCGCTGCGGCTGCGAGCCCAAGCTTGACCCTTCGCCCTTCTTCGCATTTTCGGGCGGCTTGTCCAGCAGCTCTGCGGCTCGGCGCTCGAGCGCTTCCACCAACTTGGGCGCGAATTGGGCGGCGTCGGCGACGCCGCCCATAGCGCCCCATCACTCCAATAATTTGGCCTCGCCCACGCTGAACTCAGGTCCTGCGAGGTCCACTGCGCGAGGGGCTGGCTGCGACGGCGGGGCGCGAACCTCCTGGGCGGCCCATGGCCAGTCGAACGATTTCAACCACTGAACATGTTTGACCATACCGTCAATCTCGTTTCGAGCTGATTGGGTGCACTCGATTCGGTGGCGGCGGCGCCGCCGCTTCCTTGAGGTTCCCGAAGCCGTTCGCTCTTTGCCTCCAAGAGTTGCAGGCGTCGCTCCAGCTTGGCCATTGCCGCAGAAGGTTATTCATGCGACCTGCTGGAGTTTCCGAACTTCCTCTGGCTGCGGTCGGGGGCGTCTGGGGGGACAGCGCATTTGAAGCAGTCTCTCTCGTTGAGCTTGCACGTGTAGCAGCTGTCATTGACATCGTCGTTGGTGAGAAAAGCACCAGATCACGGAACGTGCAGAACTTGCACGTCCAATATGTCTTAGCCTCCTGCTTCCATGGCGCAGGCGCCATGGCGTCGTCCGGGTAATAAATGGCGGCCAGAGAGCCCCCGAGGTGCTGGCTGAAATAGAAGCTGTCGAGCGCAATCGCTCTGGCAGTGGCCGCGGGCTAGCGACATCCGTGCGTTCCGCGGGGAATTAGTCTTGAATCAAAATGGCGAAGGAGGAGGAGGAGGCGCGGCATAACCCTGACGTTTCATGGTTGACAGCAGCTCCACATGACGCACGAATCGCTTCCAACACGTGGCTTTCTCTGTAGCGCCGCGCACACTTGTTTTAAATACGTAGCCCCCCGCATATGCGGATAAGAGTGAGGGGGCGGCGGGGGCGTCGACCATTTGCGAGACAGTCCGCCGCGGGCGCCAACGTTTCACAAATTATATAACGAGCCCGCCGCAGGCGCAGATGTTTTCGTCAAACCAATGTGTGTCGGTCGCGGGTGGGTCGCGGGGTGGGTCGCTGGTGCGTCGCGGGTGGGTCGCGGGTGGGCCGTTTCTTGGGTCGCGGGTGGATCGCGGGTGTAGAGGGCAGAAACACGACCCATAATAGTCACCCCGACACGCGAAGCCTTTTTAGTAAACGCGCACAAGGAATGAATCGAACAGGGCAGGGCTGTTTAGTAAACGCCCAGGGGAGTCCACGTAAAAGTCAATTGTCGGGTCCAGGTGGTTTTTCCTGCTTGAGGGTAGGTCGCGGGGTGAGTCGCGGGTGGGTCGCGGGGTGGGTCGCGGGTGAGTCGCGGATGGGTCGCAGATGGGTCGCGGGGTGGGTCGCGGGTGGGCCGCGGGGTGGGTCGCGGGGTGGGTCGCGGGGTGGGTCGCGGGTGGGTCGCAGGGGGGGTCGCGGGGTGGGTCGCGGGGTGGGTCGCGGGTGGGTCGCGGGGTGGGTCGCGGGGTGGGTCTCGGGTGGGTCGCGGGTGGGACGACGACAACAAACAACAACACCAATAATAACAACAACAGCAACAGCAGCAACAGCAGCAACAATAACAACAACAATAACAACAGCGGCAACACCAACAACGCAACAAGCAGAATTCGCACCACGAATTCCTTATTCAGCCACGCACCCACGGACAATGAATGACCGTTCGGCCCCCTTTACCCAGACTTGCAACAGCTTCGCGAATTAAGGGCGGGTCGTTGTCACAATGTTGTTCTCGCATCAAGCAGGATCTTCGTGGATCTAGGGCAGGATCTTCGTGGCTCTCGCTTTCGCGCGCGCGCACATTCGTTGCAACTTTTGGTGCAGGTTCACGGAAACCTATGTTTAACGTACCAGGAATGGCGCGTGGGAGCGGTTCCGGATTGCAAGGGCACAGCGGATGTGCTGATTCGCCGTGTTGAAGTCCTGGGAATGGTTTTCTGGCAAAGATCAGGATCCCCCAGACGCAACCGTCAGGTTGATTCGTGGCGCTGGGGTCCCGAGAGTGGCGTTTTGGTACGTTTCAGGATGTTCAAACTGTTGCCTCCCACCACGGCATTTCCCTCAGTGAAAACGAATCCTTGTAGCGGCCTGTGACGACGGAGCTTGGCGGGAGGGTTGCAAATACCTCCTCTTTCTCCGCCTCCTCCCGCTGCTCCTTCTCCTCCTCCCGACTCCTCCTCTTTAGCCCCGCGACAGCGGCCTCTGCAGCGGCGCATCTCGCGTCACAAGCTGTGCCGAGACGACACCCGTCTGCCGAGCGGCGTCGTGTTTTTTTTGTTGTGCTGTTTTGAATAGTATTAGGTACTAGGCTACGCCTGCTAGACACGGCCCCTGCTTGCCGCGGAGTGCTCGTGGCGCCCGGGCGGGCAGCTTCGCACGGGGCGTGCAGGGTGTGTCGGCGCCACGGCAGCACGGGCTCCTCCTGCTCCTCCTGCTCCTCCTCCTCCTCCTCCTCCTCCTCCTCCTCCTCCTCTTCCTCCTCCTCCTCCTCCTCCTCGCGGAGAGAGTCCGAGATTGAATCCCCCGTGGCAGCCCTCGGCTGGAGACCCCGACAGCGCAGCATGGCCCGAGGCTGGGCGGCCCGCGCGGTGACAGAAAGAAGGGCAGGGGCCACGCCGTTGCGGCGAGGGCTTGCCAGAGGTGGCCAGGCCGTGAGAGCCGCAAGCCTTGCCGCGCCCCATCCCCAGACCTCCTCGCATCGCGCAGAGATGACGGCGGACGGTTTTTGCTGCAGTCATCGGGCTCTTGGGGCCCCCGCCGGGCCCCAGGACCACCACAAACAACTACTCAGGATGAGAACCAGTCCTGGGGAACGGGTCGAGCCCTCTGGGGGTCGACGTTCTGAAATCCTCATGGCGTCGGGGGTCTGGGCTGACGGCCAGGCCGTGTGCCGCGCGCCGTGCCGCGCCGCTCCCCAGGTGAGCAGCGCAGCGCTGCTGCTCGACAGGGGCGCGCCTTGCCGGACGGCCTCCCCGCGACCGCTGGGCGATAAACGAGCGGCGCCCCGCCCCTCCCTCTCCCCTCCCGCCCTCCATGGTTTCTGCTCCAATGTTCCTCGCCCCCCTTCCGCCGCCCCGACCCCCCACCCCCCTCCCTCCCCTTCCTTTTTCTTCTTCCGCACTCCTCCATCCCCTGCCACCCCTACCCTCGCCGCCCTCCTCCTCCGCCCCCCCCCGTGCCCCTCTCCCGCCCCTTTCCTCCCGCACCTCCCCCCGTCCCCCCCCCCTCCCCGCCCCTCCCCCTTCTCTGCCTGCCCTCCTCCCCCCCGCCCCCCCTCCTCAGGCTTCGTGTCTGGCCCCGACGGAGGAGCCTGAGCCTCGCTTTCCCTTTGTCATCCCCATTATCACGTTCCTGCGTCCCCTCATCAAGGGAGGAAAAACCACTCGGACCGGACAATGGGCATCTGCTGAACGGACCTGGGCGTTTACCAAACAGCTCTGCCCTGTTGGATTCTTTCCTTGGGTGCGTTTGCTAAACGGCTTCGCTTGTCGGGGTGATTATTCGGGGGGGGGGGGGGGGGATTTTTTGCCCTCTACCTCAGACACCCACGTCCCGTCCCCCATCGCCGTCGGGTCTGCTCCAGAGCTCACGAAGGCCCAGCAAGGTCGTGTGGCCGCCTGGCCCCTCGGGTGCCCAAAATGCTTCAGGGCTGGCAGCTGCTGGCCGTCCAGGAGGGAAGGATGCCAGTCTTCTGGAACCTCCGCCGAGCGAGCTCGGACTGCCGAAGCATCCCCTCGCCACCGTGCTCCCACCATCCCGTACGCTGCAGGAGCTCGCGCGACCAGCGCGCCTGGTTGACCAAAAACCGCAAACGTCTCCAGACCTGTCGCACGGGCTTTGCGCCTCAAGCCCTACTGGCGGGTTCCGCTGACGTGCTGCCAGACCCGGAAGTGGCAGAGAGAAGCAGACGCAGACATGCAGGCCCGTTCTTGTGTGCTTGTGTACGCTCGAGCTCGTTCATCCTGTCGTCCGGAGTGAAGTCTTCTCTATATCCGGGCCGCCCTCCCTTCTGAGAGTTCGTCTCTTTTCTCGCAGCCCGATCCAGCCCTTCGACTTGTGCGTTCGCCGAGCACACAGCAAACAGTATGTGTGTGTGTGTGTTCGAGCATCTCGTGCCCCAGCTGCCGGTGCACCACCGTACAGTCAACCCTGGTAATTAGGACGCTCGATTTCCCAAGGGTACCCTTGCATCCTTGCCTTTTCGGTCATCTTCGGTTCATCCTCAATCACTTTCGATGGCCAGCCCCGTTCAAAGAGCTTCGGCATGGGCGTCCAAGGCCCTTGCATCATCACCGCGCATCCTTACTATATGGGTTGAGTGTACTCGGACGGTGCGTCGGCACCGCAGCGGGGACTTGTTGTCCAGGTCCGCATGCGGCAGGGGGCTGGACGACGCCGAGGGGTGGCGCGGCGCGTCGGGGGCGCTGTCCCCAGGACGGCTGCGCCCGAAGACAACGAGAGCCGCACCGCTCGCACGGCGGCAGCAGGGCGGGCAGTAATGGGAGGTGACCCTTTGGGGCCCTTCTCGTCCCCCCCCCCAATACCATGCGCCCGAAGGGCGCTGAAGGGCTCCGCCAAGCCGCCCTGCCAGCAAATCCGCCAGGAGCTTGGCCTGAAAGCTCGGCGCCCGCTGCAGCCGCAGCGCCGCCGTGCGAGCTGGACACATGGACGCGCAGGTCAGAGACAGCTGTACGGATCCACCGTGTTCCTCCTCCACCCTTCTATCCATCATAGAGAAGCGGAGAGCAGTCAGAGGAGGCGGGAAGGAGGAGGGAGGTGGAATTACTGCTCGGCTCCCAACTGCTCACCATGTTAAGTGTGGCTGGGGGGTCGACAACGAAAGTCTGCCTCCTGGCGTTGGTTGCAGATTACACTGGCCTTTCGAAGAACGAGCTTGCCGAGGCACTGACTCGATGGCCATCTGTCTCGAGCTTCCCTCGCATAGCCCTGGCTCATCCAGAGGGTTTTTTTTTGGGGGGGGCGCGCGCGCGCGGCGGCGCGAGGCGTGGCGCCGTGCCGCCGGCGCTCTCTCTGCGCAGGGGGGAGGGGGCGGCAGCGGCATGGACGCGGTGCTGTGCCGCCGCTTCCGCCCGGAGGAGTACCACCGCCGCTTCCTGGAGCAGGGGCTCCGCCCCGACGGCCGGGCCGCCCGCGAGCGCCGGCAATGCAGCCTGCAGCGGGGCCCGGTCACCTGCGCCCACGGCTCCGCCTCGGTGCGGCTCGGGCGCTCTGCGGCCGTTGCGGGCGTCCGCGCCGAGGTTCGGGCGGGCTGGGCCGCGAGAGCTCTGATCGGAAGTTGATCGACCTCCTACCCTTCAGTCGGGCCCGTCCCTCTACA